>CM031235.1:891762899-892126085 GCA_018340775.1 Taxus wallichiana var. yunnanensis
TTGCTAATTTTATGTGTAGATTTAAGTAATAGAAATAATTCCTAAATAAATTTAACAAATTTGAAAAATTGTAGCCTCGGTTAGTGGATCTGCCAGATCTTTATGGCAATATCTACGCGTAGCCTCCACGATCGCATATATGGAGGAGTCTCTCTAGCAAATCATAAGCTATAAAAACATGTACAAATCAATATTAATCTACATGACTACCACATGAGGCCAAACCATAATCCACGTGAAATTCCACAATTAGAAACAAAGTGTAAAGAGAAGCTAACTTTGCGTAAAGGAGTTACGTGAGTGTGTTTGCAGAACCTTGCAGTTCCCAGGAAGCGGATGATGACCCACCGAGGATCCTACTTGTATAAAGAAAAACATATATTAATATGTACATGTCAGTGAAACATTATAATAATAAAAGTGCACAATCAAATGAAATTTGAAATTTAAGTACAACTTAAAACTTACGTTTGTAATAGGCCCAATCTGCAGTAGCTAGCATGGCATGACGCGTCGGATGTTTCCTTCACCGGCTCTTGCTTATTTAAAATAAAATAAAAAATTAGTTTTTACATGTATGTACATAACGTGCATGAAATGCATATATATTAAAATCTCAAACATGAATTAAACTATTGTATATATATATTAAATATTCATTTGAAATTTACTTGTGAAAGACCAAGATCCTTTGCACTATTCCAAAAACATACTGCCATCATCTCATCTAGAGAAAATAAATCATGTGATCCAATGAATGATGTCTACACCTGCCCATGATGCATACGGCACCACATAATCTACGGTGGTGTGGTGCGCTAGAACTAGCTCCTCCACCAACATCGCGGATGTAATCGGCTCACTATCTTTTAGTCCCCTCGAGTGTCGGTGAGCTCCCTTAATGCACGTAGTGTGTCAATCTCCACAACCTCCTTCATTGTAGGAGGATAATCGAAGAGTGATGGGGATTTGGGGCATGGGGATCCTTGGTTGACCTACGTGTGCACCGGTCTACTCTATGTAGAGCCACGACCTAGCCCATAAAAATCGAGAAAATTCAAAATAATTTGGGACCTCATTAAGCGAGAACTCGCAATATAATTTCTTCCAAAAAGAACCTCATTGTTTTGCATGGTGGATAATAAAAAACCATCCACCATCGGTCCTAAAAATTGTTCTTGATTCGGTCATCGTGGCACCAATGGATTTGGGAACCATTTACGGAAGTAATGCGGGGCATTGGTTCTTGGGTCGATAAATAATGCACAAATGCGGTCTTTTCCATTTTTTTTTCTTTTTTATAGCTAGCGTGGGATAATTTATTTCAGCATACCAATGCCTACAATCACCTATAAAGTTATTCCATGCATGCACCATAGGTTAGTTGCGTAGTCAACTTCGCTTAATCAATGTTTGCAATGTGTTGGCTAAAGTCATGTGGGACGAATTTGTGGCATGATTTTGTCTTATATTCTGAATAAGGTTCTCAATGACAATTTTATTTTGTCAAATTTTTCCAACGATATCAGCTTGTGTTCTTGTTAGTTCCGTGGGGACAGAAGGAGCCACAAGAGGCAGATCTATGTTTGGAGGAGGGTTTTGCGGAATGTTTGGAGGGTTTTGAGGATTGTTTGGAGGGTTTTGAGGAATATTTTGATGGTTTGCAAGATTACGAGCTTGCCGAGCAACTGAAAAAACAAAAAAATTGTATACATAAACAAAAAATTGAAAAACCCATGAAAATCACAAAAAAAACTAAAATACAAACAAATGATCAAAATCGAGGGCTTACCTCTTTGTCTTGGTGGCATGGTTGAAACTATCACGATCCACAAGTCTGAAGAGTAATTTTTAGGGGGTATTCAAAGTATGAGTGCAAAGGTCTAGGAGAAATCGCGGTTGGAAAGGGAAAAAAAATGAGAGAAAATGAGGAGTCGCGGAGTCTATTTTTTTGTCTCGTAGGACCGCGATCGTGGTTTGAAACATGACACGGTTTTAAACTATGCTCGTGGTTTCAAACCGTAATCATGGTTTTAGGTTCAGAAATCACCGAGCCTATAAAAATAGTTGTGCGAGTGTGGTTTAGAAACTGCGAGCACGGTTTAGAAATCATGAGCGCGGTTTATAAACCGTACTCGTGGTACCTAAATTTTGGGTTTTTTATGTCCACTTAATTGTCCACCATCTTGGTGCACTTACCCCTCTAGCAAGTCCTTATACTTGTTATTTTTTTAACTTGTCAATTTTTTACCCACCTTGCCTTCTAGATTCCTATTCATTATGCACAAGTAGTTCTTTAACTTTGAGTTCCTCCTCATTAGGATTTTTCTCACCATGTGTACTTGATTATACAAAGTTGTTTACATTATTTTGTTTAGGATGCCCGATGCAGCCTAGATTTTACCAAGAATACCTAGGCGTAGCTTTGGAACATCACTTAGCCTGGGACTAAGTGCTCACTCCGAAGCATCGCAAAGGTACCAGGCCTCTCCTTAGAGTTGTTTGTGCAGGATGTGAACATGATGAAGAGTTAATGCATTCAAATCCATAAATAGTATAAAATTTCCACATAGCATATTCTAGATCTAGATCTTAAAGAATCATGAATCAAATGATAAACATAATGAAATTATCCATGAAATAACTAGTTACAGTCACATTTGACACCATTATTCATCCAATACACTCCATTATATTAAATACAGAAATAAACACATAAGCTTCTTACAATAATTAGTATCATAACTCATGCGTGCATCAGTTCTGGTAGCATAACTCCATATTAGCTCACTACACACTCTCTCTAATCTACGTAGATTACTACATATTTATAAGGGTGGGGACTTTCCCTTCACCACTTACATAATTCCCAAAATAGGTCACATGTTGAAAATAGCCATGCACCTTTACAATAATAGACACACATGCAAGTGCACTAATAATAGATCTCTTCTAGTTAACTAGCAGTGGTAATCCTATTATTAACTCAAACTCATGCAAAGCGCTTAGTAGACGCTCTTCCAAAAATAGCATTTGCGTGTTGTGCAAAAGTTTCCATCTGGTTGTGTGCCCCTGCACGCTATCTCCAAAAATATCCGTAACCATGAAAATGGCTAAGTCCATATTCATTCTATCTTTCACACGTGCTTCCTTCCTATCCTTCCACACCTTCAAATCTTCCTTGCTACCATGTGCGAATCTTTTGTGCGCCTTCTTCTTAGTGTCATACTTCGTCTGCTCAACATTACCCCACACTAAACTACATTGCATTTTCCTAGACAATGGTTGCCTTTTGATATCTAAAGAATAAAGAATGGGAATGGAAGGAAATTAAATAATTACTATACAAAGAATGAAATTTTACCTTGTAATATCCTCTGTTTCAACTAGAAGAATTAACTCGGATATTCTTCTTTGATTTTAGCCTCTAAGGTTTGCCAATCATTTAGCGTCGACTTCTATCTTTTCTAGAATATCCAATGCAATAGAATCTAACTCATCTTGTGCAATCTCTTCCTTCTCATTCTATAATACTAGAACAATGTTGGACATTGCAGACATCCTTCCTTCCAGAAGATCCATCTTCTATGCTTTATAAGCTTCCCAATTTCATCCACCTTTCCTTATGGGGGTCTTGGGATGCTCTTTGCAAGGGCCTCACACTTTTGCTTGACTAGTGATAATCTCTCTGTGCACCCCAAAGTCTCATCCTTCATCGCCTTTAGGACTTCATTTTCTTCTACCATCATCCTAATTCTGATTACTACTACCTACGAAGCTGCAAAAATATTCAAATTGCACGGTCTCTTTCTTCATCTCTTCTACAAGGTTTGGAGCGATGCCTCGTAAGATGAAATTTTTCTAACCATTGAAGCCCTTACTTCTCTACTTCCTACTCAGGGGTCCTTTGGCTTTGATATCTGAATGGGTCCATCCTCAAGCACCAAATCAACTAAGGTGCACATAATGCATAGCCGAAGGAAACTTCTTGGTACCTTTGACTCTGGTGTGGTCTTACTTTGGGACATAGTCTCCAATTTCTTACGCCATACTTTTGAAGCCCTCATTTTTTTATGTTCTAGGTCATTCTCTCCTTTTAGACATGTTATTTTGGCATCTTTGGCCTTGTTTTCTTCTTGTAAAGCTCTAATAGTGGAAGCCTTATCTACATTCCTCCATGCCACCTTTGTAGATACTTTCACCATGGCATTACTCACTGCTCATTCAAACATAATAGTGGGTTTGATAGTTATGTGCATGTTCTGTGGTGCCTTTTTCATTCTTCTTGACATACATGACTCTTCACATACATCAAAATCGGGCTCATCCATGTGAGTTTTCATCGACCAAGACAATTGTTTCCTTGTGCACGTGGTTTCCATGTCTAGGTCCATCAACTCCCATCTATACAACTCCTTGAGGCCCACTATATTTTGGAATCGGGCGCAGAAAATTTTACCCATGTCCTCGTCATAGCCCATATGTATTCTCCACTTGTTCGCTTCATTCTTAGCCCCTTAGGTACCTGAGCGCTAAGGTTTGGAGTTGGATCTTTGATGTTCTGAGTGGTATCATGTTCCAATTCTCTGCCTCTTTCCCTCCTTCCTCTTTATCCTTTATATCTTCATCCCTGGTTCTTCCACTTCTTCTGGTTGTACAGGGGATCTAGGTGCGCTCTCTGTAGACTCCTCTACCTCCTCATTTAGCTTTAACTTCCTCCTTTTCCTCTCAGTTGTCTCTTTTTGAGGAGAGATTCGTGGCGACCTCCTAACAGATTGAGGATTTCCCATGCCTTGTTTCCTTGTTCTTCTGAACACCCTCTTGAAATGAAGCTCTCCTTGGACTGCTTCCAAGTCCTCTTCTTCTTCTTATACCTAAGGTGGGGTACCTGCGTGCTTAGTCTCCATTCTATCTATGGGCTTGCCTCTGGCCTCTATGTTCTAAGCCACCACTATCTTCCCGCTCTTCTTCCTCCTCATCCACCACTATAGTTTCTGCAGGCTGTGGGGCTGGCACGTTCTCTACCGTGTGCTTACCTTTAGGCAGGCCACAGGAGTGTGAAATCATTTTTACATACTTGTTATTCTCCAAATTAGGCTTAAGATGAAGGTATACAAGCGCGTGCTCATTGTCCCCATAGCCAAGCTTATACGGATTCATGCTTATAATGTTTGAAATGAGGCTTTCAATATATGTAGTCATGTCTAGATATACATATGTCTTTCTCAGAGTGTGGTAGTCACACTCTACCTTGCCTGCTGATAAAAATCGGGTGACATGCATCAATAAAATGGTGGATGGATGCCTGGAAGTAGTGTGTTGTGAAGGCATATGGCAGTTTGTACCATGGGCTCCATATCCCATCCTCATAGCAAAACACGTGATGCTAAAGTATTGGTACACTACGAACTTTACTTCCTTTCCAACTACTGAAGGTAGCTCCTTGGGGATGTGCCACTCCTCTTCAAATGTCCGTGCGAGCATGTCATACCACATCTCCAAGTCTGTTTAAATGGTCCACCATTGACCCTTCACATAAATACTTCTCAAACCTCTCATGAGGACTTCTTCTCCAAGGGTGCTCCCAAATCTTGTTCTTTGGCCCATCAGGCACTCCAATTTCCATAAATACTAAAGAAAGTAAGATAGTGCCAAAACTAATCTTATCACATGTGCGCTTCTTTGATGATCGTTTCTACAATGTAGCTTGCTATGTTATAGACTACTCCTGAGACATCTTCCTTGCGACATGGAGCCACATTGTATTCACTTGCGACCATCTCTCCTGATCATTCAACTTGGTCACTAGATGTGCAGCTATTTTACCACTTGGGTACTTCTTCAATTTATCAATGTTCATTCCACACGGACCCTTTGTATATCCCAACTCCTTCTGTGTCTCCATGATTATTGCTTTATCAGTTAGGTCACTAGCTAGGTCTACCCCTATGCCTTTTAATCTGGCAGTGTCAAAATCAGGGCTGATATGATTCTAACCCTTCGTCCAAAAAAATAGAAAAATTCCTCATGGACTCTGCTCATTAACCACTGATATAAAGGTTCATACTTTCCAAAATATGGGAGCTCTTACAACTGATAGACTCCTACATGTTTCAAAAATTTCTCTCCAGCGTCATCATACACTAGCATATCTTCCACCGTGCGCTTGTTGGTCTTTGTACTCAACAAATGTCTAATTATTTCTTGTTATCAAAAGTGCGGTGGTTGTAATCACTCACCTTACAGTTGTGGATGTGGGAATCCAACTCTTTCCCAATTATCACACCTTCTGGGTACTGCATCTCTGAGAAATTACTCTTAGGAGAAATTTCAACTTTTGTTTCTACTTTCTTCTTTCCTTTGGCTCCTGCGGCAGGTGCTTTGTTTGGTGCCATCTGAAAATCTCAACTTTTTGTCCTCTGTAGTGAGCAAGTCAAAATCCTAGCTTGAATCTACGTGCCTTAGTTTTAAACCACATTCTCTAGCTCTTTCTCAACGCGTTTGCTTCACTCAAACCCTTCACTAATGGGGACGCAAGCTTCTTTGCGCACAAATCCACTCTCCACGTCTGGTTTTAAAACTCTTTGCACCTTAACATGACTCGCTCAACTCGTTTGTACTTAGCTTGCTCAAACACTTATGATCGTAAAGGTAAAAATGAACTCGCATTACGTCCTTATATAGATTTTCAAAAATTTAGTGCATTTATTTCTCCTTCATGTACCAATAATCCTCTCACTAATTGACCATTTTCACACTTTCTGCGCGGTATATCTTCGTGCCCAAGCTATAACCTTCTAGCGCACCTTCCTACCTTCTAGCCATGAACTTCTCTTCAGCGTGCTTCCATGCGCCCAGTACCTCGCCACTACGCCTTCCCTTGGTAGTCTCCATGGCCTCTGCTTACCTCATGTTATACTTGTTCCTTCATTTATCTCCATTTATGGTCCTTGTTTGGAAGCAATCTCCTTTCTAACAATGCCCCAAACTTGAATAACACATGTAGCAGTTTTTTCCTTTATGTGTACCCATTTTTCAATAACCACCCCACACAAATGGTATGTGTAGTCCTCTGCGCATAAATTTTCTTCAAATGGTAAGTAGTTTCCAGCGTGTAAATGCGCTTATTACACAAAACACCAACTAAAATGAAAAATCATAGCGATGAAGAAGGAAATACATTAAGGGAATACATAAATGAAAACCTAATCTAAATGGCAATACTACCTTATTACAAACACCAAGAAGACTTATTTATAATAGGGATTTAGCCTACTCTGTTAAAGTAACGAGGTAATTGTATTCCATCAAGTGTCTCTAACTGATAAGTGCCTGATTCAAGTATCTGAGTGATGATATATGGTCCCAACCAATGGACTTTAAGCTTTCCTTGATGGTGTAGAAACTTAGAGTCATAAAGAAGCACCATTGTCCTATCTTAAGCTTTTTGTCCCTGATGTGCCTGTCATGCCATGCCTTCTACTGACCTTTCCTTGCTTCGACTTCATCGTGCTATTGCTCATCACTCATCCAACTTGATCAACTTTTCAATTCTTTCTTCTAATGATTTCTCATCAGCTAGACCTCCAACGCGTATAATACGCACATAAGGCAACATGAATTCCATAGGAAGAATTGATTTTGTGCCAAACACCAATTGAAAGGGTGTGGCCTTGTTCAACCACTTGTATGTTGTTCTATACACCCAAAGCACGACAGAAACTTTATCATCCCAATATTTCCTTCCAACATCACAATTTTTTGTCAATGTCTAGCTCAAAATCTTGTTGAAAGCTTCAAAGGATCCCATTTGCCTGAGGATGATATGGTGTATTCTTATGGTGTGCAATCATGAACTCATCCAATAGAATTCTGATTGTCTCATTCAAAAAGTGTGTTCCCCTATCACTGGTCAAACTCAACGGGAATCCATACCTTGTAAGAACATTTTCCCATAAGAACCTGGTCGTCAGTTGTAGTTGTTGTACAATCCTTGGTAGGTGCTGCTTCTGCCCACCTTGTAAGATAATATGTGCAAGTGATGATGTAGCGTGATCTAGTCCTATGCACGACTAGTGAAATAAGACCCACAAAGTCTATAGCTCATTTCTCAAATGGCTCTGCACTAGGAATAGGTCTTAAAGGAATTTAATCTCTTTGCCCAGGTTTACCAACATGTTGACAGTGATCACATGCCTTATAATATGATTTACAATGCTTGTAGAGGGTCTCCCACCATAATCCAATGAATAAAATCTTACGCATAGTGGCGTCACTTGCATAGTGCCCACTGTAATACCACGTGAGCTTCTTCCATGATATTTGTACGCTCGTGCTCCAATACACATTGGCACATACTTCATCTTGACCCAACTTATATAGGTCACCACTGATCAACATAAAAGGAGCTACACGAATTGCAATTTGTCTCTTCTCTAAGGCTTTTAGTCCTTCTGGCACCACACCTGTGTGTAGAAAAATAACAATATCTTCCAAGTATGAAGGTGTGTGATGTAACCTAGATAATTGTGCTTCTGACATTGTATCTTCAATTATTTGCGTGTATTCTCATAACTGTATCCTTGATAAATGGTCTGGCCAAGAATTATTTTTCCTTGGTTTTACCACAACTATAAAATCAAATTCTTGGAATAAGAGCACCCATCGACATATGTGCCCTTATAAGATAGACTTATTTACCAAGTATTTCAATGCCATGTGATCGGTATAGAATACAAATGGTGTTTCTCTAGCAGGTATTATCTGAATTTATGTAGCACATAGATCATTGACAAGCTTCGCGCTCGGTAATTGTATAATTCTTCTCTGCAAGGGTCAACTTTCTACTAGAAAAATAGATAGGATGATCTATAATACCTTCTCGAGGCTGAGCTAACACCGTCAATGGCCATGCCAGAAGCTTCCACATGTACATGAAATAGTTGGTCCCACGAGGGAAAGTGCAGAATAGGTGATGTAGTAAGTTTCTCCTTCAATGTCTCGAATGCGTGCTATTGTGGTTCCCCCCAATAAAATGTCCCTTTTCCTTTTAGTAACTCTTCCAGGGGTGCGACAACCTTAGCATACCCTTTGATAAATTTTCTATAATACCCAGTGTGACCTAAGAATCTACGCACCTCACTTTGACTGGTAAAATCTTTCGGTCGATAATAATGCTACCTTATCGGATCGACTTACATAATTCCCAAAATAGCTCGCATGCTGAAAATAACCATGTGCCTTTACAAAAATAGACACACATGAAAGTGCGCTAATAATAGATCTCTTCTAGTTAGACCTGGAAGTGGTAATCCTATTATTAACTTGAACTCATGCAAAGCGCTTAGTAGTCCTTCTTCCAAAAATAGCATTTGCGTGCGCGCATAAGTTCCCATCTGGTTGTTTGCTCGTAAGCTATCTCCAAAATAGCCCGTAACCATGAAAATGGCTAAGTCCATATTCATTCTATCTTTCACACGCGCTTCCTTCCCTATCCTTCTGTGCCTTCAAATTTTCCTTGCTACCACGCGTAAATCTTCTATGCACCTTCTTCTTAATGTCATACTTTGTCTCGCTCAACAATGCCACGAATGAAAAAGTAAGAACAATTCATTTCCTAGATGTTCGGGATGTGGGAAATGGGAAACCCCATTTTTCTCAAGATGATCTTGAATGGACACCGTTTGGGGAAGACAATGGTCATAGGGATCTTTATGTGGCAATACCTCTAGCACAACTCGATGCCTTTATTAAATGGGAAGTCCTTCTCGATAGCTCGAGGCGACATTCGTATGCAAGTAGAATAGGATTTTCCCATTAAGGAGGAACACACACCACCACATGCTACCATTATGTATCGCATTTTTATTTACATTAACTACGTTTGGTCATCCTTAGGAATAGTGTTCACATTGTTAATGGCACATTTTTCAAATTCGATGCACGATATCGAATATATTTCCTTTTGTTTAGCTACCATTGTGCTTTACGACCACGGTGACATGATAGAAACAAACCACCTACTAGTGAAATATTTAAGAGGTTTCGAAAAAAAAACTTGGATACCAATGCCATTTCAATGTGAGGGTTATGTTTAGTACACTAGATGTGGCACATATCATATACAATGATATGTATCATGTTGATAAGAATGGTGATTTTTTCCATGGTGTAAAGGACACAAGCTTGGATCCATGAAGTGGTTTTTCTCTGAATTTATCAGTTGAATGTAAGAAATACATTGAATCTCTTTTTCTTGTTGGTATATCGGTTGAAACCATTATGGAAAGGAACTACGTGGATCTAGAGTTGGCGAAGGATTATCAATGAAAAGAGACAAGTGCTTAACTAGGAAAGACATGTTGAACACATGGAGGAGGGTGAAGAGCATTAGATCCCAAAAGCACCAACACGACAACACTAGTATCAATTTGTGGCATGTCGTAGAAAGGGATACATTTTTTTATTATCAGAGGCTAGTTGGGACTGATGTGCCTTTCATTATGGGCCTTGAAACAACGTGGATGCTTTAAATGATGGTTCAAATCGGCGGTTTGTAATCACTTCCACACATCTACGACTCTAATGAATCATGCAAAAGCAAAATCATGTGGTCTCCCTCATTCGCCGCTGCATAAAACTTCAATTTCATTCATGTTCCTTTCTCTACACTTTGAAATTTAAATGTCATGCGATTTCGACACATTCACAATGCCTAGTCACGCATTTGTTGATTTTACGGCTTTTGTCGTGTGCAGGCCGACCTAGATCCAGTAGGGCAACGCTTTGGCATAATTATATTCATTATATAAACCAACCCAATTAAAATGCGTTGTGTGTACTTTTATGATATTTCACTAAACTTGGATATTATAGATTCATTTTTATTAAGAATTTTTTACGTCCATTCCATTGCTTAGAGCATTTATTATTCATTCTACACATTCATTAAGTACCTTTTCAAGTTAGTAAATCAAAACATTGCAAGTATTCTCTATTTTTTATTATGTTATTTAGGACATTTCCTATAGTTGCGAGTTAGAAATAGAAATCAATTGCAATAATATCTTTTTGGATTTTTATTTGGTGTCATTCCCTTAACATTCTAGTTTTTTAATAATCATTAAATTTGGAGGATTCTCAGGTGTGTATTTTTTATATCTATTATTCTTGCTCTACATTATGATGAAGCAGTTAAAGAAGATGAGAGATGACCAAGTGTATGTGAATGTTCTTTTTAATTTTGTAAGGAAATTATTGAGATGTGATCAAAGAAGCAGATGTAAAGCCTGCATTTAAGATGAAGAACATACGGAAAAAGCTAATAATATTGAGATCAATTATCCATATCTTATACATTGCCATAATTTTTTCTCCTAAATTTTATTTTGAAAATGATTTTGATGGTGTATGATTTATTGATGAATATTATTATAGATATATTAGCGAGTGACATAATCTTTTATAATTTACTTTGTTTTTTTTATGGATTTTATTTTTGTTATCTATTTTGTATGTAGATATGTTTATTATGATTTTGGGCACTACTTTTAGAACTTGTTTACTTGATTTTATTTCTTCAACTTAAATGAGTTGCAATTGAAATGTTGGTTTTTTTTTAAGCACACAAGTTTATTAGCTTTTTTAATTTTTCTTATTGAAGTGGACGACGATATTTTCTATTGGAATGTGTGGACAAGATGTTTGAAATTGAAGAAAATAGTGAATTCTATAAATTTTCATATGATTGATTTAACACTTATTTTTACATGTTTATTTAAATGTTCTTGAAGATTCAAAAATTATTTATGCTATAAATTAAATAAGCATGGTTGATGTTTAGTTATATTTATTTCATGTGATTTTTGGTGAGATAGTCTTTTTTCACGAAAGAAAAGATGAACGTGCCTATCCGATCATTGAGGCTTGCTTATTATAAGAAGGATAAATAGGATGTGGATTTTTCATAAATCCATTCAACAATTTTTGTTTTTGTAGAAGAATGTGTTGCATGCAAAGACAAAATGTAAGATATATAAGAGAACTAACATTTTGCACAATTACTTCATCTCTCACCTCTATGGTATAATAATAAAATAATATTTTGAAATGTGTGGCTTTATTCCAAGTTAGATATACCTTTTAATGCATTTTGGAATTACTTGTATGATACCTCATTTTTTTATTTTATTAAAAGTAGAAAACTCAAAATATATTTGAGTACTAAATAAATATTAACATGCAAACTCTAGTGAAAATTGTTATGAAAGTTATGTGTGATCAATACATCAATTTTAGGTGCACTTCAGATACAAATAGTCTTGTCATTCCATGACCTTGATCATAGGCTATATAGCCTCTCTAATCCTAAATTTAAAGATACATATAAATACCAAAATTCAGGTAAAAACTATAGATTCCGTGTAGCTAACAATCCAAGGAAAGCCTCGTCACATGTTATCAACAAGATTGGTCCACGAACCACACAAACCCAAACAAATCTACTTAGTCGATGGTTGGAAAAGTCGCATGCTTTTTGAAGTCATAAATCCGATCTCCGTTATCCGATCGACTGATGTGTGAACTCGATTCTGATTTCCATCTAACTTTTTCCATGACAACCTTTACTTTTCCAGCAACCTTTGCGGCTTTCCAAATGCGCTCTTCCTCCAAATTGCTCGCCCATTTCTTGGAATCCTCAGAATGCATGACCCTATCACCTCCGCCAACATCCCCGCAGTCCATCCACTAATCCCTCCATGATGTCGTAATAATTCATTATTCCCTGGCATACCCTGCACAAGTTGTACCCCGCCGCTACCTCTTCCCACGCTCTTGAATCGTATGCATTGGCTATTTCTTTGCCCTTTTCAAACAGATTTTCTACAGCTCCTCTAATTCCACCCTCCGCAGACTTGTCAAGAGAATTGCTTTGGGGCAGATGGAGATGGAGCCATTTGCGCTCTCTCTGCAACTTGTAAAATAGTTGATCAGCGGCTTTCATAAGCACCGCTGCTTCACTGTCAGAATGTTCCACGACATCCATCATATTCCATGCCTGCGAGCAAGCTTTCATAGCTATATCTGCCACATTATTGGGCTCACCTTCATTATGGCTGAATGGGGAGAGCTCGAATATGAGAGTAAGTATTGAGACTGCTGTCATCTTGCAAGAGCGTTTCCACACATTTAATTCACTTTCCACCTCCAATCCTAGGGGCAGATCAGCCTTCACACATCCTTCGCCGCCGAAACCTGCTGAAGATTTTTCAGCGAGCAATGTAATCAATTCAATATATCTCTTCCCCTCTTCCTCCCCCTTTCCAAACCGCTTCTTTATTTCTTGAAAGGACTTTTTATTGGCAATCCATAACCAAGCGGGATTTTCCCCTGCATGTTTACAAATACTTTTATACTTAACATAATCAGATTCTCTTTCAGATTGAATCTGGATGCTGGAAGATTTCTCCTCACATAATCTTGAGAGTTCTTCAAATGATGATTCCGCCACATGCTTAGCCAAAAATTGGTTGGAGAACAATAGATGTGATAATATAGAGCATCCTTTGCTGAAGAAAACCAAACACATCTGCAACCAGAGAATCAGCGGAAGTAACTTGTGAAATCGCATGCTTCTCAGTAGCATTATGATTAATTTCTTGATATAACTTTCTCCAACTTCTCCACGCCTGTGCCTTTTGGAGCTCTGTATTAACTCAACGATGTAAATTGTCCAAAAATCTTCGATCCGGAAATATTCTCTGAAGCTGGACAATTTCCATTCCAAGCCTCTGGGGTAGTATACTGCTGCTGTGATACATCTGCAGTAAATGACTGCTGATCCTATTACGATGACCATATAATGAAGGATGAGGGGAATCGATATGGGAGGTCGTATGCACCCTTCACAATCTCCTGCGGAGAAAACAATGAAATCTGGATTGGAAGGGTCACAGAATAAAAGCTCTCTTGTTTTATATGAGCAGCGGGCTGTTTCAGACACTAAAACTGCATTGCAAACTGTAACGACAAGTGCGACTGATGAGGGAATAATTGATCTGGCAATTATATATTGAGGATTGGAAGTGCGAACTACAATCCATGACTTTAGCACCTGTTCTTCTACCCTTTTCCACAAAAAATTGTGGGGATATAAATGAGAATTAAACTTTGAAGCGGAGAGAATAACGGGTATCCTACGAGATACAATTTCACGAATACCAATACTAGCCAAAGCTGCAGAGCCTAAAAGAAGAACCAGAGTTATCATGGATACTAGTATTATCACATTCGACGCCTCTACCAAACTTAAATTCACCAAATTGATGGGATATTCATAAACAGAGCAGTAATGAGAAAACCCGAGGCCGTATGGAGAAGCTTCATAAACATACCCTGATGTTTGATAAGCTGTGGGAAGTATGGAAATCTCGTAAGGAATAGTATGGAGGGTAACCAGTGCAAAGCTAATGAAGAGCGCAGCCATGTCAGCTCTCAAATTTGTGGAGAGAGGCATTGCTACTCCAGGCAACAAACATCCCATCAAAACGCAGGTGGAAACCCTCCCAGTGAGAATCAATAACCAGTTGCTGTAAAGGTCAGCCAAATACGTATAAACGTTCTGAAATGGGTTATCATGTACCTTGTCGGTGATGGAGTAGTCGAGGGAGGGCTTGTTGAGGAGCATGAGCAGCTGCAGAGAAAGGGCCCCAAGAACGAGAGAGTCGCTAGGAATCCAATGTTTCTTCTGTTTGAATGCCCTCCATACGTCAGCTCCCACAAATGCAATTGCAGCTGCGCATCCAAATGACAATCCCACAAAGGTTATTACTACCGCAAGAACGGCAAGACCGCCGCCAATCCCGGCATCGTAATCCTCGCCCGCCAAGTCTGTTATTATAGACATCTTCAACAATAGAGAAAAAATACTAAATGTTCGATCTAAATTTGCAACGCAGGGCTTCGCAACGAAAATTTGTTATTTGAAGAGGGAGGGCGACCATCTCCGTGGAGGAAGCATCCTGCGTTGGAACCAGGCCTCGAATTTCAAATCATCTGTCAAAGCAAAATTTGTTGACGGTCTAACTTTTTGGGTGACTCCAAAGGCTAGTTTTTATACTCAAAAAAATTATATGGTTTTATAATAAGATGATAGCTCATTACCACTTTATAATAAGATGATAGCTCTAATATAACAAACTTACGAGACTTTACAAATATATTGAAACTTACCAGGACTTGATCGAACTCTTAATCTTTAAGATACTCCACAAATGCTCCAATGATCTTCGGTGTACTGAATGAGTCTCAACATCCCTTTTTATAGGAATATGAGAGGCTTTTCACCGGATCAATGGGCGCACAAAGAAGCCGGTTACCTAGGTGACCAAAAGATTCCTACTTTATGAAAAGTAGGATGACACACATGGGTACACGCCACCCATGATAACGCCTTTAATAAGTGGGGAGGTCCACCATGCTTCGGATAAGATCAAAAGAGAATCTTATCTTACTTTATTAAAGACGACAACGGAGCACTGTCGTCATAGCCACTAAGGACTAAATTGTATACTTAGTCCGGTGTCATCATCGATGATGTAGATGTCTCCTCATTTCTTTACGAAGTTGAAGATTCCTTGTATTGCGTTCATACCATTCTGCGGAAAGAAGCGGTTCCATCTTCATTTATGTTCAAATGATGCCTTGTTGGGAAGATGTACTGGTCTAGAATCCTTAGGAAATGGCTAGGAGCAGGAGGATGTATATTCATAGTGTGATGAAGAATGATCCTTCTCCATAATTGACCATTTGGATTTGCATGATGTCCCTGAAAAATATTAGTCCTCAAATAATAATGAACTTTAACATACCAATTTATTTTACAATTTATTAGTATGTTTCTAGTCAGTGTCGCCAGAGAGACATTTAAAGAGGATTATCGAGATTTTAGTAGGCAAATACTTGAGAGAAAATACTTGCAGGTGGTTAGCATGTATTTCCTATCACCAGGAAGGCTTGTCCGGTCCAGATATCATTTTCTAATGGATGTCCTTCTCGCCGAGTCTGAGAACTCAAATCTCCACAATGTATTTGGTCAAGGAACCAATCGCCTTAGTCTTAGACCTTTAATAGGCCTATCATCATTTGCGGGTTGACATATGGAATGTCGCCATTGCCCGATCAAGTACGAAAACCATAAGATCTTAACCGAATGAAATTCGAAGTAGAATTTCGGGATCCACAAATCGTAGGTGACTTCGTCATTTGATAGGCGAGACCGAGATGATAACTCAAATGTTGTGCTTCCCAAGACATAGTATTGTCACACCTTTTCTTAGAATCAACATAATTCTAATATGTTTCGAGTCTTCAGATACTCTGCACAAACTCATGAAAATCCCAGTAACATTAATATTCTGGTTTGATTTAATTCTCTGCTTGCAAAATCAGCGAGAGAATTATCTTTTCCTTTTATATGTTCGACATCAAAACTGAAATTGTCGAACCATAATCCCCATCTCTGCATTCTGTTGAATGCGGTCTTGTTCGGATCACCATTGTTTAATCTGGCCTTGAAATCTTTAAGATCCGATCTTAAAATAAAATGTTCATTTTGAATGAAAAATAAGAAAGCTTTAATAGCCTTCTTGGCAGCAAGAATTTCTTTATGAGTTGAATGATATTTCAACTCAGATCCTTGGAAAGAACCAAAAGCATATTTGCATACCTTTTCCTTTCCATTATCGTTCTTTCTTCAAGATGGTGCCCCAAAATTCTCGCTAGCATCGGTCTCAATTATCTTTATTCCTTGTCTGGCAAGGTCATGGAAGCGGAGTTCGAGACTTGTCTTTTAATTCTTTTGACACTGTGTCATTTCTTCATTCCAGTGGAGCATTCTTTTGAGTCTCTTATTTAAGACAATTCTATCTGCAATGATATTCTTGTAAAATCTCCACATAGTTGACACACCCAAGAAATCTCTATAATGTTCCTTTTCTTTCATTTCATCCGAATTCTTGGATCTTGGATACTACATGATTTTGCATTTGATGGATCCATCTTTGATCTTAATGCCTAAAAATCCATTTCATCTTTGAATATCTCCATTTTTGTAGGAGATAGGCATAGACCATTATTATAGATCAGTATCATAGAATTTTTTCTAGATGCTCAAGATGATCTTTTGGGGATTTTGAAAATATTAATATATCATCAATATATACTAATAGAAATTCCGAAAGATCTCCAAAAGATCATCTTGAGCATCTAGAAAATTCTATGATACGATCTATAATAGTGGTCTATGCCTATCTCCCACAAAAATGGAGATATTCAAAGATGAAATGGTTTTTTTAGGCATTAAGATCAAAGATGGATCCATTGAAATGCGAAAGCATATAGTATCCAAGATCCAAGATCCAAGAATTCCCAGGATGAAATGAAAGAAAAGGAAGAGTTGTAGAGATTTTTTGGGTGTGTCAACTATGTGGCAATTTACAAGAATATTACAAAGAAATGCAGAATTCTCTTAAATAAGAGACTCAAAAAGAATGCTCTAGCCTGGAATGAAGAAATGACACATGATGTCAAAAGAATTAAAAGACAAGTCTTGAACCTACCTTCCATGACCTTGCCAGGACAAGGAACAAAGATAATTGAGACTGATGCCAGCGAAGAATTTTTGGGGTGCCATCTTGAAAGAAAGAATAGATAATGGAAAGGAAAAGGTATGCAGATATGCTTCTGGTTCTTTCCAAGGATCTGAGTTGAAATATCATTCAACTCATAAAGAAATTCTTGCTGCAAAGAAAGCTATTAAAGCTTTCTTGTTTTTCATTCAAAATGAATATTTTATTTTAAGATCGGATTTAAAGATTTCAAGACAAGATTAAACAATGGTGATCCAAAGAAACAAGATTGCATTCAATGAGAATGCGAGATGGGGTTTACGGTTCGACAATTTTAGTTTTGAAGTCGAACATATAAAGGGAAAAGATAATTCTCTTGCAGATTTTGCAAGTAGAGAATTAAATCAAACCAGAATATTAATGTTACTCGATTTTTCATGAGTTTGTGCAGTATCTCGGAAGACTCAAACATGTCGAATTATGTTGATTCTAAGAAAAGGTGTGACAATACCATGTCTTGGGAAGCACAACATTTTCTTCTTTCAAGAGGTATCATCTTAGTCTCGCCTATCAAATGACAAAGTCACTGCAGATTTGTGGATCCCGGTTCCTACTTCAATTTCATTCGATTCCCAAGATCCTATGGTTTTCTCGTACTTGCATTGGCAATGGCGACATTCCAGATTTGTTGAACCTGCAAATGATGATAGGCCTATTGAATTTCTAAGACTAAGATAGTTGGTTCATAGACCAAATATATTGTGGAGATTTGAGTTCTCTGACTCGCCGAGAAGGACATCCATTAGAAAATGATATCCTGAACCGCCAAGCCTTCCTGGTGATAGGCAATACATTGCTAACCATTTCAAGTATTTTCTTTTAAAGTATTTGCCTACTAAAATCTCTCGATAGTCCTCTTTTAAATGTCTCTACGACACAATGAGAAACATACTAACAAATTGCAAAATAAATTGGTATGTTAAAGTTCATTATTATTTGAGGACTAATGTTTTTGATGGACATCACTCTAATCCAAATGGTCGGGCCATTATGAAGGATCATTCTTCATCATACAATGAATATACATCCTCCTACCTCGTGCCATTTCTAAGGATTCCGCATCAAGACATCTTCCCAACAAGGCATCATCTAAATAGGAATGAAGATGGAACCGCTTCTCTTTCCAGAGAATGGTATGAACGCAATACTAGGAATCTTCAACTTCCAGAAAGAAATGATGAGACATCTACCTCATCAGATGATGACACTAGACTAAGTATACAGTTTAGTCCTTAGTGGCTATGACTTATTGTGCTCGTTGTCATCTTTAATAAAGTAAGATAAGATTCTCTCTTGATCTTATCCAAAGCATGGTGGACCTCCCCACTTATTAAAGGCGTTATCATGGGTGGCATGTACCCATGCGTGTCTTCCTACTTTTCTTAAAGTAGGAATCTTTTGGTCACCTAGGTAACCGGTTTCGATTTCAGTCTGCCATCGATCCTATGGTGAAAAGCCTCTCATATTCCTATAAAATGGGATGTCGAGACTCATTCAATACATCAAGATCATTGAGCATTTGTGGAGTATCTTAAAGATTAAGAGTTCCATCTCAAGTCTGTAAGTTTCAATATATTTGTAAAGTCTGTAAGTTTGTTATATCGAGCTATCATCTTATTATAAAGTGGTATCGTAGCTATCATCTTATTATAAATTGGTATCAAAGCGTGTTATCTGCATTTGATAGATTTTAAAGGATCTCTTTTATTTTAATTAAAAATTACAAGTATTGTTTCGAGTCACTATTTGGAAAGTATTATTGTGTATCTTTGATTCGTCTATGAAACAAGTTTATACACCGTAAGCCAGAAGCTAAGAGGCGAGGCTCCCACAAGTATGTCGCCGTGTTGAGTGCAGTTTAGGTTGAAGCCCGATACCGTAAGTCCTGCTGGAAAGTTGCTTGCTAGTAACGTGATCCAAAATGGCATCTGAGAGTCATAATAATCTTTCATCATTGGACTTTGAGTAAGCTCTTGTAGGTCTTTCTGAAGTTTTTCCTATAATCTCTGCTATATATCTACAAGAAGAGTCTGATCCTTTACCTGCTTGGAAGTTACCAAAGATCCCGTATGATAAGGTCTATGCTAAAGTTTCTGCTTTTCATCTTATAGCCGCTACCACTTTCAAAACCCGTGAATCTGTAATCCAAGTATCTCAAACTTCCTCTTGTGAATACAATATTCCTCTGATTGATCCCAAAGTGATATAAAATCCCTCAAAAACAAAATACTTACAAGTTTGCACATATAGGTTGTGTTCAGATAGGAATCACTCCTTTATTCCATCGTGGTCTAAATGCTTCAGTACTCTGTCATCTTATGGATCTTCATTTTGACAATTTTAAAGATTCTTTGTTAGGCTGCAATACAAACTGGCCTTCATAATGGTCCTATTTCTTTTGAGGTCTATCCTAACTACCTGTTAGTTTAACCAAAGATGATCTGTTAAAAGAAGTCCTTAAACTTCATCAAGCAACCACCGCCTTAATATGAAACCGGTGCCCGTCCATTAGCAATTCATTATAAGGGCGCAGCAACATGGTGAGTCATGTCAATGTAGAAAGCCAAAAGATAGAGCCAAAATTGATATCTCGTGACCGCATCAAAGTACTGCAAAAGAATGGACACTGGCCCAAAAGTTTTTACAGACTAACCAGACCAAAAGCTTGAAAATGCTACTGCTTTAAATGAGTCCAAGAATAATGTAACTTTGTCTTTTAGGAGTAAGAGTTCTTTGTCTAGTCTTCCTAGAAATAGTTCTTTAAGATCTGATAGTTCAGTTTTTTCTCTTGGTGAGTCATCATCCAACAAACCCGCAAAAGAGCAAGTATTTTTGTGCAGTCACAATAGTCTAGTTCATGATCCCAACACTGACTAACTTTAGTGTAATGATTGTGAACAACTTATAAAACAAAAATATGTTCCATCTAATGGCCCAACCATTAGTATGGCATCAAAATCATCCCCTAGTTCGTATTCTTTTCCTTCATTAGATACTTTTGAAATTTTGTCTCCTGACCAAACCCAGAAGGTTGTCTTTTGGTACTAGAGATCTGTAGATAGACAGATAGATCCCTCTGAGTCTTCAAAAATGTTAAATTGGACAAATAAGGCTGTAAAAAATGTCCATGACAGATTGGAGTCACAAGAATCTATATTAGCTGAAATGGAAAAGACATTAAAAGCCATTGAGCTAAACCAAAAAGGAGATGTATCAAGTGCTCTTAGATTATTAAATTCTAAAATTGATGATGTAAGCCATTCTGTAAAAAGAATAGAGAGTCATGTACAGAACATTTTTGTTGTTGTATCCACATGTACATATATTCCTAAGATCAATACTGAGAATGTTGTAGATATTGTTCAACCCCTAGTAGATCATTCTATAGGAATTAAAAGTGATGTGTACTCCAAATTGGGAACCACTCACAAACTTGTACAATCAAGTCTCCTACAGTTACATGTGTCCACTGAACAAATAAGTCAGAAAATAGATGTTGTCCAAGACACAGTCAGTCCTTTGCCAGTCATAATCCCTCAAATTGAGCAGATCTTGGATAATACCAAGAAGCCTAAAGAAGAAGAAGTTGATTGGTCCAAAGCTATAACTTGGAAGCAAGTCTTTGAATTTGCTGGAACCTCTTCCCAGCATAAAGATATTCTATCCCAATAATCCATTGTTTTATACAAAATAGGATAAAAATTCCATAGGTATGGTTAAAATTAAGCCTAAAGAAGCTGAAGGAATGATTTTTGGAGAAACTTCTAATCCAAAGCCTGAGCCTTTACAAGGAATGGCTAGGGTGCAGACACTTCAGCCTAATTGGTACAAAGTTGAGTGATGTACCACAGATGAGATAAAAGAAATGGTGCATGGAATGATAGGATGGGGAAATTCTCAATTAGAAATGTATAAAAAAGATCCCCATACAATAGCATCAGCAATTGCAAATGGATTTGTAGGGATAATAAAAGAATGGTGGGATAATGTTCCTCATCAATCAGATATTCTACAGAGTGGATTTATGGGTTTAACAGCTGCCATTATTAAAGAATTCATAGGAGATGTGAATAATAATAAGTTTCAGAATACTTCTCTGTTTCTTAGAGCTAGACTTTGTGATATGACTAGACTAAAAGAATATCAATGTTATATGCAGAAATTGTATTATAACTCTGGCAATATAAATGATCCTACCATGAGGTTAAGATATGTAGAATCTTTTCCTGCATACTTTTCTACAGAGTATAAGAAAGCCATGCATGGGAAAAATCCAGATGAATTAAGTTTTGGTGCAATAAATCAGATTATTGATGAAACTAATGCAAGGCTTTGCAGAGAAAAGTATGAAAGAAAGGAAGCTATCAAGGCCGAGAAGACACTTGGCCATAAGTTTTGCCAGATGTTTGATGTTGACCCGTTTGGTTGTGATACACAGAGATCTCATGAAAAGAAGGTTTGTAAAGGATGTTCTTCTTTTTCAAAGGGGAAGGGTCGAGGAGCCAAAAAGTTTATAAGAAGTATAGGAAATTTAAAGGATCGATAATTCACTTTTAAGAAGCCCGATAGAAAGTTTGTTTTCTGGAAAAAGAAGTATGTAGGGAAAAGAAAGAAATTTTTTCCTACTTGTTTTATATGTAAAGGAAAACATTATGCTACTAATTGTCCTCAGAAGAATACAGAGAAAGGAAAAGCTAAAGTAAATACTCTTGCCGCCAAGGGTATCACAGAAGAAGATTATTGCTTGATCAGTGATTCTGATAGTTGTTCCTCAGATATTTCTTATCAATCTCTTGATGAGGATTTTCAGATTAATATTATACAACATACTGATTCTAGATAGTGATAGCACTAATTCTGGATATGATTCTTTACCATCATTTGTGAATATGGTGGTTTCTGTAAATATGAATGCTAATTTTCCACATCCATTGATGCCTTTATCTTCTGAACTTCTTCTCAAGCAGCTACAGCTCAGACAAAGTGAGTATGAAGACTGTCCCCCATGGGACACTACAAGAAAGATCTTTCTTCGAATAAAGTCAGAGAATTGGAAAATAAATATTTCCAACAATCAAGAATAGAGCAAGAAAGAAAGATCAGAAATGAAGAAGAAGAAGAAGAATTATCTTGCCATGAGGAGCCATATTCTCCTGTCCCTATAAGGCCTCCATTCCATGGAAGGATACGTCAAAGACAAACTCCCTATAGAGGAAGAGGATGAGGAGATATAAGAAGAGGTGGGAGAGGAACTCTTCCACAAAGAAGCTTTCCATTCCTTTTCCCTGAAGAAAAGGAATCAGAAGAATATCAGAACCCGTACAGCACTACTGCGATATAATGATTCTGATCCTGAAACTCGAAGACCTAGAGAAGATAATGATTCCAAAAGCCACCAATGAGTACAAACTCATTGAAGAAGAAGAAAGAGACCTAGAGAAAGATCTGAAGAAGCTCATTGATTCTTCTACAAGAAGCACAAGAAGGAAGCTTCATTGAATGAACCAACCCTAGAGGTATGCACCATCAAAAGTGCCAAAATCCCTTCATATCTATTAATATTTGCATTCCTAATACATCCATTCCATAGATGCAATGATACAATTAGTTTACTAAGGTCTAAATCCATACCTCCAAATTGTTGAAGAAATCTTCCGAAAATTAACTTTGATAAAAAAGAAGTTGTCTCTAGATATATGGCAAACGTTCCCATTAGGATAGAAAGGATTTCAAAGAACTCGAAATTCTACCAAAGATGACATGTTATCCTATGACAAGATTGGTGTAGATTCACTACAAGAAACCTTTAGTCTCTCTAAGGATTATATTTCTCTCAATTCGATCTGATATAAGAATCCAACACCTAGTCCCTTTAGTAGAACACAAGAAGGAATCCATTGGATTCACTATCTCTCTCTGCAAATCAATATTGATGACATTATCTCTAAGATCAAGAAGGATCTTTGTTCTGATAATCCGCATGCTTTTATTTCCGAAGAAATCATGTCTCTGCTTCTCTTGATTTGCAGATTATAAAAGATAAGGAAGGCAATGAAGTGGTGCCAAGATTCAAAGCACACCATAGAGGCATGATTCCTTCTGAGAGAAAGGAATGTCATGATGAGATCAAGAAACTGATGCAAGGAGGTTTTATTCAAGAATCAAATTCTCCATGGGCATGTGCAACCTTCTATGTGAATAAGAGGAGTGAGCAATTGAGACAGAAGAAAAGGCTAGTTGTTGACTACAAGCCTTTAAACAAGTTTGTTTATGCGATCAACATCCTATTCCTGCAAAGGATGATCTACTATCTAGAATCAAAGGATCTAAGGTCTACAACAAGTTTGATCTAAAGAGTGGATTCTGGCAGATTTTCCTGAAACCTGAAGATACATTCAAAACTGCTTTTGTTGTCCCTAGAGGTCAATATGAATGGAAAGTACTTCCATTTGGTTTAAAAATTGCTCCTTCAATTTTTCAAAAGAAAATGGATTCTATTTTTGGTGATCTTTCAGAATTTCTATTAGTATATATTGATGATATACTAATATTTTCAAAGTCTCCAAAAGATCATCTTGAGCATCTAGAAAAATTCTATGATACAGTCTATAATAATGGTCATGCCTATCTCCTACAAAAATGGAGATATTCAAAGATGAAATGGATTTTTAGGCATCAAGATCAAAGATGGATCCATTGAAATGCAAAAGCATGTAGTATCCAAGATCCAAGAATTCCCAGATGAAATGAAAGAAAAGGAACGATTCTGAGATTTCTTCGGTGTGTCAACTATGTGGCAGGCTTTTACAAGAATATTGCAGCAAATAGAATTGTCTTAAATAAGAGACTCAAAAGAATGCTCCACTGGAATGAAGAAATGATACAGGCTGTCAAATGAATTAAAAGACAAGTCCTGAACTCGCTTCCATGACCTTGCCAGGACAAGGAACAAAGATAATTGAGACTGATGCTAGCGAGAATTTTTGGGGCGCCATACTGAAAGAAAGAACAGATAATGGAAAGGAAAAGGTATGCAGATATGCTTCTGGTTCTTTCAAGGATCCGAGTTGAAATATCATTCAACTCATAAAGAAATTCTTGCTGCCAAGAAAGCTATTAAAGCTTTCTTGTTTTTCATTCAAAATGAACATTTTATTTTAAGATCGGATCTTAAAGATTTCAAGACAAGATTAAACAATGGTGATCCGGAAAACAAGACTGCATTCAACAGAATGCAGAGATGGGGTTTATGGTTCGACAATTTTAACTTTTTGAAGTTGAACATATAAAGGAAAAGATAATTCTCTCGTAGATTTTGCAAGCAGAGAATTAAATCAAACCAGGAATATTAATGTTACTCGATTTTTCATGAGTTTGTGCAGAGTATCTGGAAGACTGAAACATGTCAGAATTATGTTGATTCTAAGAAAAGGTGTGACAATACCATGTCTTGGGAAGCACAACATTTGCTTCTTTCAAGAGGTATCATCTCAGTTTCACCCTATCAAATGACAGAAGTCGCCTGCAGATTTGTGGATCCAGAAGTTCCTACTTCTGAATTTCATTCAATTCAAGATCCTATGGTTTTCTGTACCTTGCATTGGCAATGGTGACATTCCAGATATGTCGACCCTGCAAATGATGATAGGCCTATTGAAGGTCTAAGACTAAGACAGTTGGTCCCTAGACCAAATACTTTGTGGAGATTTGAGTTTTCTAGACTCTGGCCAGAAGGACATCCATTAGAAAATGATATCTGGAACCGGCCAAGCATTCCTGGTGATAGGCAATACATTGCTAACCACTTCAAATATTTTCTTTTGAAGTATTTGCCTACTAAAATCTTTGATAGTCCTCTTTTAAATGTCTCTGCTGACACAACTAGAAACATACTAATAAATTGCAAAATAAATTGGTATGTTAAAGTTCATTACTATTTGAGGACTAATGTTTTTCGTGGACATCACTCTAATCCAAATGGTCAGTTATGGAGAAGGATCATTCTTCATCATACAATGAATATACATCCTCCTGCTCCTGGCCATTTCCTAAGGATTCTAGACCAGTACATTTTCCCAACAAGGCGTCATTTGAACAGAAATGAAGATGGAACTGCTTCTCTATCCAGAGAATGGTATGAACGTAATACAAGGAATCTTCAACTACTAGAAAGAAATGATGAGACATCTACCTCATCAGATGATGATGACCTTTGGACTTAGTGTACAGCTTTTAGTCCTTAGTGGCTATGACAGCGGGCATGTTGTCGTCTTTAATAAAGTAAGATAATATTCTCTCTTGATGTTATCCGCAGCATAGTGGACCTCCCCACTTATTAAAGGTGTTATCATGGGTGGTGTGTGCCCATGCGTGTCTTCCTACTTTTCTTAAAGTAGGAATATTTTGGTCACCTAGGTAACCGGTTTCCGATTTCCAGGTCTTCCCATTGATCCGATGAAAAGCCTCTCATATTCCTATAAAATGGGATGTCTAGACTCATTCAATACACCGAAGATCATTGGAGCATTTGTGGAGTATCTTAAAGATTAAGAGTTCCATTTGAAGTCTGTAAGTTTCAATATATTTGTAAAGTCTGTAAGTTTCAATATATTTGTAAATTACTGTAAGTTTGTTATATCGAGCTATCATCTTATTAATAAGTGGTATTAGAGCTATCTAAAGTCTGTATGTTTGTTATATCGTAGCTATCATCTTATTATAAAGTGGTATAAGAGCTATTTGTGAAAGTCACATCATGTCGATTTTCAAACCTGGTTGGAATACTATTGGGCAGGGGCGAGTTTGGGGGGAGGTCGTTGGTTCAATTCTCTTTGTACCATTTTTCAATTCTCTTTATACCATTTGTATATTTATTCATTGTATAAGTCTATTATCCTAAATTAACGAATAATGGTTTAAAACTCAATAGATAAATAGGCGATATAAGTAGCTCTCCAAATACAATTGAGAACACATTATTCAAGTCATTTCAAATAATATTAGTTTTATCATGGAGCCTACTAGTAAAGTAATTGTATTGTAATTAAGTTTCATTCACATTTTTGATTTCCTTCACATGTTTGAGGTACAAATTTAATGGGCTTCATAACGAAGGCATGTGTATAATATATTAGAGATAACATCTTAAAATCTAAGCAAAGTAGAATCATACAAATGAATAAAAAAAGCACTCCTCTTGTAATCTTCTCTGAGGAGGTTTCTCATTCAACACATAATTTTGGTATGAGGTTAGCTAATAGTTATGGTGTTAATGTAGTTGGATATTTATTGATTATTAGTTTGAATAAGACTTTTGTTGATGTGGGTTTTTATGTTAACTTTTTACATGTTTATATAATGGTGTACTCAATATAGTATCTCTATATTTTATGCAAGACCATTAGGATTTGACTTGATTGACAATGTCATCATGTTTACTATCTATTGCTTCGGGTGGTTGATTGTGATACTCGTGAAATAATTTGGCGATTAGACTATCTAATTTAGGCCAAGGCATTTACTAATTTGGATTGAGGGTGGTTGATTGTGATACCCGTCAAACAATCAGAGGGCTAAGATTGAGTGTTGATGGTCATTGACGTTTAGCATAATCTTCGTCATCCACGTGCTAGTTACCACTATGTTTCAACATTTCCTTCTCCTCATCATTCATGTTATTAGTTATCCCACCCATATTGTTCTTATAATAAAGATGGCAGGCCATAATGTGCTTGTTATGGAAAATTCATAATGGTAAATAATGTGTACTTTTTAATTGTTTACGGTTAAATTTTGGTTGATTTTATGCTTAAATTCATGCACAATAATTAGAATGTTATGGTGGATGTACGGTGGAGAATTCGTGTCGAGATTTAAAGATGGAGGACATTAACCGAGGGGAAATATTTCTTGCACTTTAGTCTACAAATTTTGATCGGCGGATAAAATATACCTAGTGATTATATGACCAACAACTAGAGGGCTCAATTATCATTAATTCTTCGTGCATCACCTATTTTATTGCAGGTAATCGAGATTAACAATGAAAAGGGGGGCTATAGAATGCTACAAGAAGATATCATTGTTGTTAGGTTTCAAACCTGGAACCTATTGGATTTTCCTTTTTTATATTTTGGCCACTTTAAGCACAAATTAAACTCATGTATATAATACAAACGAGATTGAGACAATAAAGTGGATCACAAATAATAGATATTATTTGGGTAGGAACAATTTGAGCCATGGAATAGGTGTGGGACATGTAGGTATTTAATTCCCACATTTGTCTTTCCAAATTTTTGTTCTTGTCTTCATCTTTGATAGGATCAAAACACAAATGAGCAATAAAATGGAATTAAAACAGAAATAATATAAGCATGCAATCACAAGATAAACCCAAGATTTAACGTGGTTCACCCAATGTGGGCTACATCCACCAAGAAACAAACCATCCTTCTCCTTTATTCAGTCCAGAGGAATACAATACAATTCTCTCTTTTTATATTTGAAAGAGTAAATCCATGCACATATATATAACATGTGCACCTCTTAGTAAAAGTTTGCTTGACCACAAGACCAAAATATAGCATGCTTATAAATAAGACATGCATATAAATAAGATAAACATAAAAATAACAACTCTCGTCTATTAATAAGACAATGCTATTTTTATCCACGGCCATGCATTCCTCCCACAAGAAGGAAAAAGAAAACTGACACTTCATCTTGTAACTTTAGGCTCTACATCTTCAACAATATCCCACTTAGAGACTAACTGTTGCAACCCACTATTATAGCTCATCCTCGACTCTTCTCTAACTTATTTCTCTTCTTCAAAATCAATCTTGAAGACCTATCGAAGCTAAACAACCTTCCAGCTTCTCTTTTGTCACCGCCTTTGTCAACATATCAACAAGATTCTGACTTGTATGAATCTTCTCCAACATCAGTTGTCCATCCTCCAAAACCGATCTAATGAAGTGATACCTGAGTCATATATGTTTGCTTCTCGAATGGAATGCTAAGTTCTTGGCAAGATGAATTGCACTCTAGATATCACTAAATAACCTGTAATCCTCCTACTTCTTTCCCAAATCTTCCATGAACCTTTGCATCCATATTATCTCCTTGCTTACTTCTGTAGTAGCAACATAATCTGCCTTTGTAATAAACAAGGCAACAATCTTTTGCATTTTAGAAATCCAACTAACTATCGTGTGCCACCAACAAAGTGAATACATAACTGTGGTGCTCTTCCTACCATCCAAATCTCCAACCATGTCTATCGCATCAACATATTCATGTAAAGAAAAATACCCTCCATAGCACAACCGCCTGCTATTGGTCTCTCTCAAGTATCTAAGAATCCACTTGGACTGCATTCCAGTGCTCCTTTCCTGGATTACTCATGTATCTTGCTGACTCCCACTGCATGGGAAATGTCTAGTCTTGTGCATACCATAGCATACATCAAACTTCCAACTGTTGAAGCATATGGAACTCTAGACATATATTCAATCTCTTCATGTGTTTTAGGACACTGTTCTTTACTCAACTTGAAGTGCCCTGCCAATGGTGTACTTACTTGGTTTTGCATCCTGCATCCTAAACCTATCCAACACCTTGTTCACATACTCTTCTTGAGACAAAGTCAATATTTTACTCTTTCTGTCTCTATTGATTCTCATGCCAAGAATTTTCTTTGCTGCACCTAAATCCTTCATGGAAAATGTATTGGCTAACTGTCTCTTTAGCTCATTTATATCTTGCAAGTTTGACCTGCCACAAGCATGTCATCCACATACAACAACAAGATAATATATGTGCCATTATCTAGTCTCTTAAAATAAACACAGTGTTCAAAATGACATCTAAAGTAACCTTGTTCTATCATGAACCTGTCAAATCTCAAATACCACTGCCTTAGAGCTTGCTTAAGACCATACAAGCTCTTCTTCAATCTGCACACCAAATTCTCCTTCCCCGACTTCATATCCCCGTGGTTGCTCCATATATATTTCTTCCTCCAAATCACCATGAAGAAAAGCAATCTTTACATCTAATTTTTCAAGATGCAAATATTCCACAGCTACCAAACTTAAAACAGTTCTAATGGAAGTCATTTTAACAATAGGAGAGAAAATTTCATCAAATTCTATACCTTTTTCTTGTGCAAATCCCTTCACAACAAGTCTTTCCTTGTACCTCTTTTTGTCACCTTCTTCTTCCTTTAACTGCAAAACCCACTTGTTTTGCAATGCTCTTTTTCCTGCAGGCAACTGAACCAAATCCCAAGTTTGGTTGTGATCCAAGGAGTCCATCTCCTCATCCATACCTTTCTCCCACTTTTTCCGTGTGTCTACCTCCATTGCTTCTTCAAAACTTTCTAGTTCTCCACCATTTTTCAATAAACAATAGTAAATCTCATATGAAGATAATCGTGTAGGAGGTTTACTTACCCTAGTAGAACATCTCACAAGATTTTCTAGATTTTGAGGCTCTTGTTGTTCTTGTTGATTTTGATCTACAGAATCAACAACGACTATGCCACGATTGATGCCAACTTGTTTATTTTCCAACCCTTTGAGAACTTCTCTATCTTTTATCTCATCAAGTGTTACATACTCAGAATTTTCTAGCTTCTTATCCTGTAGTTGTTCCCTATACATAACCCTTTCATTGAAAATAAAATCCCTACTCCTAATGTTTTTCTTCTCATCCAAACTCCACAACCGAAATCCAAAATCATCAGTGCCATACCCAATGAAAGTACATTTCTTTGACTTAGCTTCTAGCTTGGACCTATTATCTTTATCAATGTGCACGAATGCTTCACAACAAAAAAATTTCAGAAAAGAATAGTTTACCTCCTTACCGGTCCAAGCCTCCTCGGGTACTCCACCTTCCAAAGCACTTGAAGGTCCTCTGTTTATCAAGTAAACAATAGTATCTACATCATTCACCCAAAGTTGTAAGGGCACTCCAACACGCAATCTCATACTCCTTGCATGCTCCATGATAGTCCTATTCATTCTTTCTGATACACCATTCTGTTATGGTGTTCTAGGAACTGTCTTCACCCTATGGATTCCATTATGTGAACAATAGTTATTAAATTCATTGCTACAATATTTTCCACCATTATCTGATTTGAGACACTTCAACTTCAAACTTGTTTCATTCTCTACCAAAGCTTTTCACTTCTTGAAAGTGTTAAATACATCAGATTTCTTTTTTACACATTAAACCCAAACCTTCCTAGTAGCATCATCAATAAAAGTAACATAATATCATGAACCACTAAGAGAAGATACTCGAGCCAACCCCCACACATCCGTATGAACAAGCTCTAACTTTTTCTCCTTCTTGGTTGATCCAACCTTGAGAAACATCACATGCTTTTGTTTCATATACACACAATGCTCACAAGATTCCATGACTATGTTTTTGAAATCGACAACTTTCCCTCGTGAATGTAATATATTCGTCCCCTTCTCACTCATATGGCTAAGTCTGTGATGCCATAGAGTTGTGTCTATACATGTAGTAGCTAAAATAGAGGATGGGTCAGTACTAACAGTGGATAAATACAAAGTACCTACTTTCTTACCTCTTGCTACCATAAGAGAACCCTTGGTAACTTTCCAAAATCTGTTGTAAATATAACCATACAATCCTCATCTCCTAATTGCCTATGAAATTAGATTCCTCCTCAAGCTAGGAACATGTCTAACATTCTTCAACACCCAAGTGTTACCATTATGCAATTTAACATAAACACTTCCTTTTCCAACAATGTTACATGGCTCATCATCACCAAGATATACCTGCCAAAATTCCCTTGAACATAATCTTGAAAATATTGTTTATGAGGAGTTGCATGAAATGAAGCACCAAAATCTAAAACCCAAGATTCTGATTTATTATCCAAAGAAATAATAAGAGCATCTTGTAACACATCACCTGCTATGTTTGCCTCTTTGCTCCCTTCTTTTTTATCTTTCTCTGATTTTAAAGACCAACAATCTTTCTTTGCATGTCCTGCTTTTCCACAATTCCAGAATACCATCCTACTTCTAGATTTAGATCCGCCCTTCTTAGATTTTCCACGGTGTCCAGGACCTTTTGCTTTTTCCTTTTGTCTTCCCTTGTTCTCTACACTCAAAGCGTTACTAGATGACTCTCATGTGTTTTTTCTTCTCATCTCTTCACTAATAATCACACCAATAACATCATCAAACTTTAAAGTATTTGAACCGAAAACAAAATTACTCACACCATAACCAAAGTATTCCAACTTTCAGGCAATGAGCACAAAATTAAAAGAGCTCTAACTTCATCATCAAAACTTACTCCTACAGAGCTTAATTGATTAGTAACCATGTTGAATCCATTCAAATGATCATTTACTAAATCACCTTTTGACATCTTCATATTAAACAAACTTTTCATGAGAAATACCTTATTGGAGGCTGAGGGTTTTTCATATAATTTACCCAATTTTTCCATTAGATCTACCGTTGTCTTTTCCGTATAAATATTGAAAGCTACCGTAGGTGCCAAGCACAACCGTATCATTCCTAGTGCCTTCCGATCAAGAACATCCCATTCTTCATCTTTCATAGCTAATGGCTTTAAAGCTTTCCCTTTCAATGGTAGATAAAGATCCTTCTGATATAGGTAGTCCTCCACCTACATCTTCCATAGTTGAAAGTTCTAGCCATTAAACTTTTTAACCCTAAACTTGTTATCTTTTGTCATTGCTCCCACTCAAACAAGAAACCCTCCTGTGAGCTTTTTCACCAAAACAAAATCCTGCTCTAATACCAATTGATAGGATCGAAACACAGATGAGCAATAAAACGGAATTAAAACATAAATAATATAAGCATGCAATCACAAGATAAACCCAATATTTAACGTGGTTCACCCAATGTGGGCTACATCCACCAGAAACAAGCCAACCTTCTCCTTTATTCAGTCTAAGAATACAATACAATTCTCTCTTTTTCATATTTTAAAGAGTAAATCCATGCACATATATATAACTTGTGCACCTCTTTGTAAAAGTTTTCTTCAACCACAAGCAACCTAAATATAACATGTTTATAAATAAGATAAACATAAAAATAACAACTCCCGTCTATTAATTAGACAATGCTATTTTTATCTATGGCCATGCATTCTTCCCACAAGAAGGAAAAAGCAAACTGCCACTTCATCTTGTAGTTAACGCCACTTCATCTTGCAGTTAGACTCCACATCTTCAACAATCTTGTCTAGCAAATTAAATATTGTTGAATTGAAAACATTGACACCATATATTAAAAAATTAAAAAATAGCAAAGCATATTTTCCCCATATTTTCTAAAAAAACTTTATTTCAGTTGTCTAAGGGTTGGTTATCAGCAACCTAGAACTAACAAACAAGTTAATGGCATTGATTGAGCAACCCCTCCACATGGCTTAAAATAGATATTGTACAATGTTATTCTTAAGCTTATACTGTTTCTGATTAAGTTGACTCATGTTACTAAGTACTTATTTCATTATATCCATGCACCACCCCCAAAAATTCTCTCCTTGTTTTCTCTTGTATATTGAAAATATTTTAATCACGTCTTCTAGATATATATCAAAATATCTTTCCAAATTTGTCATCTCATAAATTACAACAAAAATATAAAATAAACCACCCTGTCAAAGTTAGTATATCTAAAAGTGTTATGGTTCTATGTACGTTGGAAATGATTAACCCTTTGTAAATCATGGAAAGGCTACCATGATCATCTTCCCTCTCGTGGAGAAGAATGGCTGCTTTGAAAAAGGCAATGCCAACATTAATACAGTTTCCATATTTAACTTTTTTAATCTTTTCCATTTCATATTTCTAACATGCGGAAAATATTTCTTATTTAATAGTATGTAGATATCTCACGTACCACTTCATTATCAACTTTCTAAACTAATACCAATACCATGTTATGCAAGTTCAAACATCAATTTCCTATCCAATATTTTGGGATGAATGAATTTGGGATGAATTAACCCACTTTAATGTATTATTATTGTTAATCTTGAACTATACACCCCAACGCCTTTGAAGATGATGAAAATAAATTTTGCTTGCTTTGGGTATTGTCAGAATTTAAATGTCCCAATTGGGAGGAGCATTCTAGAACAAGAAAGATGCACTTCCGAGCAGGCCTGGAAATTGACAGGCTGTAGGCCGTTTTTTGTGATTTTAACCGTAAATTACAGGGGAAACTTTTTTAAAACTGTAGACAATGACAGGCTGCAAATTTTGAAAACCGTAATTTTTTTAAGTCATTTGTATAAAAACATAATACCTATCTATATATATATGTGAACAGATTATAGATATATCTATAAAAATTACTGGGATTTACAGCCACCTGAAAGAGCTAAGCCGTCAGTGAATTTTGATTTCACAGGGACAGATAATTTGAAATTCCAGGCCTGCTTCCGAGCAATTCAAGCTTAAAGTCATAGTTGTGCATCGGTCAAAGGTCAAAGGTTCGTGTCGACCTCAACTTCTGGGGAAATCAGGGGATTGGCTGTACCTTGGTGGATTCAGCTTACAACCTTCCACGACACTGCGAATACGCGTTACAGTGGGCCATCTCGATTCTTGTGGATCGACAATTGTTTCCTTCGGCATTAAAAGTGTCCAACCTTGCCCTCTTTCGTCCCTCACTCTTCCGGAAGAGAGCCTTTCTAGTGCTGTTTTGCCTCGAGTATTGGCGGAGCTGGTGTGTGTGACAGAGGAGGTGAGCTGGTCGTTTGGGCCCCTGGTTGCCATCGTTTTTGTAGGAGTGGACGTGTGGAGAGCATTGAAAAAGAAGCGACACTGGATTCCCTGCGACTCTTTCCTCCTTGGCGCCCTCACTCTTCAGCTCCTCGCACTGCTTAACCTCCCCTCCTCTGCCCTTAAGTTTCCCCAAGACGATGGCGGTTTGGGGAGCGGGCGCGAACCCCTTTTGTTTATTTGCCCGAGTTAATTACGAGACAGATGTTAGTTTTGAGTGGAAGGGTATCCGTGTGTGTAGTGATGGGATGTATGTTACCTGGAGTAGCTCGCCATCGCTCCTCAAATACAAGTTTGTGGAGTGACATGGCCGCGCTTCTTATTTCCTCTTCGCCGTCTCTTTTCCATGTCTCTCACGAGATTTATGTGCTTGGTGTAAGTTATTATACATTTGACTTCCAAACACGTAGTCCTAAAATTGTGGATTTTCACAATCGCCATATTAGTATCAATTGTAGTTCTACTTCTCCTACTAGATTGTGCTGCATTGGCTGGTATTAGTATTCATCAAACACTGTCCCATAAAATACCCCTCATTCTTTCTAAATCCAGTACTGTGAAGTTAAATCCCGTTAACCGTTCTTCCTCTCGGGTTTTATGGAAAAGCGTAGAAGAGCAGGTAGTCAAGTCATGGATTGTGGTTCATGTTGAAAATAGCAGCAAGAAACTCAATTTAATTTTCTGTCTAAATTAAATTGAGGAGGAAATTCGAAATTCCACATCAACAGGCCACTTGGATGTGTTAGCTGAGTCATTAGCAATCAGTTAACTCAGTAAATTTGAGTTGAGACAATGAGATCAGTTAGTTACAGAGATTCCTATATTTTAGGAACCCAGGTTGAGTTTATTTGAGTTGTAAATCAGTTAAAACTAGTTTCAAGTGAAACTAAACTAGTTAATGATTAGTTAGGTGGTTGGACTTCAGTCTAACCCAATGATCATTTAGTTAACTGATCAATCAACCCATATTTTGCTCATGCATGTGAATAATTCAAATTCTTAAGTTGTGGTGGAATTTCCAAGGCAGATGACAACAGGTGTAAACTAATTAAGTATACAGGAGAAGTAGGAGTTTTGTTTTAGTGATCTGACTGAGATAGATCTTATATAGGTAGGTTGTGTTCAGTTGAGCAACCGGATTTGGTAATTGATCTCTTCCATTTGATTAATGCAAAACAAAGCTTGTGGGGTTTTGGGTAGTAAGCTTTCCTTGGGTTTTTGATATATCTTGTCTCTGTATTTATGCAGTTTCTGTGTGTGATGATTTTTTATTTATGCAGTAGATTAGATTTGTGTCTCATGATTTAGATAAATTTCATGAGCAGTTGCGAATCTATTGAAATTTCTACATGGTATCAGAGCCATAATCACAGAAGAACAGGGAATTCGAAGTTTCTCCTCAGGTCTACAGGTCAGTGCAGCAGCATCTCTACAGAGCTTGGAAGATGGCTTTCAGTGGGTTGAGGCTAGAATTTGCCTTGGATGGCAGCTCCAACTTCGTAGCTTGGAAGGATCGCATGGAGGCAATATTTGTAGATAATGGGTTGTTGGAATATATCAAGTCTGATATTCCACAGCCAGTTGCAATAGATGTCTAGCTTGCTCAGTGGAAGAAGGATGTGGTGAAAGGAAGAAGAATTATCCTCGAAGGGGTTCGAGATCATATTGTCTCAAACCTCCATGGGAAGACTTCTCCATTCGCAATGTGGAAAACATTGACAGAGTTATTCCAGAATCAGAGTGACCAGAGAAAGCTGGCACTCAAGGATAAACTTCGAAAGATCAAGATGGAGAAAAATGATACTATTCCACAGTATCTGAGCAAGCTCACACAATGTCCGTGATGAGCTTGGTGGTGTTGGAGTTACTGTTCCAGAAGATGATTTGGTGAGTCTAGCATTGCTAGGTCTTCCCAAGAGCTGGCACAGTTACCAAGATTCCGTAAATGGTCAAGAAAAGCTACCTGATTGGTCGCGCTTGTGGTCTGATCTTCCAAAGATGAAGAATTTAGGCGAAGCACAAGAGATGGATCCTCATCCAAAGCTGATGAAGAGGAAAACTTTGCATTGATGGGAAAAGGGAAGAAATTCCAACCCAAGCCCGATTCTAATCATGGCGGCAAAAAGGGAGATTTGTCGAAGGTGAAGTGCTTCCACTGTCACGAGTTTGGGCACTACGCAACCAGATGTCCGCAGAAGAAATCCAGCAAGAAAACTGCAGCTGTAGGTGAAGCTCTAGCTTCACAGTTCGAGCTTGATTTCACACTCATTGCATGCATGGCCAGCACAGTAATGAGTACCGTGTGGTATTTGGATTCAGGTGCATCTTTTCACATGACTGGATGCAAATATTTCTTCAGTGAAATGGAGGAGAAGGATCTGTAGATAAATATCGAGCTAGGCGATGACAGGTGGTACAGTGCAACCGGTATAGGCACTGTAACCTTCCTAGAGAGAGTTGGGATCAGATCTTCAACTCAAAGATGTCATGTATGTGCCAGGCTTGAAGAAGAACCTGATCTCGGTAGCAGTCCTCGAAGACCGTGGTTATGATGTGGTATTCAGCCAGGGAAAAGCATTCCTGAGACACATAACCACTGGGCAAGTAAAGCAGATCGGGGTTCGTGTGAAGAACCTCTACAAACTTGATATAGATGGTAGTGCAACATTGATGGGTAAAGCAGACAGTGTGGTGAGCCAGGATGAAGGTGAGTTATGGCATAGGAGATTGGGCCATCTACACCATGGTGCTTTGAAGATCATGCAGCAGATTTCTACAGGTCTTCCAAAGGGTACTTTTGCGCAGATAGACACATGCAAGGGATGTACCATGGGGAAGTATACAAAAGCCACTTTTCATGAGAAGGAGAACCGAGCAACGGAAATCCTTGAGAGAGTCCACTCAGACGTGTGTGGACCATTCTCAACAGCTTCCACAACAAAACACAGGTATTATGTGATTTTTGTTGATGATTTTTCTAGAAAGTGTTGGATCTACTTCATGCAAAAGAAAGATTAGACGTTCTCAAAGTTTTGTGAGTTCAAAGCACTAGTAGAGAAAGATACAGGGAAGAAGGTGAAGGCTCTAAGGAGTGACAATGGTGGTGAGTACATCTCTAATGAATTCAAGAACTTCTGTGCCAAAGAAGGAATTCGGAGAGAGTTAATTGCACCTCATAACCCACAACAGAATGGGGTTGCAGAAAGAAAGAATAGAACAATTGTGGGAGCAGCACGAGCTATGTTACATGATCAAGGCCTACCATTGCATTTGTGGGCAGAGGCATGCAACACAGCCGTATTTGTGCAAAACTGTAGTCCTCATCGGATACTTGGCATGAGTACACCAGAGGAGGCTTTTATTGGTAAGAAACCTGATGTTTCATATTTTAAAATTTTTGGCTCATCTGTCTATTGCCATGTGACCAAAGATGCCAGGAAGAAGCTAGAACCAACTGCAGAGATTGGGATATTTGTGGGGTATACTGATACTCCCCACAACTATCGGGTGTATTTCCCAACTAACAGGATGACAGTTGTCAGAAGGGATCTTAAATTTGATGAGGAGAAAGCCATGCGATTGTCCCTTGAGAGGGAGCTTGATTTGCATGCAGATGAGGAACTCTTAGTTCCAAAGGATGAACCTCAAGATGTGGAGCAGTCACATGCAGAGGATCATGGAGTGGCAGAAACCACTCATGCAGAGTCATCCACTAGAGATGGCAGCAAGCGAACCAGGGAAGTTGATAGATTGTTGCATGATGCTAGAGAGAGTGTGGGACAACCCACATCGCAGCGTAGGCAGACGAGGTTACCAAGTCGGTACACTAACTACATGGCTCTGATGAGCGTGAGTGTAGAGACTGAGCCATCCTCATTCGAGGAAGCTGTAGAGCAACCAGTATGGGTTGATGCTATGGTAGAGGAATTTGATTCCATTGTCAGAAATAGTGTTTGGGAGGTGGTCCCAAGGCCAGCAGACAAATCAGTGGTAGGTTCAAGATGGCTTTACAAAGTGAAGCATGCAGCAGATGGAAGCATCGAGAAACATAAGGCCAGATTTGTGGCCAAGGGGTTTTCTCAGGTAGAAGGTATTGATTACGAGGAGACTTTTGCTCCAGTAGCAAGGTACTCTTCCATCAGATCTATTCTTTCTTTGTCATGCAGATGGGGTGGAAGATCCACCAAATGGATGTAAAAAACATTCCTCAATGGATTGATTGAGGAAGAGGTGTATATTGAACAGCCGGAGGGATTTGAGACCTTTGACAGAGAGTCACATGTGTGCAGACTCAAGCGAGCGTTATATGGGCTCAAGCAAGCATCTCGTGCTTGGTACACCAGGATCGACAACTATTTCACCGGGTTAGGCTTCACCAAAAGTGAAGCAGATGCAAACCTTTATCATATTGTTGTTGAAGGTAAATTATTGATTATTGTGCTATATGTTGATGATTTAATTTTGACCGGTGATGAGCAGTTGATCAGTTCTTGCAAAGAGGATCTTGCAAGAGAATTTGAAATGAAGGACATGGGACTCATGCATTATTTCCTAGGTTTGGAAGTATGGCAAGGAGATGGAGAACTTTTTGTTTCTCAAGGCAAGTATGCCAATGAGATACTGAAAAGATTTCACATGGAGAAGAGTAAACCCATAGAGACCCCTCTTGCGCAGAAGGCGGAGGAAGGAGGATGCTACTTCAGGTGAAGTAGTAGATGCTACCACTTACAGCAGCTTGTAGGTTCACTTATGTATTTGGTGAACACACGACCGGACATGTGTTATGCCGTTAACCAGCTTAGTCAAGCCATGGTTAAGCCAACCAAACTGTATTGGAAGGCAGCAAAGCATGTGTTGCGATACCTTAGAGGCACTACTCAGTTTGGTCTTTGGTACAGACGGACAGAGGGAGTGAAGCTGCAAGGCTTCACAGATGCAGATTGGGTGGGGAGTCCATCAGACAGAAAGAGCACATCAGGAGGAATTTTCAGTGTTGGGTCAGCAGCGGTTTCTTGGTACAGCAGGAAGCAGAGATCTGTGGTGCTCAGCTCAGCAGAAGCAGAATACATGGCTGCAAGTCAAGCAACATGTGAGGCTATCTGGATGAGAAAGATTCTTGTTGGTTTATTTGGTCAGTTAATGGATCCTACGGTGATTCACTGTGACAATCAGAGTTGTATCAAACTCTCTGAGAATCTAGTTTTTCATGATCGTTCCAAGCATATTGATATCCGGTATCACCATCTTCGAGATTGTGTGCAGAGGCGGATTATGTTGCTATAGTACATCCCGACAGAGGAACAAGATGCAGATATTTTGATGAAGGCTTTGTCAAGAGGAAAATTTGAATTCCATAGGGACAGGATTGGGGTCCATGATAATCCCTTTCTTGCTGAGAGGGAGTGTTGAAAATAGCAGCAAGAAACTCAATTTAATTTTCTGTCTAAATTAAATTGAGGAGGAAATTCGAAATTCCACATCAACAGGCCACTTGGATGTGTTAGCTGAGTCATTAGCAATCAGTTAACTCAGTAAATATCGAGTTGAGACAATGAGATCAGTTAGTTACAGAGATTCCTATATTTTAGGAACCCAGGTTGAGTTTATTTGAGTTGTAAATCAGTTAAAACTAGTTTCAAGTGAAATTGAACTAGTTAATGATTAGTTAGGTGGTTGGACTTCAGTCTAACCCAATGATCATTTAGTTAACTGATCAATCAACCCATATTTTGCTCATGCATGTGAATAATTCGAATTCTTAAGTTGTGGTGGAATTTCCAAGGCAGATGACAACAGGTGTAAACTAATTAAGTATACAGGAGAAGTAGGAGTTTTGTTTTAGTGATCTGACAGAGATAGATCTTATATAGGTAGGTTGTGTTCAGTTGAGCAACCGGATTTGGTAATTGATCTCTTCCATTTGATTAATGCAAAATAGAGCTTGTGGGGTTTTGGGCAGTAAGCTTTCCCCGGGTTTTGATATATCTTGTCTCTGTATTTATGCAGTTTCTGTGTGTGATGTTTTTTTATTTATGCAGTAGATTAGATTTGTGTCTCATGATTTAGATAAATTTCATGAGCAGTTGTGAATCTATTGAAATTTCTACGATTCGCACTTCCAATCCTCAATACGTAGTTGCGATCCATTCTCTCCTCATCGATTGCACTTGTCGGTATAGTTTGTAATGCAATTTTGGTCATTGAAATAGTACAGATCGACTTCACAAAGTGACAATTCCTTTAGTTCTTCAAAGGGGTACTCATTATAGGAGGATCAAATTTGTCATTTATTGAGGTGGATCATAGCAGAGTATATTGCCCAAAAAATTTGGAAGGGCACTTTGAAACATTATAAAATATTTTGAAATTGAGGACTTCGGAAAGGTATTTGCTTCAATTGAAAGATGGCTACAAAATCCACGGGGAAATCGGCGACAACTATATCAAGAAGTTGAGTCTAAAGTTGTACCAAAAATGAGATTGCATAAATTGGTTCCTCTCGCTTCGTGGTCTGCAGATGTTTTTGGTTCTTTTCAAAGAAAGGATGTTGGTTATTATCCCGGTATTGCTCTCTAACATGTATTTTCGTAAGCTTCTAATGGGTTCTAGTCGGAAGAATTTCAAAATTCTTATGGAGGAAAAGGACAACGTAAAATTCAATTGGGGAAAAGCTCTTGTTTTGATAAATATTCAAAAGCATTCATTACCATGCGTGGTGAAAATGTCACTGTCTTTGGGTAGCCAAATGAAAATCGATTCAGGGGCATACGAGGGCGGATGAAGAGCGGCGAAGATGAGGGCAAAACATTTGGTGAATTGATAGCTTTGCTCAAGAATAAGTCTTCTAATCAAGTGGAAGAAGCCACGAGAGGCGTCGATCGTCGAAATCGTGTTCCAATCAGTTGGAAATGGAAAGTGAATTAGACATCTGTAGAAACCTTTTGTAAGATGACAACGGTCTCAATAATAAGCGTCATAATTGAACTCTCTTCATTTGCCCACGATGTGAATGACACCATTCATACCGTTGATGCAGCTATTAAAGCTTGCTCTCAAGCATGGAGTATCATGGATCTTGTTGAGAATTTTGATGAGAGAAGCAGCCTAGGAAAGGCTGTTTGACAATCTACTTCAAGATCTCGCGAAGAGAGGCAAATTGCTCCATTACCATCTCGGAATGGGCACTTCACTTGACAAGTCCTTAGAATCCGCAAGAGCAATTTGTAGAAAAAATTGCCGAGAAAGGCAAAAACATAGCCGAAACATACCGAGAAGAAGTTGGAATGAGGAAGTAGTAGGGTACAGTTTATGGAGGATATGTGTGAGTATGGATCTTGAAGAGTTCAACAAGGTAGAGGGAATCATTGATGAACTGGTGAGGATGTTGGCGGATGTGATAGAGTCATGCACGCCCAAGGCAAGTGGACATAATAATGGAAGAGAGGCTCGAAAAATGGGCAACCACCGCGAGGAAGAACACATTTGGAAAGCCGCATACGTCGCTGGAAATTTGAAGGGCGTCACCGAAAAAGTGGGATGGATGTTAACTTGGAGCGAGAAAATGGCGGAAGCTCGAATAATGGCTCATTAAAAGCTTCGACAAAGACGATGGAATTCCTACTTTGGCGAAGCGTGCAACATTTCAGATTTGCTAAGGCAAAGCGTCCCATGTGGGGGGCAACCGCATTCTTTCTCTGCACCCACGTAGTCCCATGCAGTTGTGCAGTTAAAGCCACAGGATAAAATAGAATCTTTCCCTAAAAATGTGGAGCAGCACCTGTAGAGGAGAGAATTTTTCATCGATGCAATTTGGTGGGGGGCTGAAACTGTCCACAACCTGCATTCCACATTTTTTGGCCAGGTGTCTTCAAATAATTGCACTGAGTGTTTTCCCTCCAAATGTTTCCCTCCACAAATTTGTTTCAACGCATGAGAGGCTTTATTTATATGTTTGAATCATTTTTTATTACTCACTGCAAGTCTGCAACAAGGATCTACTGCTGCACTTCAAGGGGGTCTGACAAATCTACTGTTGCACTTCAAGGGGGAAATCTGGAACTTGCATAATCAGGTACTTCTAGTCTGTGTGTGTTGTGTTTTTATTTGTGTTTTCTTTACTAGTCCCGTTGCTTGTGCTGCTTTAATTAAACTGGGTTTGGAGATCTCCTTTTGTTTGCATGCAACTTGTTTTGATATTATATAGTTAGCTGTAAATATTGCTAATGCCATGAAATTTAACCTATAATCCAGTTGTAGGAATGACGAGTATCCACCACCTACTGCTAAAATTCATTGTGTTGTGCCCGACTGAATTCTATGCATTGATGATGTTCAAGTGCAATATTTCTATTTTGAGAGACATTGATAGGCTCATTTGGGTGGGGGAAACTTGAAAGATACTGGAACTGTAGATGCTGGAGTTTTTGGAAATACAGAAGCATTCCTGCTTTTATAAAAATAAAACTCCACTTTATGAGTGATACATGAGGCATTTGAAAGATTGTCAAAGAAGAGATGTCATGCATATCATTGTACAATAATAAATTGGATTCCAGGGACATTATAGATATGATTGATTAGTTTCTATAATATATCCATGCTTTTCAGCGTAAATGAACATTACCGTTTCTAATTCGATAAAGAAATTGGTTATTACCAGATGACCTCTGTGTAGATTCCATATAGGATGATAGATTCCATATAGGATGATAGTAAAGTGACTTAACAGTCTGTACCAAAGAGGACCAGGAGTTCCAGATTCTTTTCTGAGAATGAAAATGAAAGATGAAAGAGCTTTCAAGATCCATGCAGCTTCCAGTCAAGATCCAATTTTCAACGAGGTGGTGCTGAGTTGAGAAGACATTATGACTGCATTTTACTGATAGGCAAAGAGACTAGGAATTCCAAATAGGTTTAGGAGATAATTTAAGGAGGAATTTATTGGTGTGATACAACTTTTTTCTATAAATGGTGCAGGGAAAACATGGATGTTATGGAAATTACCTACATAGTATGTTTCTGAAATGAAGGAAGAATTTCTCATTTCTAAAGCCACTTGTTGATCGATTGGTGTAATGCCTTCTATGTGGAATGGATATTAAGTTGGGCAATGTGTTGAGTTCTTGAAGGATGGAAGCGAGAACTAGAAAATTGTCATGTCAAGTTGGACAATGTGTTGAGTTCTTGAAGGATGGAAGTGAGAACTAGCAAATTGTCATGTTGACCATGAGACCACAAAGGCCAATGCTGAGAACCAAATGCTCGGAATTTCCATCTGTGTTAGAACAGACGGGGAATGTTATGGGGTATGTTATAAGAGGAACAAAATGTTCAATAGATATATTCATGCAGGTAGGAGTAAACAGCTTAATATTGTGCTTGTGGCGTAGACAGTCAACAAGGTTGATGGTCCTTGAATATAAAGGCATTGCTAATCTGTGTTGCAATGTAATCAATGAGAAAAAAATCTTTAATCTGGAGGTTTGTATACACGAAGAGCTGATTAGATTTTAAGTGATTGCAGCCATGTGTATTGAAGTTTCTGTCATATCAAATTCCCTTAAGCTAAATCTGCTTCTAAATTTCCTGTCATATCAAATTCCCATTGACTAAATTTGCTTCTAGCATGAATTAAAGTGTTTTAAGCATGGTGCAAATATCTATCTCTATTCACTCACTTCTTAAATAAATCTGAAATAGAATCATAGCCAATGATTTATGCCTGTGAATGATGGAAATAAATCTGAAACAGAATTATAGTCATTAAATTGGATTGCAATTATTGAAATTACCGGTCAGAACCCTGAAGACGTCATTAGTTATGAAATTTATCATACTACCTTTTTCTCTTAGTTGGGTATTGAAATCTTTCTCGAGATGATCCTTTTGTTTGGGTTTCCATGATGATTTGTATTCTGTGCTTTTAGTATTTTGCAGAACTAAGTGTGGAAAAGAAATTTGAATTATAGGCCGCTAATGTGAACTGTTTTTAACAACGAATTTGGTTGGGGGAAGATGCATTACATATATCAGCTTTGTTTCTAAAAATTGGGAGGCATTGTTTTTTATCTGCAAATCTTCTCTGTGTTTTCAGTTATATTTCTATCTCAGGTATCTGTATGATTCATTCGATTATTGATATCATGAACCACTAAAGTGTGACTTCTCTGAAAAAAATAGTCAGAAATTTTAACCATCTAAGTAAATGAATGATTGTTGGCCACATCATATTCATATATATTCTGCCTTGCAAGAGTTTTCTTTAACGGGTGTTATGTTTTAAATTTAATTTATGTTGTTATGCAATATTTTTAGAAATATATTAAAATAGTTGTTTTACATTTTACTAAAGCTTGTTGCTTTTTTTTAGTTTATGGTTAAAAATATGTTTTAAATATACAATTTTTTTATCGCAGGGCTTAAAACCATATCTATGGATAAACGTGTGCATCGCCCAACTCCTATGAAGCCTGGCTTCATAAGATATACAACATTACTTTCTGATAATGAAATACAAGATGATGATTTCTACTTCACTAATTCATCTATACCTGATTTTATTCCAAGTACGCAAGAACACAATGCAGAAGTTGTTTATCCTCCTACAGGCAATATTTTTAGTGATGGGATCAATTATCCAGAGCATTCTACAATGGATGTTGATGATTCTCAATTACCTCAGGGGATATGGCTTCCAAATAAGCAGAGATATTAAAACACCAATCAACTGTCCTTCCCCCACAAAAGGGTAGAACCCATTGGAGCACTACAGACACACTTGTTCTAATTGAAGCTAAACGAAATGAAAGAGACACTCTCTTCAATGGTGGTCCAAGGAGTAAAGCCATATCATCTACAAAAAATGGAAAATTGTGCAAAATTATTGTGCTAGTCATGGTGTTGTTCGCACACTCAACCAATGTCGTGATCGATGGGAACATCTCCAACCTGATTATAAAAGGATTAGAGACTATGAAAAAACATTCCATCTGGACATAATAGTTACTGGACTATGACAACCCGAGAAAGAACTGAGAAGAAGCTTCCTGCAAAATTCTCTGAAGAACTTTTTGATGCAATGGAGCTAAACTTTGGACATGATCGAGGTATCAATCCTGGGAATATTACCATCGACACTTCTAAGACAAACCATGCAAATTATGAAGATTCTTCTAGCTCTAAATGAAAATGATCCATCCAATGAATCTGAAATGCCCAAAGCAGCGTGTGGAAGTCAATCCACAGGAAAAAAAAAAAAGAAAAACATCACATAAAACATTAGATATCAAAGACACTATTGTTGAAAACAATAAGTTGGTTATTTCTACTCTACAAATTGTTGAGGAGGGGCGAATGAAGTGTCATGAAAAATATTGTGCTCTGGTTGAACAACGACATGCAAAAGATTGTACTCTCATTGAACAACGCATGCAAAGGGATGATTTGAATGAAGAGAAGATGATCAAGATTGAAGAGCAAAAGATAAATGTCCAATTGAATTTGGTTTCAGCTCTAAATTCTATTGGGCAGGCCATGTTGAAGATTAGCGAATCATTTAGTAATGATAAATGATTTATCTATTGCACTACTTAGGTTAGGTATAATGTTACCAATCATATATTTTTGTAGCCAATCAAATCTTTTTGTATGACATTTTGTATTAAAATAAAGGTCACTATGACCAAAGGTCCAAAGACCAAAGTTTCCAAAGTTGTCAAGATTGTTCAAGTTTACAAATATTATCAAGTTTCGTTCTTGTTTCCAAACATTGTCATGTTGAATTTGAATAATGTATGAGAGCAGTCCAAGTTATCAAATATATCTTCTTTTGTGCACTTTTACTATTCAGTTTTACCATATATGGATTCCATAATAGTCCAAGAGATATGCCATGACTGTGACTTGATCAGTCTTATGTATATTTCTTTATATTATGTATCTAGTCCATTGCTATTTGTAGCATCCACTTCTCTCATTTCATATCTAGTCCATTGCTATTTGTAGCATCAAGTTTCATTCTTGTTTCCAAACATTGTCATGTTGAATTTCAATAATGTATGAGAGCAGTCCAAGTTATCAAATATATCTTCTTTTGTGCACTTTTTACTATTCAGTTTTACCATATATGGATTCCGTAATAGTCCAAGAGATATGCCATGACTGTGACTTGATCAGTCTTATGTAAAATAGATCTTGTATTCAGCTCAACTTCTGATAAATAGTGAATAGTCTAAACAGATTCCTTCTACCACTGAGATCATTGCTTGTGAATACATTGCACGCTGGTTAATTATTCAACTACAGACCTGTGAAAGGAGGTCCACTATTCGTGGCTTGTGATTATTCTGTATTTCATGATGCCTCCTAATATCCTGTTTGTTTGGATGCCTTCTCAGCAGTCTTATATATGCAACACCTGTCAACACGACCCAGACAATCACCTGATAGAATTGCTAGCGGATGAGATGGTGAAACAAGCTAGACGTATTTGGTGTGAAGACATCAGATTCAGTTTTGAAATTTTCAAAGGGCATATGGTTTGTGTTTGAGAGTGACATGAGAGGCATTCTCAAACAAGTCAAGGTCCCCTGCTGTGTTATTCAGACCAACAAAGACATGGCAGTCCCCTCTTGCTGTGTTATTCAGACCAGCAAAGACATGGCATTCCATCTGCCCCATCTCAGCCAACCTTCTAAGATGATTTAGCTTCTCAGGCGCATACTGCAGCCGTAATGCATCTATATATGTATTGTATATATACACTCCTATGTTGAGAGACCTCTCTCATGATGTTTCAAACCTTTCCATGAATATTTGGAACATCTCCATAAAATAATTTCACCAAAACAATTGGTTTTCTAACTCTGCATAGGATTGGAAGAGACCTCCAACAAGACTGTCAGCAAATACTCCTCAGTGCATTGATTTTTTAATTTTTGCAGTCTCTTGCCCTTTTAAAATGTAGAAGGTTTTTTTAAAATTAAGCTAACTAGAAACAATTGAAGGTTATTTCTTTGTTGTATGGAGGAAGTCTTGGGAGATTTATAGTTTGGAAGCCTATAATGCATGCAGTATTATGAGATTTGTTTAAGCTTCCATTGCTGGGAAGCACCGCTGATTTGTCCTGGTCAATGCATTTATTAATAGTTTTTAGAATCAGTTATGTAGCATATGGAAAGATTATAACCAAAGTCCATCTTGATGTGCATTTCGATCTAATTCTGTTGTTTCTACTTTTTCAATGGAATTACTATGCTAACTTGTGCTTTGGATTATTTACTTATTAATTAGATATTGTTGAAAACGAATAAGGGTGGTCTTAAGCTCTGCCACATTTTTCAGGTTTTGGGTCTGCGGAATGGATATCTGCCTCTACTTGTACCACTTATGATAATGCCCTTGAGATCTTTGATTGTTTTTCTTCTTTTATTGTGAAAGTTTAAATTGACCATAAGAATTTTATGCCATGTTTTATACCATTATTATTTCCTAGACTGATTTGATCTTGACATCGATACTAATTTAACATTCAATTGTGGTGTTGTGTTTTATTTTGCAGGGATCAATTTACAATGAATAATAATTCAAGAGAAGCAATAAAAGTCCTCTTAGCATGTGCATCTACAATTGTTCAATTAGCGTTGCAAATTTGGGTTGATCTACAAGATTCAACTAGTATGTGGCATGTATCAAAGAAGCATAAAATACATTCAACTAAAAGTGTAGCATGTTCAAATGTTCAAATTGAGGATGACGTGAATGTAGAGCTCTATGCCATCACTTCTCAACAAGAAAACATGATCCTTGAAACAGAATTATCAAATTTGCCATGGGGGTAAGAAATCAAGGCGAATGGTATGTCAAACCACGTTCATTGCATTGGTGGAACCACTACATTTTTAAAGTTAAATATGATGATGAACATTTTCGCAGCATTTTTAGGTTGCCATATGCATTATTTGAATCTTTGTGTGACTCCTTGCATGAAGACCTTAGTCAAGGTGACATACCATTTTCATTGGCAAATTCAATAAAGGGTAGGGTGTTTCCAGTGGAGAAACAAGTGGCTATCGCGGTTTTACGATTAGCTTCTGGGATGGCAATGATTAATATTAGTGAACTATTTGGTTGTGGAAAGTCAACAATGGTGAGAGTTGTAAATAAGTTTATTAATGCCATGCATATTCATTTTCGTAGTCATGTCCAATGGCCAAAGGATAATTATGAAATTGAGCATGTAAAAGAAGGTTTTCACCAGAAACGAGGCTTTCCAAATTGTTGTGGGGCTATAGATGTAACACATATTGAATTTCAACTTCCACCTAACGAGTGCTCTTCGGATTGGTATGACAGAGATCACAACTACAACATGTCTGTCCAAGTCATTGTTGACAGTAATATGCGTTTCATGGATGTATTCGCTGGGTGGCCTGGTTCTGTTAATGATTCCAGATTGTTGCGGAATTCTTCTTTTTACAAATTATGTGAAGGTGGTGAGAGGTTAAATGGTCGCTCAGTTTCCCTTGGTTTGACACACATGAGAGAGTATATTATTGGTGATGGAGGCTACCCACTACTACCATGGTTAATCACGCCATTTTCAGGTGCTCTAACAAATGAGAAAAGAGAATTTAACTTCAAGTTGTCTTCGACACGTATTGTTGTTGAGTGTGCATTTGGAAGGCTAAAGAGTACGTGGTGAATTTTGCACTCCATGATATGTCAACCTAATTTGAAAATGCTACCAAAAACTATTCTGGTATGTTGCATTTTACATAATATGTTGTTGGCATTTGATGAGGGCTGCGTTGATCCAATTGACGTGATGAGAATGAATACAATGTGCCAAACATTGAAGAGGTTCTAGGCGATCCTGTTGCAACACAAGCTCGAGTGGCTTTAATGGAATTTGTCAATGGAAGGAATGACATAACTGAATTAGATGCATAGTTGATGTGTCCGTAGGTCATCTATGTTAGAGAATCTTCATATATATTTGGGTAGTAAACAAATTTTTGTTGTGTGCATCTGATGAGCATTATTGTAAAGGTTCAACACAATTTTTTTTTGGCAATTTTTTTGATCAAATTTGTAGAAGGTAACACTGTCAATCCAGAACCAATTTTCCCATTAAAAGGTGTAGATTTTTTAATGCTTTGGTAAATTAGTTGTGTGTTTCATATTTAAAATATTCTTCTGCAATAATATGTGTGAAGCCTAGATTAATAATTATTTGGTTGTCATGAACCTCAAAACGAATAGAGGGTGTAGTTAAGGTTATTGCTGGTACAGTCATTTTGATATTTGTCATCTTAAATGCGTATCTTAAGTTGACTAGAGACCATATTCTAGGGCATGAAAGTTCTTTTGTTTCGCAATAAAGAAGAAATACCTGCTTGTTCTAATCAAATTGTAATTATCTTTGTTTGGGAGCTTCTTCATATTGGCTCATGGTTGCTGAAGATTTAGGCACATGATTGTTTAATTTGCTAAAGATGCTATATATATATATATATTTTTACAAAACATATAGTGTCAGGGAGATTATTTCTTCCTTGTTCTTTCATGGAATCTGTTCTATATGAATCTTACTTCGCTATATATATATATATATATATATATATATATATATATATATATATATATATATAGTTTTAAAAAACATATAAGGTCTCTATCACTTTTTGAGAAATGTGACTGATTATGAGAAAGCAGATACCTAACAAAATGGAAATTTGTTTGTATAGAAAGAAATATTGCAATTTACAGTTGCCTCAAACAGCTAGCTGTCTAACAAAATTTGAATTACTATGCATGGTTAAGTTCAGATTCCAGACCCACCTCTCTTGCTCATCATTTATTCTAAGTCATTTCTCCTTTCTTGAGATTGGACATTATGATATTTGTAAGCTGATATCAGCTAAATCCCAAACTGAACCCATAAAAATGAACATGGCTCTCATTTAAATAGGAAATGTTCCCCAACACTTTTTTTTGGTTCTTAAATCAAATATGAAGCATGGTACAATGATTGACATGAGTTCAAATTGGTAAAATTGTTAAGGATTTTTTAATTTTATGACAGCCCATGTTCAAATCTAGAAGGGCATTATGAAGGCTTGAAATTGGATTTAACACAACATCCAACTTGTTGGGTGTAGATATCGAATGAAATACCACATCTGATTAGTGGGTGTTGAAATTCAATTTGATGGATGCAAAATTGATTGAAATATTGCATCTAACTCACAAAATAGATTCTCCGTTCTACATCTACTTATCTTATTTATTTATCTAGCACTGCAAAGTACTTCAAATTTGCCATGTATCAATTAGAGACATACATTGCTACATTACACTATAGACAAAACTTAAAGACATCTATTATTGGGATCCCTATTTGACAGCTGAAACAAATAATAAAATGTCACCTTGCATCCAACAAAAGTCAATAATACTGTACAACCCTCCAGACTTTCAACAAAGATGCCCTTCTGATAGAAGAACCCAGAAGTTGAACAAATAAGGCAGTATAAAGAGCATTTACAGTAATTCAAATCCTAGCTGTAAATGCAAATCAATTTACACAAAAGTAACCTACATTTATCTGACAAGAAAAAAATGAAGAAATGTCTTCAACCAAACTACAATCTGACACTCTCAAATGTACATGTAACGAACTATGATAGCATACAATTTTTGGGTCCAAGGTATTTTGGTGCTTCTTACATATTTTTATCCCTGTTGAATCATGTTGCACATAGTTAAACAAGATCTTTTTATGTTTTTATGTCAACTAGGGGAATGCAATATTTGGCGAGTTTTTCTCTCTAAAGTTTTTTGGGCACCTTTTATTTCTCCAAGCCAATATTCGTTGCATAGAGATCAGTGATTATTTGAATTTTTTGCCATTTCTACCAACCACAAATTTCATCTTGCTTCACAGAAAATTGCACATCAGATCAAGTGATATCAAACTGGATTCATAGCTGGCTGGTGTAGCTAGATCTGTAACAGCCAGGGGTCTCAATAAATCTCTGATTTCTGAGATCAAGAATGCTATTGTTTATAAGATGCTATGTCGGACCTGTATGGAAAATCCAGATCTCTTCCCCTGGCGCTCAGTAAGTCACGCTGCTAAAAATTTATGCATTCCATGGGACCGTTGCACTGCTAATTGCTCCTATTTTTTCTCTGCAGCACCTGCTAAAAACTTTGCATTCCATAGGACTGCTGTGCTGCAAATTTCTCCTATTTTTACTCTGCAGCACCTGCTAAAAACATTTGCATTGCCCCCTACATGGGACCGCTACCTAAGCATAGCTAATTTTACAAGAGATTTATTTTTGTAGATTTCGTTTGTTAAGCCTCTCTCGGCTTCAATTATTATAATGTAGTTGAAATAATGTGTCTCATATAGACTATAGACTAGTATGTCCTGTTATCTATTGCTTCTTTAATAATGTAGTATAAAATACAAACAAGCAACATACTACCTCTTGAATACTTGTCGCTATATAGAGGAAGATTGTAACATGAAACCTTCAACACCTAAAATGTGCAACTTTTTAGATCCACTAAGCATATCTAATGTGGCACGAGCATTCGATTCTAGTTTTTATTGGTTTTCTTGGAGTATAAGTTTTCTAATACTCATCATGTCTAAGTTTTTGGACTTCTTTTCTCATCTGTAATAAGGAATTTATAGATAAAGTTATAAAATTATTAATTATTTGTTGTTAAAGAGATAATCATGTGTAAATGATTATCAATTTTAAATATGGGTTGGTATCATGATCACAAAATTCCTCAAATTTTCAGATATATCAAATAAGTAATATATTAATAAATTTCCTAGATCCATCTTATTAAGAATGATTAATTAAAAAAATAAAAAACACAAAATATTAAAAAATGACAAATATTAATATTAATTGGAATATAAAGTTTCTTAACACTCCATTAACATGTGTAATGTGGTCGGGGTAAAGAAGAAAACATACAAGATACTATCTAGAACTAGTACTATTCTTGAACAAATATCATGAATGTTAATAATTATGAAAGATTTCAAGTCTCCTTTATCCATACTCGTAACACAATCTCAAGTAACTTTATTTTATTTTCATTTTTTTGATATTCAAAACAATTGAAGATGTTATAACTATAAACCTAAAAAAATAATTAATTTAAAAAACAAAAAAACAAAAATATATTAATCATAAACGTGCTAGGGCAGTTGGTTTAATTTTACTATTCGAACTACCCTTTTATTTATATTAAAATAAAAATAATTACACTAGCAGGGTAGTTGGTTTAAGTTTAATTTCATAACATACAATTTTATTTACTAATGTAAATAAACATGACATTTGATTTGTTTGTAGTAATCTTATAATGGTAAAAAATCTCTCACACCAAAGGTTCAAAGTCATGCCATTTAGCTTGAATTAAGGGTAGGACATTTAGCATTTGGTTTATTACTAGAAGTTGTTTTTTTATAGTGCAAGTCTAGGCCATGAAAAATATTGATGTTGATTGTGCTAATCAGTTGATGTTTGCATGGGTACATGTATTTATTAGTTTGATTTTGGTTTTTTTTTTTGGTTTATAAATATGCACTTGGCTATAATATACAAGAAAAATATTTCTCTTTTGAAAAGTTTTGATGATAGTAATCACAAGGTAAATCAATGACTTGGAACTCTATCACGGTTAGGAGGAGTGTCCAATTAAGATGGTAAAAGCAGGGTCAACAAATTTCCATGTAAATAATACTGATTCGGTATTAAATGTAAATGTCTTCTTTAATGTGGTCAACAATTTCTAGCAACCTATCACTTTTTTGTTGTAAGATAGGTTTTAATCATTAAATGAGCTGAATAAATATTAAGGAACTCTAAAAATTCCTTAATGCCTGAACTCTAAATATTCTAGGAAGTCTTGGAATCCACGTCAATCAGAGAAAAACCTAGAAAATCAATTTCTGGGTTTTTTCAAGTTTTTCGAGATCCAAACCGTGTTTTTCTGTGTTACAGCATTCTCGTTTGGCATGTAGAAAACACCCATTGAAATCCTTAGCCCTTGGTGATATGGTATGGTCGTACGAGGGCTTAAAGCTTGTGATTCCTACTAATAGGTGATTACCTCCAACCCCCTTTCATTTTATTTGTGTGGTGAAGGCAAGAGCATTTTATTATGTTTAGTGGCAACTAAAATAAATAGTAAAGCATAATATTGAAAAGCTTGTATCTTTTGATTGGTAACTCGGATTTGAGTGTCATTTTTGCAAAAGTGCTTGTTTTTCATGCTCTTTCCATTGGAAATATTTATTTTGAGAATCACACTATAATTATAAAGTTCCATATTGTAACACACACTCATTATAAAATGCCAAATTCTGGGAGGCTCTTGTTGTATTACTTGGGAGTCTTGCTGCTTTGCTTGGTTCTTGCATTTCTTTTGGTGATTTTTTGAGAATGGTGTATCTATTTACTTCTACATTAGATCATGTTGAGGCATTAACAACACATAATTACCACACATGTAAACCAAGAATGGAAACAATAATTAAGCGGAAAGGATTATGGGCTTTAACTTCTTCAGAACAACCAATGTTCACTAGAGAATATAAAAAATTTCAGTACCGAAAGCAAGTTCAATGAGTGTATGAGTTTGATAGGAACTTATGTAAGTGATAGTATTGTTTCATTTGAAAAAATGTGACTCTCCTTTCAAAATATGGGAGAAATTGGAGGATTTATTTGGTAAGGTGGATCATATGAGAGCCATGTAACTTGAAATTGAGATCATCTCTCTTAATCCTCAAGATTTTCCAAAAATTATAGACTATCTTAACAAGTTCAATCATTTGCTTGACATAGTTGAAGGGAATTGGAAGAGACAAGAAAGACGAAGAGTTTGTTTACTTGATTCTATCCAAGTTGAGATGACCATTCCAAATTTTTACTTCTACCTTTTTCTCTAGCATGGATGTGTTAGGTGACACATTCAAAATGCCCAACTTAGAAAAATTTTGTGAAGTGCTTACTAGGGAAGAATTCGAATTGTCGAACCTTGAGTCTTCCACCTCTCAAAAGGAATCAGTTGCATCTAATTCTAAGGGTAAGGGAAAACCAAAAATAAAACTAAATCCACCCCTTCTCCATCTCAAAGTGGTCCTAAACCCAAATAAAACAACTCTAAACCCAAAGAGTCTTCTAAATCTAATAATAAGTCTAGCCTTTCATGCTTTTTTTGTGGGGGTAGTGGTCATAAAGAACATAGGTGTTACACGTGAATGTAATCCTTAGAGGATGCAAATCGAGAAACACAAAATTTCTATCTCCACTCCACCACTTAATGTTGTCTGAGATCTCAATCACCACTTACAAAGCACTTAATGTTGGTTTGGTTCTAAAAATTGATAACAGATGTTATCCAAAATTCACCCCCCCAGGGTTAATTTGATAACATGCATCAGAATTCTCAAGTCCCAGGCAGATAAATTGATTCAGGGCAAAAAGTCATGTTTCTAGGGTCCCTTCAGAAATTTTTCTAACTCTCCCGTCCAGGTTGAAAAGAGCAAGCTCTGAGAAGATGTGAAGAAGTTGCAGAAGATAAGCTTGGGCCAGAAAAAATGTGAAAATCGGCTAAGTCCTAGTCCCCGGGACAGTCGGGACATTTGGGACGTCAAGGCGCGGATCGGCCGAAAAGCCTACAGGCGGCCCAAACAGCAAAGGGACAAGTGGGACAAGAGTGCGCGAAGGACGCGAACCGGCCGGTTCGGCCGAAACAAGAAACTTCAGCACAAGGAAAACTGGGACAAGTGGGACAAATGGACGCGGCGGACGCGGAAAGCCCGGATCGGCCGAAAAGGAGAACTTTCACACTAACTACTTTGGGACATCTGGAAAAGATACGCGAACCGGCCGGTTCAGCCGAAATGAGAACAAACAAATCCGTGGGACATCTCGGGCCGAATGAGAACAAGAATTTGTCCCGCAAGCAAATGGGACATCAGGGACAAATGGACGCGAACCGGCCGAATCGGGCGAACCGGAGGATTTTGTCCCAAGCAGCACTGGGACATCCGGGACAAATGGACGCGGTGGACGCGAAGGAGCCGAAAGGGCCGAGAACCAACCAAATCATGACACGTGTCACAAGGGAAAAGGTCAAAAGGTCAAAGGGCGAGATTTGAAGGGTCAGCCCGAACCAATGGGATAGTGCCACGTGTCCCAACTAGGGCCCACAAGGAAATTTCAAAGGAGAGCCCGCGAAAGGTGGAGGAGAGAGAGATTATTCAGCGAATCAGAACCCGCCACGTGTCATCCAGGTGGCGAAGCGCGGGAAAATATTTCAAAATCTGTTTTGGCCTGTTTTTGCCCTAAATCTTCAGATCGACATATCTTTCGATCCAGAGCTCGATTTGCACGTTCTTTATATCAACTAAAGATTGTGAGATTCTCTACACGATTCCGGGTCAATCTTGCATTTTGGTTCAGTTTGAGAGAGAAAATCAAGAAACGCCTCGCACAAAATAACAAGCGTAAGTAATGCTTCAACAAACAACTTTAATGCAGCAGATAGCCACGCGCTCATTGATGTAATGCCCACATTTTGCCAGATCCGCCGCTTCGCCATAATGAGATGAATTGAATGCAACCTAGAGGTGGTTGGGGTAGATTTGGCTTTTCCCTCTCTCTTCCCCTCTCATTCTTTCTATATATTGTAAAGAGGAGCTTCTTTTCAAGTGTCGAACATTTTTCTGCTTTGCCTCTCCCTTCTTCTCCTCAGTGAATTTGTGGAGTTCAACCTCTCATTTGAACTCGTAATACTATTCTACCTCATGGCATTCTCATGTGGTGTATTGTATCAATCTTTGGAGCAAGTAATGCATGTCTCGTGGATGATTCTCACCCCTCTCTCGTGTTCATTTTTACATCCTCCCGGTCTTTCACCGCAGTTTTGTCATCTCAGTGCATGATCTTATATCACATTCAAATGGTCTCGTGTTCACTGGCAAAATAGGTGTTCTTCATTCCTGCATCACCTCTATTAGCTTAGATTTATTTTATGCATTTTCTTACCTTGTCTCCTCGCATTAGATTAGGTTTTGAGAAAACCCTCTGCATATTTCATGTGCATCCGAACAGAGGAATAGGAACCAACCTTCTCTCGAGAATCCTTTCTCATTTTTTTAAGTCCCACACTTGGAGAAAGGATTCAATGTTATGCAATCACACTGGATGCCAAAGTGATCAACCTAGAAACCCGATCTCGCATCCAGGGGTGCCGTGATTTTGCACTAACAGCTTTGGCACGCTGCAAAGTGGGACCTTAGAGGTCTCATTTTTATCAAAAAAGTTGATGTGCATCTGCTGCAATTTTCTTGCTTTGAAAAGAGCTATTATTCGCATATCCTAGCGACTCCAAAGAGGAAGATCAACTGGTTTCAGCAAGTCAAAGCTGCCCGAAAGCTTATGAGAAGAATCACAAGGTCAAGAGTTAGGGAGAAGAAGATTGTTTGTTTACCTCGCAATTATCTCCAAGAAGAAGAAAAAGAGGAAGAAGGATTCAAAGGTCTCCATCTCCACCAAATAGAAATTTGTCTCAACTCCTCCACCTGATCGGCCTTTCATTCAGTATTCAAGAGTTCTTCGACCAATCAGAATGGCGCAACCACTGAACCCCTATGTCAACTTCACAGGCAGCAGCCCACTTGCTCTCAATGCACAAAATCCAATCCCAGTTGCAGCATTGAAGAACATTCCGTACTTCACTGGAGAAAATCAGACCACTCCTGGTGATCATGTCAAGGACATTGCTAACATTTGTGCAATCCATGAGATTGATGAGATGCAAGTAGCTGTCAAATTGCTGGCGTCTTCATTCAAGGGGAAAGCATTGCAATGGTTTAGGAGCCTTGAGCTGGCTCTATCACAAACTGGAATCAGCTGTGTATTGCACTTCATGATCAATTTGGAGAGAAGGGAGACAACTTGTCTCTTTTAGAGCAGCTGACAACCATCAAGAGAGCTTCCAATGAGCAGCTAACTGACTTCAACTTCAGATTTCAAAGGTCTTGGGATAGAATTCCAGTAGCAGTCAGGCCAACAGCAGAAGGTGCTTTTCTATATTACCTTAAAGCTTTAAATTCTGATATTTCTATGTTGGTTCAATCTATGGGAGGCACAACTATCCCTGCTGCTTATAGTATTGCCATTAGAGCTGAAAATTGTCTGATTCAAGCTGGCAAGCTAGCTCCTAGGCCTCCAATGCCATTATATCCAAGTTTAGAGAACCCAAGTACTAGTCAAGCACCTGTCTTAGCTCCTTCTCCCACTCCTAGAAATCAGAGTTCAAATGAAGCTTCCACTTCATCTCCAAGTGCCCCAAATGAGCTTCAAGAGGTCATGAAGCAACTGCAAAATTTAGGTAATGAGCTGGTTACACTCAAGAGACAGCAAGCTCAAGGTTTTAGACCTTCGTATCAGCCTCAAGCTCAACCTAATAGGCAGCTATATCAGCCTCAAAGGCCACCCAATCCAGCTGCAAATCAGAATCAAGCAAGGCCTCCTGCCAATAGACCATTCCAGCCCTATAATCCAAATGCCATATCTACCTCTAAGGCATTAGTACCAGCACAAAACAACATTGCCCAGGAGTATGATTGGTGTTTTCCATGTAATGAGCCTCATAATCAATCCATGTGCTTCAATGGTGCTTTGACTCAAGCTTTAATGGTAACAACTACTGGTGTGGAGGGTGAGAATAGTCAAGAAAATAACCAACAACAAGAAACATTCCAACAAAAATCAGCCCCAAATGACACCACATTGGTAAATTGGCAAGCAGGGATTTTTGTGGCATGAACCAGCAGCTTTCTCAAGGTGTTGCAGCCAACACAAGGTCAAAAAGGAGAAATTTGGGTGAAGAACAGCCATTAGCCCCAGCCAATCCACAACCTTCCACGGCTCCACAAATGATTGGCAAGCAAAGTCCCGTTTCAAATGCACAAGGGCAGCCAAGAACAGCCCCTAGGCCAACTCAAATGCCACCACTGCACGCCCACATACAAGGAGTAAATGTGCAAACCAAGGGACAAAGAGAGATCCTTCATCACCATTCAAGATTACATTGATCGATGAAGAAGACAAACGTCAATATATCTATGTGGGAATCCCTATCCATCCTGTGCCAAAGAGATCTGCGCTGCAAGCTACCATGAAGGATTGGCCAACTTCGAATCAAGCAGGTCCAAATGCAAGACAAAGTACTTACAAATGCTGCCCAATCAAGGAAATCATGGAGGACAACAAGGTAAAATGTCAAACCCCCTCCATTTATGTTTCATTAATCATAGGAAATCAAGCTAGGTACATAATTGCATGATAGACTCCGGGCAAGTAGCTCAAGAATGCCTAAACAAGCCGATCGCTAGGGCTCCAAAGATGAAATAACATCTAAGGGAGTAGTGCAATTGGATGGGACAGCAATAGCAATAGTTGGAGTGATTAGAAATTTGAGTCTTACCTTGCACGCATGTCCAAATGTTGTTGTTTTACAAGATGTGTCAATCATAGACCTTCCACCACTCTTTGCCCTATGTTTGTCAAGGGACTTCACTGCCAAGATTGGGGGATATTTGTCCGCTGATTGGTCTCACATGCTATTCAGGACAAGATATGGAACTAAGACCACAATCAGATCTGAACCTATTGCAAACTTCCATATTGAGCCCTACACTCCAAGTCAGATTAATGCCAATTGCTCAGCATTTGATCAAGAAGATCACCCAAGCACGGATGAAACTGACACTAAAGTTGGAAACATCCCGGATCTAACTCTTGATGAATGGGCAAGCAAGGTGCATGCTTTTGATCCTTATCAAGGAATAGAAGAATCTGAGCTAGGAGTCTATTGTATACACGAAGAAAGTCAACCTATTCCTAGCATCACCAAGCCAAACCACAAGGATGACAATGAGGTATGGCAGCTGTTTTTTGATGGATCAAGGAGTAGACAAGGTGCAGGAGGTGGAGCCATGCTTGTTTCACCTCAAGGAGTAAAGTACTATTCAGCTTTTAGATTTCAATTTGCATGCTCCAATAACACTGCTGAATATGAAGCCTTGGTGCAAGGGATGCATTGGGCAATCAAGAAAAAAATAAAGAACTTGCAAGTTTTGGGGACAGTGAATTGATTGTAAATCAGGTCAAGGGACAAAGATGCCCCAAAAATGATCTACTCAAAGCAAGAACAGGTGTGGGACCTCATGGAAGATTTTGAGGGTTTCGCATCAAAGCCATTCCTAGAAAGAGAATCAAGTCACGACAATAGCTTGCAGCAGTAGGGGCAGCCTTTGACATTGTAGAAAACATTCAACAAGACAAGGTACAACCAAACATCCACGTGATTGTGAGGCCTTCAAAAGTGCCGGATAACGATGTCAGCTTGGTAAGTATTTGAGAATGACCAGAAATCATCCATTTCTTGCAAGAAGAAGAAGCTGAGTTCTCACTAAGAATCAAGAAAAGTTGGAACAACAATATGGTGACCAAGTGATACAAACCCGAGAACCGACAAGCTGCCCAAGGGACTTATCACTTTGGAGTCCATTTTTAACCCCAATGATCAGTTTAGAAAGGAGAAAGCAAACATTCAAAGTCAAGAGAGAAGATTCGGTATCCATCTTGGTAGAAGAGAACAAGCCATCGCAAATTGGAAAGATGACAACCGAGCAAGAAAGGTGTGAGTTCATACAAATATGTCAAGAATTCCCGACGTGTTTGCTTGAGCTATGAAGACTTGAAAGGTTTCAATCCCAACTTAGCTCAAAGATACCATCGAATCGATCCAAATACTAAGCCTCACGTGAAAAACAGACCACCAATCCACACATGGAGCCTCTCATGAGGAAAGAATTGGACAAGCTGATTGAGTCAAGAATCATATTCCCAATCAAGCATTCTAGTTGGGTTGCCAACTTAGTTCCAAATGAAAGAAGAGTGGAGAGATCAGCCGTGTGTGTGACTTCAGATTTGAATAGAGCCTCTCTCAAGGACCATTATCCACTCCCTTCCATGGAGCAAATATTGCAGGTCGTAGCTGGTTCAAAGGTTTTCACTACTTGATGGTTACTCAAAGCTTCAATCGATTATGGTAAAGGAGGAAGACCAGCTTCAAGACAGCCTTTCACAACCAAATGGGGCACATATGCTTACAAGAAGATGCCATTTGGACTATCGAACGCCGAGCAACATTCCAAATGCAGCTATGGATATGGCATTCAAAGGCTTGATCAACAAGATAGTGCTGGTATACCTAGATGATATTACTGTCTTCTCAAAGAATGCAGCAGACCATTTCTTTCACCTCAGGCAAGTGTTTCAGAGGTGTAGAAAGTTCGGAGTGTCCTTAAATCCTAAGAAGTGCATCTTTCTTGCACATGAAGGGAAGCTCCTTGGCCATATTGTCTCCAAGGAAGGATTAGCAATTGATCCAGAGAGGGTTGAAGCCATAAGAGCTCTACCATTGCCAAGCCACAAGAAAGCCCTTCAGAGTTTCCTGGGAAGGATAAACTTTGTTCGGAGGTTTGTCCCAGATTTTGCAGCCCTTGTCAAGCCCATCACCAAAATGTTAAGGAAAAGCATGGCTTTCAAGTGGACGGCAGAAGGCAAGGAGAGTTTTGAAGCAATCAAAGAAGCCATCTCCCAAGCACCCACTCTCATCAACCCAGACTTTTCCAAGGATTTCATCCTCTATGCATTTGGAGGTGATGACACTATTTCTGCCATTCTGGTACAGCAGAACAAAGATAATGATGAACAGCCGATTGCCTTCTTCAGCCAGAGCCTAGATGACTGTGAAGTGAGGTACTCTTTTATTGAAAAGCATGTGCTTGCAGTAATCAGAAGCTTGAAGAAATTCAAGCATTTAGTCTCAAACAACAAGGTCCAGTTGCTGGTCTCACATGTCAAGTTTAAGGACTTCCTCCTCAACAAGGATTTGAATGAGAAAAGGGCAGGTTGGATCACCCGTGTCATGGAGTATGACATTGAGATCAAGATCACCAAGCTGGTAAGAGGGAAAGGATTGTGTGAGCAGCTGGTTTTGGGGAAGCAAAAGAAGTATGCAACGAAGAAGAGGTTGTTTTGACAGTTCAAGACAGCCATGAGCCGAGTGGCAGACAAGAAGAAGACAATGCTGCCCCGACCCCTTGCTGGACCCAAGGCATTATGCACTTCCTACAAACAGCCTATGCCCTCCGTAAATGAGCAAAGCAAAGAGGAGATACTTCAGGTTGCAGGCTGTTCCATATACCATCATTGATGGAGTTTTGTTCAAGAAAGATGTGAATGGAGTGCCGAGATGCATTAACACAGTCGATCCAAAGGGTATTAAAAGAGTTTCATGATGGACCAGCTGGTGGCCATTTTGCACCAAGAGTGACAACTCTAAAAATCATGAAGGCTGGTTATTATTGGCCTAAAATCTTTAGTGATTGCTATGCATGGATCAAGAGATGTAAGAATTGTGCATTCTTCACAGAAAAGAGAGACTCGCTGCCCTTCCATTACATCCAATCTCAGTTGACCAGCCATTCATGCAATGGGGTTTAGACTTCATTGGAGCCATCAATCCCAATTCAAGCCAAGGGCACAAATGGATTTTGACAGCCACGGACTACTTCACCAGATGGACAGAAGTAGTAGCACTCAAAGAGGCGAATGAGTCTAGCATCTTGGACTTTTACGAGGGGATAACTACCAGATTTGGCGTACCTGCTACAATAATCTCTGATAATGCATTGGCATTCATTGGATCTAAGGTGACTGAGTGGGCTGTCAAGAACGGGATCTACCTAAGCACTTCATCAAACTATTACCCTCAAGGTAATGGCCAGGCCGAGTCTACAAACAAGAACTTGCTGAGGATCATTAGGAGGACTCTTGATGAGAATCAGAGGGCTTGGCATACCAAACTGAAATCAGCCTTATGGGCTGATAGGATCACTCCCAAAAGATCCACAGGTAATTCTCCATTTAAGCTTGTCTATGGAAGAGAGGCAATCTTGCCCATGTCACTTGAGTTGCCAACATTGGAACTCATGAAGCAGCTGGAGTTGCTTGAATTTGAGCCTATGGAGGTGAGATATGCAGAGCTGATGGAGCTGCAAGAGATCAGAAATCAGGCATCCCAAGCAATGGAAAAGGATCAAGCTTTGATCAAGAAGACCTTTGACAGAAAGGCCAAGGATAGATCTTTTCAAGTTGGAGATCTAGTGTTGAAATGGGATGCAGATCGGGCAAAACCAGGAAGGCATTTCAAATTTGATGCCATTTGGAGTGGCCCATACATGGTCACGAAGCGCAAGAGCAGCAATGCTTTCCAATTGGCCTCATTGGATGGTGAAGAACTGCAGATTCCACCAATGGAATCTATCTCAAGCATTGCCTCTAGAGGGAAGTTCACTACCTTGTAAATATTAATTAGATTTTCATTCCTCCAAGTGCTTGTGCACATTGTCCTATCAGAGTTAGGTTTCGCTTTTCCTAAGTGCTTCGGCACAGTTTTGCTGCTCTCGTGTTGTTTTCTATGGCTTCGAGTGTTGTTGGAGAAGAAGTTGCAGATGATCGTGCTCTGGATTAGATATCGTGCCGCTTCAGTTTATTGCTTATGACTCCATGCCCAATAGATCGCTAAAGGCCACTGATCTTCTACCTAGCAGGCAGGTGACCCCGCTGAGTCGCCAAATTGTTATCCAAAATTCACCCCCAGGGGTTAATTTGATAACATGCATCAGAATTCTCAAGTCCCGGGATAAATTGATTCAGGGCAAAAAGTCATGTTTCTAGGGTCCCTTCAAATTTTTCTAACTCTCCCGTCCAGGTTGAAAAGAGCAAGCTCTGAGAAGATGCGAAGAAGTTGCAGAAGATAAGCTTGGGCCGAAAAAAATGTGAAAATCAGCTAAGTCCTAGTCCCCGGGACAGTCGGGACATTTGGGACGTCAAGGCGCGGATCGGCCGAAAAGCCTACAGGCGGCCCAAACAGCAAAGGGACAAGTGGGACAAGAGTGCGCGAAGGACGCGAACCGGCCGGTTCGGCCGAAACAAGAAACTTCAGCACAAGGAAAACTGGGACAAGTGGGACAAATGGACGCGCGACAGACGGGCGTGGAAATCCCGATCGGATGAAAAGGAGAACTTTCGCACTAACTACTTTGGGACATCAAGGACAAAGATATGCGCGAACCGCCGGTTCGGCCGAAATGAGAACAAATGCACCTGAAACAAATGGGACATCCGGGCCAAAGGACGAGGACGCGACCGGGGACGGCCCGAAGAATTTGTCCCGCGAAGCACAGGGACAAGTGGGACAAATGGACGCGAACCGCCGAATCTGAACCGGAGGATTTTGTCCCAAGCAGCACTGGGACATCCGGGACAAATGGACGCGGTGGACGCGAAGGAGCCGAAAGGGCCGAGAACCAACCAAATCATGACACGTGTCACAAGGGAAAAGGTCAAAAAGTCAAAGGCGAGTTTTGAAGGGTCAGCCCGAACCAATGGGATAGTGCCACGTGTCCCAGCTAGGGCCCACAAGGAAATTTCAAAGGAGAGCCCACCGAAAGGTGGAGGAGAGAGAGTTATTCAAGAATCGTAGCACTCCGCCACGTGTCATCCAGGTGGCGAAGCGCGGGAAAATATTTCAAAATCTGTTTTGGCCTGTTTTTGCCCTAAATCTTCAGATCGACATATCTTTCGATCCAGAGCTCGGATTTGCACGTTCTTTATATCAACGGAAAGCTTGTGAGATTCTCTACACGATTCCGGGGTCAATCTTGCATTTTGGTTCAGTTTGGAGAGAGAAAATCAAGAAACACCTCTGGCGTGAAATAACAAGCAGAAGTAATGCTTCAACAAACAACTTTAATGCAGCAGACAGTTCGCCGCTTCTGTTAGACAGCCCGCCGTTTTGCCAGGATCCGCCGCTTCTGCCATAATGAGATGAATTGAATGCAACCTGGAGGTGGTTGGGGTAGATTTGGCTTTCCCCTCTCTCTTCCCTCTCTCATTCTTTCTATATATTGTAAAGAGGAGCTTCTTTTCAAGGTCGAACATTTTTCTGTTTTGCCTCTCCCTTCTTCTCCTCAGGTGAATTTGTGGAGTTCGAACCTCTCATTTGAACTGTAATACTATTCTGCCTCATGGCATTCTGTAGTGTATTGTATCAATCTTTGGAGCAAGTAATGCATGTCTGTGGATGATTCTCAGCCCTCTCTGTGTTCATTTTTGCATCCTCCTGGTCTTTCACTGCAGGTTTTGTCATCTGTGCATGATCTTATATCACATTCAAATGGTCTGTGTTTACTGGCAAAATAGGTGTTCTTCATTCCTCGGTGCATCACCTCTATTAGCTTAGATTTATTTTATGCATTTTCTTACCTTGTCTCCTTGGCAGATTAGATTAGGTTTTGAGAAAACCCTCTACATATTTCGTGTGCATCTGAACAGAGGAATAGGAACCAGCCTTCTCTGGAGAATCCTTTCTCATTTTTTAAGTCCCACACTTGGAGAAAGGATTCAATGTTATGCAATCACACCGATCTCATGCCAAAGTGATCTTCCTTTTTTCGTTGAGGGAAAAGGTTTGTCTTGAGGGAGTTATTCATGGCTGTGCATTAGGAAAAAATACCAAGATCTATTTCCTAAGAATTTGTCAAAGAGAGCTTCTTCACCACTTGAGCTTGTGCATAGTGACTTGATGGTTTTTCCTAGCCCCTCTTTCAATGGAGCTAAGTATGCACTTACCTTTATTAATAATTTCTCAAGGTGTACTTGGGTTTATTTTCTCAAGTACAAAAGTGATGTTTTGTCACACTTCAAAGTCTGCAAGGATTGGTCGAGAAACAATCTTCTAGTTGCATAAAGAACCTTCACACTGATAATGGGGGGGAGTACTTTAGTAATGAGTTTTTCTAAATTTTTGGCAACTCAAGGCATTATTCACCAACATTTTGTTCCTCATACTCCACAACAGAATGACTTACCAGAATGAAAGAATAGAACTTTGAAGGAAATGGATAATTGTATGATGCATTCTAGAGATTTACCTCCTATCTACTACGCAGAAGCAGTTAATTGTGTTAACTACATTCATAATCACACACCACACAAAACACTTGAGCATTTGACTCCAGAGGAAGCTTGGTCCAACACTAAGCCAGATGTCTCATTTTTTCGAGTCTTTGGAAGCCATGTTTGGGCCTTTGTGTGAAAGAAGAAAAGGAAAGCCTTGGAAAAGAAGAGCAAAACCTTAATCTTGGTAGGGTATTGTGAGGACATGAGAGCTTATCAAATTTTAGATCCTGATACTCATGAGGTTCTTTTTTGAACACATGTTCAATTTGGTAAGCACTTCCCACCTCATGATTCTTCATCTTCTTCCATTCCTACTTCTTCTTCTTTATCTCATCTTGAGGATCCTTTATTTGAGGAGGTTATAGATGTCATTGAGGATCCTATTCCCACTAATGTTGTCACTATGCCTAAGTTGATCTTATTATATTATAAGAAAGAATGATTGTGTAGATAATGTAAACATCTATTTCTCGAAAAATTATATAAAAACTTAAATTAAACCTATAAAGATTAAAATTTCGAACATCAAACCCGTAAGGCAACAAATCTAGCGAAAATTACTATGCAATGGAGTAAGAATAATCATGGAAAATACAACATTACCTACTAAGCCTTTTTAGATCATTGAGGTTTATGAATGGATAAAAAGAAGGAATAATATGTATTAAATCAAGAATAAAAGCACTTTGAAGTAATATGGGGAAGGGGTATGAAAATATCAATAATTTACTAATCAATGATTAGTAGTACTTTGAGCCTATATAAATTACATTACTTATTAACTATGCATTCAACAACGAAGACATGTTCCTATAAATTACTTATAACTATGCGGTGAAAATGTCATTATTTGCTACCTACAACCTACTAGGGGGTCCCCAAGTGAAAAATATCATTATTTGCAGGCTCCTTGGTAGTCAGCAATATCATTGTTTGCAGCTTTCTTGGTAGTTTCCTTGAGACTAGTTATTCTTGTCCGATCAAGGATGGAACGGAGCTATTATGTATGGAAGACTTCAAGTATAAGAGATAAGAGAGTGAAATGGACATTGAGTGTTTCCTGTGCTGGCTTTTTCCACAAGATTTTTGGGGGTGATAGCAAAGATTAGCGTGTTATCAAAGTAGGAGGAACCCGTGAAGGCAACAAGGTGGAGGACCCCGTGTTTTTGATACGACGTCTCTATTAAGGATGAAAAATATAGTAGCGTTGGATCTAAAATCAAACAACTGTCCTCTGTCTCATAAAATGGACGACGACTTAACTTTGCATCTTGACCGCCCAGCGTAATTACCACCACAAGTTGCATCTCGAAACAAAACTAGTGAAACTTTTCAAGCTCTGACTTCCAAGGAATTGATATGAAATGGAATACGAGTAGTGACGATGAAAAAGCCAATCTTTCCTATCACCCCAAAAATTTCGTGGAAAAGGCCGTGTCATGAAACACTTAAACGCATACACTTATTGCGGTCGGGAATATATCAATCATATTGACGCACAACTATAGTTAAGTCAAGGTCTACCTTTTTTTTTTAAATATATTTGCTAGGTACATGCATCCATTCTTTCACTAATACTACACCAAATATATCACATCACACATGTTTCTAATTTGTCTAGTTTTTTTAATGAATATATTTTGCTTTGAGGCATATGGTAGACTTGTAGTAGTTTGATTTGAAGTCGGCTATCCTAGCAAAAAGATCACATGCCCCCCACACTAATGACCATAAAATGTCATATATCCATAGCTATGTGCAAGACCTGCATCTTCCTTTGTGGTGTCCAGTTTGTCAGCCTAGTCACCTTTTTTTGAAACAATCATGATACTTCATTCACGACGTTGATCCGAAGGCAGATACGAGCTGACAAATGTTGGGACTAGGAAAGGACGTTGAAAGTTGGCAACATTTAATGCAAAGCTTACCTGCACCAAAACCAAAAACTCTGCAACTTTATTCATCTGCGCGCGTAAATGGCAAGAAGGTGAACTATGCGAATTGGGGAGAAGCATTATATCTTAAAAAACATTTAGGTGCTATGCGACTTTCAGATTTTAAAGTTGTTCAAGATAGACATTTATTATTATTATTATTATTATTATTATTATTATGTTCTATAGATAGACACGTACTTATAGTATTGCAATATACATCTGCGTGTATACCACCTAAGAGATAACAATATACACACTTTGTGATATGTTGGTGTAGGTGGTATACTTATTCACTTATTTAGTGTTATTCCACCTCACTAGGTGAGTCATCTCACTTAGGTGGACATGGATCTAGGTGTCATCTTAGTTATGATAGATTCTCTTACAGAATCTGTCATATGTGTAAGTGTGTCATAGGAGTTACATTCCCATTTGGGAAAGTAACTCCTCTTCTCCATTATGGAGGAATCTTCTCTTACATGGGAGTTACACATTCACTCCCCTATATGTACACCATCTCTTTTGATCTATGTTAAGCCAATACAAGCTAAGCTAAGGCTTCCATTCCACTCCACTTTTCGAATCTTGAGCTCTCATATGCATGCACATTGCTTTACAAAGCTTGCTTGCTTTAATCTTGCAACTCCTACACTTTGGTGAAGTGCAACTATTCGATGCTTGTGAATTCCTTCCAGGTCTTCGTCCTACACTCCTTCATGGTATCAGAGCGTGGGGACCGGAATCACGTTGCTCACCATCGTTGCTCCACCGTGTAGTTGCTTGTGCAAGCTCTCGCTTTTGCATGTGCTCTACTTGCATATTTTGAGATTCTTGTGGGTGTATTTTTCGGTGTTTGTGCTCTTCAAGTGCTCAATGGCCTTGCATGCGTGCTTTGGAGGCATTTTTTGTGTTCAGGTTTCAGCATATTATAGGTTTGAAGGCTCTTGCCACTCAGGCTGCTGCTCTAACAGCTTTGTTGACTCGAACTCTCCCGTTGTGCTCGTGTTTGGTTGCTGGCTCATGTTGGCGTGCACGCTGGTTTCATGTTCAAAGCTCCGTGCTCGTGCCCACAGCTGTTTCCATTGCGGTCACTCTACTCAACGAGTTTGGACGTCTCACCTCTGCCGACCTTGGCATTTCAACCTACGTGGAATCTGGTTTTCATCATTCCACGGGTTTTCTACTTGCTGCAGATCCCTACACAGCTCAATAGTTCCTCTTTGCTTTGGAGTTTCGCCATGCATTCTGTGCTTTTTCCGTTTGTTTGGTATCCTTGATCCTGATTCGGAGTTACTCATTGGATACCTCGGCTATTGAGTGAACGTGTCTACACTGGCATTGGATTGGGTCTGCATCGTTTCCTTTCTGGTCTTCCTGTTGCTTGGGTTGGGGCGTTGAATCCGTTCCATGCTGCTGCTCCACCGCCGGCTCTGCCCCGTCCGGCCATCACGAGCCCTTCCCTGGCATTACGGAATTTCCAACCTACTCTCTGCTCAAGCCTGCAGAGGATCTTCATCGTTTGGCGGTTACATTGCCTTCTTTCCATGCTGCAGACATGCAACTCTACGTGGCATCAACATTACCATACAACGTGGGCAGTTAACTCTACTCGGTGCATTGGTCACTCACACAGCTTGGTCAACACTCAAACGTGGGCCCCTCCATCCTCGTCCCTTTTAGAATTGTTTAAGGTTAAAACAATTCCGCTTTTTTAATGTTTTAAGGCAAAAACATTTCCATTGGCATTGTAATAAGTTTTAGCTTCTATTTTGACTTGTATTATGTCCTTCATTCGCGCGTCGAAGACGGAGGGCGAGGTCCGGGGTTGGCAGGAGGCTAACCCCCTCGCAATCAAAACAAACCCTTGCTAAAATTTGATGCCGTTTCCAACGAGTAGTCACACGACACCCTTTGCACCCATTTCGCAGCATTTTTTAATGTGTTTACAGTATCTAGTGCATTTTTCCATCAGTTGCGGGAATCGTTTTAATGCGATAACTTTTGACTCGCTGCTCATTTTTGAGTGCTTCCTTGGTCAAAGTTGCATGATTTCTCGCACACTACGTGATGGCATTGCCAATTTTGTAAATGCACTACTTTTATAAAGTGCCGCATTCTAGGGGGTTGCTTGTACTCTTGGGTTTTCGCACGCAGACGCATTATCGGCCGAGTCCGACGTCTTGCTTTCGTGCACCTTGCATCTTGCATTTTTCATCATGGAGAGTGCTCTTTCCAGATGTGAGCGCCGTAGGATCGCCTTACAGCCTCCGCCACTTCTCACCGGGAGAGAGACCTATTCAGCTTGGCATGCTTCCATGGAACGTTACTTCGCCCACGAGGGTCTTTTACCCTTCTTGCTTGGGCCGTTCTGCACCCGCCCGATCATCGTAATCTAGAGGACTTCCTCGACACTTGTGAGCATGTTTTTGGTCACATGATGATGCACGTCTCTCGTTCTCTTTGGTTTCACGTGGCGAGACTCGGATCTACCTCGCCGTGTCCTGAGCATTCTTCGATCATTGTATGGAGACCCTTCACATACTGCCGCCATTTTTGCTGCTGCTGATTCAATTATCTCCTCCATTTCTTCATGTGATGACAGCCCACCGACACACGTGCTCACTTGGTTCTACTTCCGATGACGATGATTGTGCATCCGCCTTCGATGTCGAGAGTACTACAGGACTCTTCTCCTCTTTCTCTCACTATTCCAAACATTGTTGTCACCCCCACATCTCATCAGATATCGAGCAGTCTCCTACTCAGTCTCACACAGTCATCACACCCGCCTCCTTTCCACTTCTAGTGTGCGAGGCCCCTTTCACTCCTCTACCTTCATTGGATGACTCATACCTATCTGACATCGCTCTTCTGTTTGTTGAGCCCCCTCATTGGGACGAGTATCTGCCTGACCTTAGTCGTCTTTTCGCAGAGTCTACTTGTGATGCACTATAGGTCCCTCATCCATCTACAGGTGTTTCAGAGGATTTCATCATCTCCATTGTTGGGAGTGCCCCTTCTGGGACTCTTACCACTTCCACTTTTCCGGAGACCTTCATTGATCCACCCTCAGCTATGGATCCCTTTTTTGTTGTGGAGGATGTTCTGTTCCCTTCACATCACTTGGACATCCTTTCTACGGGTGTTCCTCTTCACTCTGATAGTTCTACGCATGTGGCATTACCTTCGGTTCCTTGGCACTCACTCGCTAGACCTATGTCACACTTCAGTGCACTAGACTCAGAGTTCTTCGTGTTGCTGCCTTCAGTTTCCTTTGTGGAGTGGGCGGACTTCCAGCATGTCATTTCTATCCTTCCTAAGGGCAGGCACACGCCATTCATTGCGGGTGGGTCTTCTTCACCCAGGGCAGAGGATCTCGTCATCGACATTCTTCTCGGGAGACCTCCTAGAGTTTCGCAGTTCGAGATCCGTCCATGGCATCTTCTGCATTCCTCTCGTCTCCCTCTTCTTCTCTCTTCTTCTTCTTTCCGAGAGATTGCCTCTTTGTACATGGGTACCCTTTCAGGCTCGTCTATGGCCGGGACCCATATTTGGCATCTTTCTTAGATTAGAGAGTGTTTGTTCTCTTGTGGTGGGTGTTTTTCCCACTGGGTTTTCCTTCACTGCTTGGGACTTCTTTTTGTACATGGGTGCCTCATCAGGCTTTGTGCCGGGACCCATTTCTTGTTTCTGACTTGCCGCCTCATCCTAAGTTACGATGAAGGGGGGGTGTTGGTGTAGGTGGTATACTTATTCACTTATTTAGTGTTATTCCACCTCACTAGGTGAGTCATCTCACTTAGGTGGACATGGATCTAGGTGTCATCTTAGTTATGATAGATTCTCTTACAGAATCTATCATATGTGTAAGTGTGTCATAGGAGTTACATTCCCATTTGGGAAAGTAACTCCTCTTCTCCATTATGGAGGAATCTTCTCTTACATGGGAGTTACACATTCACTCCCCTATATGTACACCATCTCTTTTGATCTATGTTAAGCCAATACAAGCTAAGCTAAGGCTTCCATTCCACTCCACTTTTCGAATCTTGAGCTCTCATATGCATGCACATTGCTTTACAAAGCTTGCTTGCTTTAATCTCGCAACTCCTACACTTTGGTGAAGTGCAACTATTCGATGCTTGTGAATTCCTTCCAGGTCTTCGTCCTACACTCCTTCATGATATGCTTATAGTATCAAATAGCAAGCTACACACTGGGTGTGGTATTTTGGATTATGATATACAAATTGTGTGTGGTATTTTGGATTGTGATATGCACACTTGTGTGTATACCAGAAAAGAGAGATAAAAATTTGTCTATGCAATTGTATTCACAGATAGACATTTTAAAACTGCTATGGGGCTATTCAATTTTCTGATTTTAAAACTATTCATAGATAGACATTTTAAAAACGTTTTGTAGAGCAATCTTCTGCGAAGTATATATAATTTTGTTATAAAATTTTCTTAGAAAACCATGGCTGCCATGAATGAAAAATAGAAAAAAAAAATCTTTAAAAAATGGGCTAGGCAATAAGTAGACGAAGCAACCTGCGACTAAATTAGTACTGATGTTAGACTCCCAGGAAACACTGACCCTTAAAAGGCTACCACACTATACATGAAGGAGGCAGATAGGAGAGAAGAATGTGGAGTGAAATACTCTACATACCTTGATTTTATTATGAAGAAGCACGTACATTATATAGGAGAAATAATCAACTATATTCCCCTAAACTGAAGGAGGAAGATTTGGAAGAAGGTGAGAGAATAATGGAATACACCAAGGAAGAGATAATAAAGGGATAAAACAGAACAAACAATCCTAAAATATGAACTATGCAATGTATGCTAACATTCCCCCTTATTACATTATTCTTGCAAATGTGACCCCTGAAAAATTCAAATTTCACTTTTCCAAGAGATTTAGTGAGAATGTCGGCAACTTGTGCTTCTCTAGGACAGTACTGGAGCTGAATTTGATGGTTCAAGACATGCTCTCGAATGAAATGGCAGTCAATTTCTATATGCTTTGTTCGTTCATGAAAGACTGGATTCTACACGAGCTTCAACACACTCTAATTGTCACAATAGAGAATAGGTGATTGTTTTTCAGGAATTCCCAGGTCATCCAAAATGTGACGTAACCATATCACTTCACACACAGCTCCTCATGCGGCACGATATTCTACCTCTATGGATGAGATAGAAACAACATTCTACTTTTTGATTATCCACGAGATAGGTCCAAATCTGAGATGAAATATGTATCCTATAGTTGACTTCCTGTCATCAACAGATCTAGCGTGGTCCGAGTTGACATATCCTTGTAAGAAGAATTGATCATTCTTCTTATATTCTAGACCATAATCAGTTGTTCCTCGAGACATATCTCAAAACATGCTTTGTTGCATTCCAATGACATTTCTTTGGCTCCTGCATGAACCTGGAAAGATAACTGACAACATAGCAGAGATCTAGTCTGGTATATGTCAAATAGATGAGTCCTCCAACAAATTGCCTGTAGAGAGTAGCATCTACTTGAGGTGAGTCCTGGAATCTTGAAATTTGTAAGCCTTTTTCCATGGGAGTGGATATAGGTTTACAATCAGACATTCTGTACTTTTCCAGGAGTGTCTTGGTGTACTTTTTTCTGGGAGATAAAAATGTGATGCTCCTTTTGCCATATCTCCAAGCTAAAACAGTAATGTAGTAGCCCCAAATCTGTCATGTCAAAGGTTCTTTTGAGATCATTCTTTACAATATCAACTTGATCTTCTGAACTGCCAGTGATCACAAGATCATCTACATATACAACAAGAATGACAATTTCTTTGCCTACCTTCTTTATATACAAATTCGAATATGAGGGGCTACGAGTGAACCCATGCTGCAAAAGGTGATCATTGATCTTGATATACCATGCCCTAGGAGCTTGTTTCAGTCCGTAAAGTGATTTGATGAGACGACATACCTTCTTAGGCTGCTCTTCATCAAAAATCCTTTAGGTTGGGTCATGTATACTTCTTCTTTCAGATCACCGTTTAGGAAAGCACTCTTGACGTCCATCTGCTGAAGTCTCCATAATTTATGTCTTTGAAGTCGCAAACTACTCTGATGGTCTTCATCTTTGCATTGGGTGCAAAGGTTTCTTCATAGTCGATGCCCTCTTTCTGAGCATATCCTTTTGCTACAAGTTGTGCTTTATGTTTGTCGATGGATCCATTTGCCTTATATTTTGTCTTGAAAACCCATTTGTAGCCTATGGGTTTCTTTCCTGTAGGTAGATCGACAAGTTCCCATGTCTGATTTTTCATGAGTGAGTCATATTCTGTATCCATGGCTTCCTTCCACTGAGGTTGACTGAGTGCTTCATGAACATTATCTGGCTCGGAGCTATTCATCAGTGAACTCATGAGTGCAAAGTTTACCTCATTTCTTATTTGACTCCTTGTTTTGACTCCAGATGATGTATCTGGGAGTTGTTGCAAATGTGAGTCCTTGATAGTGCTTTGTACCCACTTCAAATGAGAACTTGGTTGCTTTTGAGAAGAACTGTGTCGTTGCCATGTGGATTGATGTGGAGTCACATTCTCTAGTTCTCCAAGGTCAACAAATAGCTCTCCTGACAACATTTCTTTTCTCTAAGTAGTCTCCTCTGGCTCATCATCTGATTCAGAGACTAATCGGTGAGATGTGGTTAGAAGTGGATCTTCTGTTGATACTATTGAGTCAAAGGATGACTCATCACAAACCACGTCCCGACTCTCGTATATTTTATTTGTCTCAAGATCCATGAGATGATACGCCTTTGAGGTAGTATTGTAGCCAAGAAGGATACATGGGAGTGTTTTTGGCTCTACCTTCTTTCTCTTCTGAGATGGGACATGAATGTATGTTGTGCAACCAAATAATCACAAATGAGAAATTGATGGCTTTCTACCACTCCATACCTCTTCTGGCGTTTTGTTCTGTAGAATATTTTTCAGTGCCCTATTGAGAAGATATACATCCATTTGTACTACTTCATCCCAATAGTGTTCTTCTAGCTTTGCAGTTGTTAGCATGTAGCGATCCATCTCCATCACTGTGCGATTGCGACGCTTAACAATGCCATTTTTTGGGGCACGTAGGGAGAAGTCGTGTGCTTCTTAACGCCGTGTTTTTTCAGAAGGTCAAGAACTTCTTTGATGTAAATTCCCCCTCGATCTCGAGTGAAGTAGAAGTGGTTGTCCAGTCTCTTTCACAACATGATGATAGAATTTTTTGAAATGTTGAAGAGCCTCACTTTTCTTCTTCAGGAAATATACCCACATCTTATGAGAGTGGTCATCCATGAACAGTTGGAAGTACTTGTATCCTAAAATGAAGCAGGCAATGGGCCATTCAAATCGGTATGAACTACCTCCAGACACTTCTTGGCATGGAAGGTGCTCACTTGAAATGGATCTCTGTGTTGTTTTCCTGCAAGACAGCCAGGGCAAATAGGCAAGGAACTAGACAATTTGGGTAGTCCACGGACCATTGCTTTTGAACTCATCTGGTGTAATGAACTAACCGACAAGTGTCCATATCTAAAATGCCATAGGGCAGTTGATTCTATTGTAGAAGCAGATAAAGCTACTGCAGAAGATGAAACAATATCTAAAGCAAATAACTTGTCTTTTACAAATGCTTTAGCAAGAATCATACCTTGTCAGGACATTAAGCATGATTTAATGCCATTTTGAACAAGGAATTCTACCTTAAGGTGATGATTCAAGAGCTAAGTAACTGACAAGAGGTTGCTAGTCAAGCCAGAACATATAGTACCTTTGTAAGTGTACATTTTCGTGGTCCCAAAGGAATGGTGACATTCCCTATTCCTTCTAGCAATGTACTCTTTGTCATCCGCTATCCGAACTCGATCTCTAGTTGGTTCTTCATGTAGTGAATCAAATAACTTCTTGTCACCTGACATATGCTTGCTTGCACCAGAGTCTATCAACCAGACTTTCTTCGTGGGCTAAGAATTTTGAGAGACGAGTACAAGGTTCTTACCACAATGGGCTCCTTCTGATGTCTCCTCATCAGATTCATCATCTTCTTGGGCTGCGAGATGTCCCTTCTAGCTTTCTCTAGCGGGGATGTCATTTGGAATTTTGAAAATCTTCGCGCTCGATGTGCTTGTATGACTTGAAGACCCCTGTTTCAAGCTATTATGCCAGCAGTGATCAGTGTCGTGAGTATTGGTTATGTAAATGTGACACCATCTCTTTGACTTTTGATCTTTCTGTTGTTGTTTTGGTTGTGCTTGATTTGGCTTCTCTGGGGACCCTTCCGATTCTTCTGGCCATGGTAAGGCTTTGAGAACAAGGCTTTATCCTAAGACTCCTCATGGGATGAAGTGATGGCCTCTTCCTGCTGTAGCAAATTCACAAGCTCTTCGAATGTCACTGTTTTTTTTTAGACACATTCAGTGTTGTAACGAACACTTGGAATTGAGAAGGGAGTGCTCTCAAGGTGATTGCGACGAGAATTTTATCGTCCACCATTTCACCGAGCACTAATAACTTTGATCTCAGCTCAGCCACGCGACGTAAGAACTCCTCCACTTTCTCATCTGACCCCATAGAGAGGGTGTGCAGCTTTGACTGAAGATGAAGAATCTTCATCTAATTTTTGGCTTCATAAATGGTTGCCAACTTGTCCTAGGCCTCCTTTGGTTTCTCTGCATTCCAAACATGCGGTTGCACATCGTCACTGATACTAAGCATTATCAGCATCAAGGCTTTCACTAGCCATCTCATACTTTATTAATTCATTAAGGGTCAGGGAAGCGAGGAATGCACTCGTGATAATGCCCTATAATCCTTCAAACTGAAGGATTGTTTTCATTTTTGTTTTCCAGGCTGAAAAATTGGACCCTTTGAGAAACTAAGCATCGGAAAGAAGTAACTTCAGAGTAGACATTGTAATAATAAAAAATATTTATTTATTTATTTCAAGAGTTATTACAACTTTGACTCACTGATGAGAATTACTTGGCTCGTAGATGCTCACGATATTCACGTGCTGTGAGATGACGATGCTTTGTGGGGCATTCTTCTTCATCGTCACAATGATCGCTGCCTTACCCGGCTTCTAATTCTTCCCGTACTCACTTTTCTTGGTAGCTGACGTCGAAAAGGAAGTATTCAAGAAGTCCTTCTCAACTAGCTTGTCGAAGGCTAGATTGCCGGTATTTTGAAGCTCATTCAACAAAGCAAAGTAGAACCCAGAGCTCTCAAGAGCTTCTTCATGGTGTTCTCTGACTGGCGAGTTGATGTTCCGGCTTTCAGGAGTGGTGACCGTGTTATTGATGCTCTCAATCGAATTGTCTACACTCGACATTTGACAAAGTGTTTGTAGAAACTCCATGTTGCCTTGGTAGAGTATCTCTTCACGCAGTACTCCACCATGCACCAACAACAACTCTAACTTTCTACTGAAGACTTCACCACTTATTTCTTCTTCTTTTATATCCATGTTTTTTGTTATTTAGCTTTCTAGTCTTTATCTCCCACGCAGATCTTTTTCAGCAGTATCCACGCATTGAGGAGCTTGAGGAGGTTGAAGAGGCAACCACACAAGTCAGCAAGGTATGCTTTTTGACAAGAAATTGATCTAAAAAAATCCACGTACAACCTTCTTTCCAGTCTAGTCGCTTCCAATTTCCACGCAGGTGTGCCAATTTCCATGCACGTAATTATATGCAGGCCACTTGCAGATTAGTTGTGGCAATTTTACATGTATTTTTCTCTTGCTTCACGTAGGCATGGAATTTCTTATTTCCACGTAGGCAAAGCTCTTCACACAACAAAAATATATTTAAAAAACAACAGTAAAAGACAAAACGTAGGAGGTTATCCTTTCCATGCAGAAAGAATACAAATTCTTCCACGTATATAGGTGAATGTCTTCACTCAGTTATATGTATAGAGATGCTTCCACGTTTTTCCTTCCACACAGCTTTTCATGCACCAATTTTATACTTCCATGTAGGCTGAATGTAGCAAAGAGACAAAAGTGCAGGCCGTTGTTTCTTCTATGCACATTCCAGCAGCTTCAGGCCACTCCAATTCCTCCAGGAGCAGTAGATTCTTTGCACCACATTTTTGGTTGTTGAATGTCTCCAATCTTGCGGCAGATGATAGCAACAACAAAAGAAAAATAGTCTTGACAGTCCCCAGGCTCCTAGTCTCTCCACATAGGTCACTCCACGCAGCAGGATGGTCTACACCATCAAACGCACAGGTCAGAGTTGTTTGCTTCTTCAAACACACGCAGTCGAGATCATACGTGCTCTGATACCAGAATGAAGGAGGTAGATAGGAGAGAAGAATGTGGAGTGAAATACTCTACATACCTTGATTTTATTATGAAGAAGCACATACATTATATAGGAGAAATAATCAACTATATTCCCCTAAACTGAAGGAGGAAGATTTGGAAGAAGGTGAGAGAATAATGGAATACACCAAGGAAGAGATAATAAAGGGATAAAACAGAACAAACAATCCTAATATATGAACTATGCAACGTATGCTAACAATACACACATTTGTGTATACCACAAACCTAAAAAAACCTAATGCATGAAATATGTGTAAACCACACACAAACATTAGCTTTGTTGTATACACACATTAAATTTTTAGGATTGCAGTATACACAAATTTTCCTTGACAAATTTTCCTTGACAATTTTATATTATTAGAATGAAAATACCCCTATTTTTTCATGTACCTTACTTACCCATTTTTCAATTACAATTTTATTTACCCCTTTTTATTTCTACCCTAATATATTAGACAAAAATATATTATATTTCTCACTCAATTTTTTTAATATGCATTTCCTCTCGAAAGATAGTTTGAAGCCATTGAAGACCTATTACAAATCACCTTATATATGTTAAGCTTTAATCATTTATCAATAGTTATTCAAATAATTAAGATGGTGAAATAATATCACTTGTGTTGAAAAGCATACTCAATCCTAGTTTTCTACCATCTTATTATTTCTTGGTTAAGAATCTAGATTTCTTTATTAAAAAGAGATTATAATTTAATTTATGACCACACTCCTTTTGCAATTTTAAGGTATTTACTTTTAAAAACTAAGGTTCAAATGTTTTAGTTTTATATTAAAATTAAACATCCATTTACTTTGGCACACCTCTCTTAGCTACCCCCAATACATGATTCAAAATATTAATAAATTAAACCCTTTCACCCCCTCATGTCTACCGATATATTAACTTTAATTTTATTAATTTTAATTACCTCAATATGAACCCGCATGCTAGGATATTGCCTAGCCAATAAACCCCCTATGGCAAGGAGATTGCATTCCCCAAGATCACTTACTATCCGACCCCACATTGGTACATAGGTGGTGACCCAGGAGTGGCACCCCTCAGTGTGTGGTATTGCAAGTGGATAATAGCTTGATTGATATCCCACTTGACTAGTTAGGGTGAGTATTGCATGTTGGTTGTTTGCTCATGAACACCACTAACCATCATATCACCTTAAATTTTTAATCAATCAAACATCATCATAATCAACCATCCTAAACCAAACAATCCCAACCCAAATCCCATCACCATCTTTAATCAACCAATATAATACAAACATGACAACTTGTGTATACCATATATTAACAATGGTTGAAAGTGATGTAGACACATAACAACAACAAGTTTCAAATCATCTATAACAAGGTTTACACCAACAAAATTCATCTTACTTTGCATGACAAAGATCATACAAGCTTCATAAAGTTCTTATTTTGACTTGTATAAGCAACAATTGTGCTAGTTTACCTCTTGGAAGGTTCTTTTTCCACATCATGCCTTTCCTCTAGCTTTGAGATTGATGATATTTCACCTACTTTTCTACTCATAAGTCATATATGTGTCATTCTCATATTTCTCTACTTTTGATCATCATCTTTCTTCAAGTAGCCCTTCATCCCAACAATAAAATTAAGATTCTTTTAGCAATATTCCATGTATTGTCACCTTTTACCTTGTTCATGCACTATAGAAAACATCAACCATCCACAAAAATGATAGGAAAAGAATCAAAATTCCTTTTACCTTGTTCATGCACTATAGAAAACATCAACCATCCACAAAAATGATAGGAAAAGAATCAAAATTCCACCTTTTACTATTTTTTCTCAAATTTTCTTTTTATCTTCTCAAGTCAAAGCATGTTTGCTTCATTAATGGCTATGAACTTCTATAAGTGTTTCTAAGGTATTTTCAACTCCAATAAAATCTTCATATCAACTCAAATGTGTACCCAAAATTAGTGGTACTATCTCCTTGTTTAATTTTCTCAATTCCACTTTTTTGTTTTGCTCTATAAACCCTTACTAGGCTTTTGCAAGTAGACTGTCAAGATCAAGATATTTTATAGGGAACTTCAAAACAAGATGAAAGTATTTTTAAGAACTCTTTAAATGGTTATAGATGTTCCTAAATTTTTAGAGGCTAACTCCTCTTTTTAGCATATACTTCCTTTGTTAACTAACCCCTTCTTCTAGGCCTGAGACTGTGAATTTTGTGTTCTTCCTCCAATTGTCAAGCATAAGTCTGAATTTCACCCTTAAAATACAAATTTATTTCAACATCTCCTACATTAGATCCTTTTCATGATATTTTGAAAGTTTGAAAGAAAAATACTTAGATTTGACCCACCAAATTACAAACAGTAGCCTTGGTTGTTATAACCCTTCTAATGATCACGAGCGAGAGAGTTTTTGCATAGTTATTTCAAAATATAGATTCAAGATTTAATATTTATTGTGGATGTCTGTTTTGAGGAGGTTTAACTATTAACCTTACCAGTAGTTCATGCCAACTCGTGAAAAGTCTCCTCCATTCCTTCTTTTCACTACCCTGTCTATGTGCATGCATAGATTTCAGACCTCCAAATTCCTTTGCTTAACAACACTTAACTCAAACTTGTCAAGAAGCTATCATGACTAAAAATACAATAGCATTCTTCACCCAAGAGGGTAATCAAAGAGTTACAGTCACATATTTATGTCTTTTCTAGCATGCATAGTTATCACCAAGTCTAGAAAACAATTACCTTCAATGTTGCTTCCCCAAAAAGATTCAAACATACAAGTTACAATCTTGTTTCTTATTCTTTGGACCTGAGGGTAACCCTTGATACTATTTTCTTATGGCATGATGAGAAACTTATCACATACACTTGCAAATATGATCTCAGTCAACTTGTTTCACATAACATAGTCATCTTATATCAAAGTTTCAATAATTGAGAATACATTACAGAGGTTTGTTTTAGGCTTGAGTTTACACCTTCCTATCATGGATGGATAACTTTCCACTCACCACAATGTGTCAAAAGTCTTTTCACAAATTCCAATACCATTGTACTCACAGTTGAATCAGAGTTTCACAATTTAATCAATATACTCAGTTCATCCAAGAAGCATCAACACACATACAATAAAAATTCAAAAGACTTGTAAATATTTTCTTTCATGGATCATTTATAGCCTTACCAACAAGCATGCATCAGATTGCTATGAACATTCAACAAATCTCATAGATGTATACACCATTAGTATCTTACACAAACATTTTTTTCTCCTTTCCTGAAGCCTTCCTCGATTTCCAATTGATTGGGAATTCATAATTTAGTTACATTTTCACAATTTATAATCCTTTTATTAGTTTCCAACCGAATTCTAGACTTTAGACCTATTGGTCATTTGAATATCCTTAGGCTTATGCTAAGTTCCTTAACCAAAAGGCAAGTCCTTGACTTATAAACTCCCATTATGCCTTTCTAGACTTTGATATGGACCTAAGACACCTAATTACTCTTCACTTCATCCCCTTACATGCTTATAGGCTTCAAGATTCTAACAAAACATCCATAGCAAAGCCAAAGTGACCTCCAAGACTCCAAATTGCACTTTTGGAGGGTAAGCCAATTATTCAAATTTTGAAAGACTTCGACTAAAACTACAACAAGTAAATGATTCCTAGAAACCACTAGAACCTAATAACACACACATGAAACCGAAATATGATGACTCGTGACATATTCACATGGTGGAGTGATGCTCAACATTAGAAATATTGAGTAAGTGTTGGTATTTTTATTCTCTTAAAGTCACTTTATGCCCTCTTACTTCCTTCTAGCCCTTTAAATTTGCATTTTTGAGGATAAAAAAAAACATTCCTAGTAAACTCTTTGATTACCAATTAAATGAAACAATCACCCTACAAAGTTTCATCAAGTAACTCTACACCCATTTACTTTTATACTCCCTTTACTATTTTTGCCAATTTCTCCCAATTGCCCTTGGTTATGGTCAAATCACTATGTACAGAGAAAACAATCCAATTTTATGCAAATGTAAAATAAGTTTCACATACCCATTACCCTTGTTATGCTTTGTACATATTTTCTAGCGCTATCTCTTGCTCCATCCCTCCAAACACCTTTTTCCTCGTTTCCTAAGGCTCTTTAGGCTTACCTACATTTTAGAAGTCATTTTTAAGTCTTCATCATTGATACTCTATTCCAACCTTAAGTACACCTTACATCCACTAATTCAAACTTGTTACCACTCCCCATAAGGTCCTTTCACCTCAAATCTCCTTTCTTACTATTTTTCCAACATGTTGCTTCTTAGGTTACCTATAACTTTTTATGATTTCAAGGGCTAAACAAAAATTTGTTCATTTTCACCACCTTCAACCTCTGTTACACCTTAAATCCCTTATGTAAAACATGTTTAGGAATCTAGGTAAGTGAACCAAGCTGGTGGAAAAAAAGGGGTCATAAGTGAACGTTATATTGCAAAAAATAGCGAAATCTCAATTTATAGGGATTATTAGCAATACGCGCACTCAAAATTAGAAAAATTATATAAATATGAATTGTAGCATCCGGAATCTAGTTTCTAAAATACTATTTAAAAAAAAAAAAAAAGACAAGTTTAGCTATATTAAACACTTAAAATTATATGACTTGGTTTTTGTTTTTGAAAAAACCTATAAGATTGTAGTCTATTTGCCCTGCGATTTGGATGACCAAATCTTGTTTTTTTTTCCTTTGAAAAGTTAGATGTAGTTGTCTATCTTGGGATGGATTTTATTTTGTATTTTTTCGAGCAATATTTTTTTATGATTTTTTCCGTGAAAGTGGTCTGAAAAGATTTAGAAAATGGAGCGCTTTTCGTTTGCCCACCATAACTATATCAAAAAATATCGAAATCAAATGTATTTTTTTAACGTGTATAGAATTTCTCCACACTTAGGATGGTATAAGTTTTATCACATTTTGATAAGTGAAAAAAATTTGCAGTCTTAAACATAGACATGAACATTCGCAGAAAAAAATGTCTTAAAGACCTATTCTTAGTAAAAAATTATAAAATGATATTTATCTTATTCTATTCACTTTAAAATTAATATTTCTACGAAGCTAACAGTCTCCCCTACATGATGGCACCATTTTTGTGAAATATTTTCAGTTTTTCAGCATGGTTCAAGTTTGTGGAAGAGCAAATTTGAAGTTTTTGACCCTTTACACTTCATAATGACCTTCCATAGCTTTGGTTGGGGAAAAACAAAGATTTCCCGAGCCTTAGGGTTGGATTTGATGATACAAATAGAACGGAAATCATGGTTTACAAACCGTGATCGAGGGTTATTAAAAAAAACCATGATCGCGCTTTATAAATCACGAGCGTGGTTTATAAAGCACAATCGTGGTTTGTAAATCATATGTATACGCATCCCAATGTTCTAATTACCATGTGATTTTTACTGTTTGACTTTACCGTACGCATTACTGTGAAATTCTATCATTTTCTGCATGTTTTTCTTATCACCGAAAGTAAAACATCATGGGAGACAAGAAACGAAGTCAAAAAAGGAAGTCATAAAGTAAAAAAACACCAAACGAATTAGAGGCAAACAAATTTCAAAATGTTGAGCAAATGCGGAATCTTCGTGAATCAAGAAGAGGTTCATCTTCAACCCCTACTATTGTAAGTAATGAGGAACCATGTAATGTTTCTACTATCAATGTTAAAGTTGAATTAAATACTCGTGATGAAAATGTTTTTACTGTCAATGTTGAAGAAGAATTAAATACTCGTGATGTAGCAAATGTTAAAATTAAAGGAGATAATGAAAATGTGAATAAAGAAATTCAGGTTGAAATTGTAGACAAGTAAAATTTGACAAAAACACCTAGGATTTTCCGTAAGAAACCTAATTATTTTATTGAAATTGATGAAAACATTTTGAAACCAATGTGTGACAAACTTTCTGAACGGAAAATCAGAAGAAAAGCCACTGAAATTTGGGATAATCATTTTGAAATTTTAAATGATTCTCAAAGATGTCAGTTGTTGGTTAGTTTGATGAAATTGAATAAAATGAGACCTACATTAAACACCTTAGGATTGACAACATCTAATATACATAGTCAAACGTCTACAATTGTTGAAAACCTTCATGATGCATATCACATTGTTAGTGTCAAGAGACGCATTAGGGATAGTAATATTGTGTGTCGTGTACTTACTACTAGTGTTGTAAGTGAATCAATAAAAAAATGTTTGATTACGCAAACAAGTTGAATGTTGCAAGTTAATCGAAAAACTCTAATGAAAGCAATTGAAAGACGTAATATCCTTCAATCACTCAATAACACCAATTTTTGGGCATTTTCTGCTAGAGCACCACGTAAGGACAAATATAATACGATGCTATAAGAGAAGTTGTTATTCAATTTTGGCATGATAACACTAGAGTTTCACCTAATACAAGAGATGTTGTAAAACAAAGAGTTGGTTCTATTAATCACAAACCACATCCAAAGCATTTCTTAGATATGACTCAAACTCAATTTTTTCATAAGTTTGAACAAGAGCATCTTGGAAATTAAAATTAGTCAACATTTTTTTGAAATTTTAAAACCATTCTATGTGAAAATCAACCACGCTCGCACCACTTGTTGTTGTAGGCAACATGTTGAATTTTCTATGCATTATGCTAAATTTTTATGTATTCGTTCTATTTTGCATTTTGAAACTATGTTATGGGGAATGTGGTGTTCAAGTTCCACCAATATCTTCCAGGCATTTCATTCCTACGATATTTTGTTAAAAATAAGTTGGACAATTTTTTTATAGTCAGGATTGTTTAGATGGAAGTTGTGGTACATGTGGCAGATTACCTAAATTGGAAAGTTACATCCATGAGCACATTGAAGGTGCAATAGGAAATAATTTAGTTGAGTTTGATAAATATAAATTAGTTGCATACCAGTTGAAAGATGGAAAAAAGTCTAAACGGTGTGAGCTAGTTACAGAACATATGCCTGTTTTTCAATTTATGAGAAAATTTAAGAATTAAATTGTTTATGAGTATGCTAGGCATACACACAGAGCTCGATGGTTGGATGAATAGTTCAAGATATGAAAAGACACATTTCCTATTGGTACTATTGTTTCAGTGGTCGATTTTGTAGAGAATTACACATTGCAACCACAAATGGAGGTTCAATCACAATATTACAACTTAGTACAAGTTACCATTTTTGTGCATATAACATTTATACATTCTCCTAACAGTACAAAGAATGATCAATTTTTTTAAGAGAGTACCACTTTTATATCAGTGATGATCGTACTCATTCTACTTGAATTTTGTAAGGGTGTTTCCAGTTATTTTATGGAAACTTGTCTGATAGGGACATCCACTTCAAACAACATTATATATGGTCAGATAATTGCACGTCTTAGTTTAAGAATGCATGAATATTTTATTAGATGAGCAGGATGTATGTCAAGATGGGTGTGCAACATATTTGGAGTTTCACTGAGGCTGGACATGGAAAAGGAAAGCATGATGGTGCAGGGCATGTGTGAAAAGAGCTCTTGCAAGAGAAGAGTTGAAGTACAAATATGGTGCTAAATTGAAAGATGTAAAGAGAATAGTGGAATGGTGTATTGACAACATGGCCCGAGGTTCTCAAGAAATTTCCACGATTCGCAGATATTTTTGGTTGATAGAGGAACAACAAATTGCTAACTACGAGGATTTTATGACACTCACTGGGTCCAGTGAAATGAACTCATTTTGTATCTCAGACGTTACTTCGTGGGCCACATGGACAAGAAAGTTGACATGTTTTTGTGCATCTTGTATCGAATTTTCACTGTTGAGTGTGATTCACAAGAATGGGTGGATGGATGGATTTGTAGGCCTCTAACTCGCTTCCTAGTTATGAAAATCCACAAGCATTATGACTTGTTTCTCAGTAGATGAAGTTGCAACATCCAAGGACTTTGATGAAAATTTTGATTTTGGTGCGACAAGGTATTTATGGTTATTTACAATTTTTGTATTGAGTTATGTCCATTGAAATTTTAATATGTACAATTTAAATTTGAGTTGAAAGATTTTTTTAGGACATGTGTTTGCAGTTATTGTGATAAAAGACAATGAAGAAGGAAAAATGATTTCTTATGTCGTTACATCGAGGAAAGAAAGAAGTTGACTTCTCCTATTATAGATGGTGAAGATATTGAGTACCCTACAAGGTCATTGGTAGTTACTGGAACTTGGCTTCGATGGTATCCATTAAAAAACTCATGAGTTTGGGTGTTTGAAGACTTTGAGACACACAGGAAAATACTCTTATATTCGCATCTAGTTCTAGTGACAAATATTCAGTTGTATAGATATCGAGGAAGGCCTAATAACAAGATCCTTTGGAAGGTTCCGAGTCGAATCATGAAGCAATCATGTCCACTATTCGAGTAGATCCGATCCGATGGTTCATTGGAATGAATTTACAATGCTTATGATGTAGTATATATAATTTCTTCGGTATATATAAATTTGTTACTTTAGATAAATTTAAGTCATATATTTTATTAAATTTGTGTATTTTGTATATATCTAGTATGGTTTTGATTTGAAACTTAAATTTCTTTGACTAACACTTTTATATGTAGGTTAGTGGCGCTGGAAAAGCTTCCACCTTCATGTGGTTGGCACTGTTAGTAGAGAATTATAAATTCTTGAAGTTAAGAGAAGCTTTCATTATTTTACAAGAAAAGAGAAGTAATTAACAATGATTTATGTACCTATGGAGGGGGTCCTTGGCTCTGGAGGAGGTAGCCCAAAATAACTGGAGCTTAGAGAACCAAAATGACGCCTCCCCAAGTGTTTATAAGACCATCCCTATGTGTGTGCACAGTCGGTTTAGTGCCACGACCCACCGTTTGTAAAATATACCATTTGATAGCCTTACACTTGCTCAAACTACACTATTCCACGCGTTTGCAAACAATAGGGAAGCAAGAGCACCGAATGGAGAAGGAAAAACCCAAGACAAGATATTGTAGAGGGTCCCTATGCTGAGGTGTAGGATCAGACAAGATGTTTCTAGGTGCCACGAGTGTGCATAGCCACCGTCAATTTGAATGATTTTTTTGGTCTCAGGGCTCTTAAGGGACTACACCCGAACGAGGTAGCTCGGAAGCAACAATGTTGTCGCACACTAAAATGAAACCTCCTCTAGCATTCACCTAGCCACCCGGACATGTCTGCATAGTCGATTTGGTGCCATGACCCACTGTTTGTAAAATAAATTGTTTGACAACCTTACATTATCTCAAACTACACTATTCGACGCATTTGCAAACAATAGGGCAGCGAGAGCACCAATTGGAGAAGGAAAAAATCTGAGACATGCTATTGTAGAGGGTCCCTATGCCAAGGTGTAGGATTAAATGATACATCCTTAGGTGCCACGGAGTCTGTGTAGTCACCCATTGAAGTTGAACGCTTTTTTGGTCTCAGAGCTCTTAAGGGACTACACCCAAATGAGGTAGCCCGAAAGCAATGACGTTATCACACACCACAACTACACCTCCTTTAGTGTTCACATTGCCACCCGATGTGTCCACGCAATCAGTTTGGTGCCACGACCCACTGTTTATAAAATATATCATTATAGCCTTGCACTGGCTCAAACTACATTATTCTCGCGCATTTGTAAACAATAGGGCAGCGAGAGCACCGATTGGAGAAGAAAAAAATTGAGACAGGCTATTGTAGAGGATCCCTATGCCAAGGTGTAGGATTAGATGAGATGTCTCTAGGTGCCACAGAGTGCACGTAGCCATCTGTCGAAGTTGAACAATTTTTGGTCTCAGGGCTCTTAAGGGACTATGCCCGAACAAGGTAGCCTTGGAAGCAACGACATTTTCACGCACCGAAATGATGCCTCCTCTAGCATTCACCTGCCACTCAGACATGTCTGCGTAGTTGGTTCGGTGCCACGATGCACCATTTACAAAATATACCATTTGAAAACCTTATACTGGCTCAAACTGCACTATTTTGCATGTTTACAAACAATAAGGCAACGAGAACACCGATTGGAGAAGGAAAAAACTGAGAAATAATATTATATAGGGTCCCTACACTGAGGTGTAGGATCAGATGAGACATCTCTAGGTGCCACAGAGTGCGCGTAGCCACTCGTCAAAGTTGAACAATTTTTGGTCTCAGGGCTCTCAAAGGACTCCACCCAAACGAGGTAGCCGGAAGCAACGACATTGTTGCGCACTAAAATGATGCCTCTTGTAGTGTTCACCTGGTCACACAAACATGTCCACATAGTCGGTTTGGTGCCATGACCCATAGTTTGTAAAATATACCATTTAACAGCCTTACATTGGCTCAAACTACACTATTCCATGTGTTTACAAACAATAGGGTAGTGAGAGCACCGATTGGAGAAGGAAAAAATCAAGACATAATATTATAGAGGGTCCTTACACCAAATGTAGGATCGGGACGAGCGTCTCCGGTGTCAGGGAGTGCGCGTAGCCACCCGTCGAAGTTGAACGATTTTTTGGTCTTAGGGCTCTTAAGGGACTATGCCCGAATGAGGTATCCCGGAAGCAACGACATTGTCATGCACCAAAAATATGCCTCCTTTAGCTTTCACATGGCCACCCAATGTGTCTATGTAGTTGGTTTGGTGCCAGGACCCACCGTTTTCAAAATATACCGTTTGACAGCCTTACACTGGCTTAAACTACATTATTCGGTGCGTTTGCAAACAATAAGGCAGCGAGAGCACCGATTGGAGAAGGAAAAAACCAAGAAACACTATTGTATAGGGTCCTTACACTGATGTGTAGGATCAAACGAGACATCCTTAGGTGTCATGGAGTCTGCGTAGTCACCCGTCGATCGAAGTTGAACGATTTTTTGGTCTTAGGGCTCTTAAGGGACTTCGCCCGAACGAGGTAGCTTGGAAGCAACGACGTTGTTGCGGACCAAAATGATGCCTCCTATAGCATTCACCTGGCCACCCGGACATGTTGGCGTAGTTTTTTTGGTGCCATGACCCACCATTTTCAATTTTTTCAACAATTACAACTTTTTTAACTTTTTCAACAATTACAACTTTTTCAAGAAATTGTTGAATCAGAAATTAAAAGAGAAGAAGATGGTTATGCAATTATTGGATATTGTGAATACTCACCCAACAAAGATCCTGAATAATCTAGATAGATGATATGAATAGCTACTCTTGTTTAGTGTTCACCCACTTGTTGGTGCTCAAAATGGTCTCACCCCATCTGTGCCTTTGAAAAATTATTCATTCATGGCCTCTGTCATTTTCTCCTTCCCCGTATGGTGCTTGGTCGGTCTTATTGCCATTTTTAGTCTGCTCCTGGGTTGAGGATCATGTGTGGGTCTATATTTGTCTCATGGTTCCTTTGTTCCTCTAAAAAAGCTTTGTATTTTGGGTCTCCGTGCTCTGTCCCTTCAAAACTCACGTTTTCCCATTTTCTCCATTCTCCACAGTCAAAATTTGTTGTTCTTGTCATTTTTTCCCTAGGTACTCGAGGAGAAATGAGTTGATGTGTCCCTAAGGGTCATGTTTGAGCCTTGCAATAGTCTAAATTCTCTATCCTTGAAGAAAACCTCATTTCCTGGCTCAAATGGACGTTTCTCTATGTTTTACAGTTTGACGGGCATTTCTCCCGATCAAATTTACATCATTTAGTCGACAGGAAATGTGGCACCTCTTGGTTGGATGCGGATTAGCTTAGTACTTCAGAAATTCTATAAAAAGCCTCAACTTTAAAATGTGTCCACGTGGAGGAATGGTGCCCGTCTAAGAATCAACTTTTTGGTTTGGCTTTGAAGTAGCATCGGGAGGACACGTGGAGGCTTCCACTGGGTTTCCATACTTAGAAAATTTCAAAAGGGTTTTTGGGAAGTCCATGATAGGTGGAGGAATAACGCTCATTTGAAGATCTACTATTGGAATTTGCCTTGGAGTAGTGCAAGGAGGACATGTGGAGGCTTCCGCTGCTTTCCCATACTTAGACAATTTTTTATGCAGTTGGAGCAGTTTGGTGGAACAGGACACATGGCGAGCTCACGCTCATTCAAGGTCTCTACTTTGGGCATCATCTTGAAGTTGTGCCATGGAGACACGTGGAGGAACCGCGCATGTTTGGGAACCGGCCCTTGAGTTTCATTCTAAAGAAGCGCCAGGCTGACACGTGGAGGCCTCTACTCACTTTACATTTTACTTATAATTTTAAACGGCCAAAAGGATATTGCATCGGAGGATGACATGTGGCACCTTCTTGAACTTCAAGCATTCAGACAGACCTCACTGGGCAGACACGTGGCGAGCCCGTGCTCGTTCAAAGTATCAAAATTTTGGGACCATCTCAAGGAGCTCCGTGGTGACACGTGGCAATTTGAAAAGTCATAGGGGGCGGAGGCGGACCATTGGAGGCAATTCAAAATTTTCACCTCTTTTCTTCATAAAGGTTAAAATAGAAAAATGGCCCGCGAGCCCGATGGGAAATAGTCAATGTTTTACCCTCGGTCAATGGCGGAGGTGCGGACTGCGGAGGAAAATTGGAAAATTTTCCTTTTGAGAAAAAAGAGTTAAAAGTAAAAGGGGAAGCGTAGTTCCACTAGGACTCAAACTAGGACATGTGTCAAAAGTATTTCTCAAGGGCGAGATATGGGAAAACTTGGAAAATTTTCCTTTTTCCAAAAGAGAGTCAAACGGTAGAATTTCTCCACGTTTCCTTTGGGGCCCACCTCAGGACACATGTCAGTCCCATTTTTAGAAGTGGAGGTGCGGAGCAAAATGGGAAATTTTTCCATTTTTTCAAAAGGGTCAGAAAAGGTCAAAGGAAGCCCCTTGAGCTTGTTTTTACTTCTTCCACGTGGACGACCCACATTCAAAATCAAAGATCAACGGTTGTTGAGTGTCCAAATCTGATTTTCCCCCATTTTCTTTATAAAGCTCTTAGAAGTGTGAATCTTCATGATTTCTTCTTATTTCTACATGCCAAGCAGAGGAATGAGTTAAATTTGATATCTAGATTTTGGTGGAGGAGATTTGGAGGTGTCTTTCGCCATTAAAGCAGTTTGACTATAGGGCCTGGTCTGGTTTTCCGTTTTTCTTCTCCTGAGCACGCAAGGGACCATATTTGATTGATATGGGGTGAAAGTGGTTGGAGAATGGATGAAGGCATGTTTTTCCCAAGAAAAGAGTTGAATGTGGGAAGAAATCGAAAATATTTTCCCTCAGCACCTGGAGACTTTTACAGATCTGATTCTGCGAATCACGAAAGAATCATGGCAAGCACTGGTGCATTTAAAGTTTTTGTATTTTGGGAGGAAGGGGCTCTATTGGAAATACTATAAAGGGCATGAATTCATCATGTAAATGATTGGGAGGTTGGAAGTTGGGATTTTTTAGAAAGATCAGGATTGATTTTCTCCAATAGAAAAAAAGCTTGAGAGAGCCCATCCATTTTGAGAAGCCATCTAGAGAAGCCTATATGTCTCTCTTTGTGTCAAATTTTATCGTATCAAGGTGGTTGCAAGTGTACAACCATTGAAAATATTTGAGATTGTTCTTGAAAACTTTCCCTTGCTGATAAATTTGATCAAACTTTGAGTTATTATGTGTTAATCTTGAGTAAAGTGTATTTATTTCATCTCTGAATGCATACGAGTAGTTTTTCTTGTTTCTATTGCAATCTTGTACCAAAATAGGGTCCAATCACACAGTCTCAATCCTTGTGATAGTTTAGTGGCATCTACAATTTCATTTCTCAAAATAGCCTTCATCTGGGAGTGAGATACATGGTTTAAAATCACTTTTCTTTCATTTTGTTGATAGAGATTCTCTGTAAGCCTCTGGGTGTACCTCAAGCATGACTTGGTTTAAATCTTGGTGCTTTATTGGGTCCTCTAGACTTGAGCCTTCATGATAGAATCCCATAGGTTGTGTGAAAGAGTGCTGATTTGGGCCTCCATTAAAGCACATATTCTAGTTGAGGAAACAATTTAACTTTTTATGGCATTTTGTTGATTGAATCTTTCCATTTTACATAAGCTCTCAAGGATCTAGTGATTCAAGTTCATTTTGTCTCCCCTCCCACAAAAAAATCTATTTAAAACAACTAATCCTACCCATACTACCCCTGTTTTTCTCTCTGTATACCCACCCAAGACCAAAATCCTTTTACTAAAGTATGCAAAACAGATCAGGGTCTCAGATGTCTTTAGTTACCTTTGCCTTGTTGTGAAGATATCTCCATGATCTGGAAGTGACAACTCATGAGATTCAGATGTGGTGTGTTGATCATATTTTCCCCAAGGCCTTCTCCATAAAACTTATGCAAAATAAAGGTACCTATATCTCCTTTCAAATAACAAAGGTTACAAAATAGGTTCTCTTACCTTGGTTGAAAGGCACAACCTAAAATAGTTAGGATAAGATCACATCCTTTTGAGGTGTTATCCATCTCTCCACAAATCCAAGTAACAAAGGGATAGCTAGATTTCTCCCGGGTATAAATGACATACATTTATGATCTATCTACCTCTAAGATCCCTGTTGAATTTGTGTTGCTACTTGGTTTGAAAAGGAGATCAAATTTGGGTACCAACACTTATGGTGCCATTGCTGGGGATTTGTTAATATGGAGTTTTCATTGAGTTATGGATTTGCAGTCCATTCACATCCATTTTGGCCCATCAACAACACTTATGGAACCATCGCCAAGGATTTATTAATCTGGATTTTCACTGAGTTATTGATTTGTAGTCCATTCACATCCATTTGGCCCATCAACAACACTTATGGTGTCGTTGCGGGACTATTTTTGAATTGCTAAGACTAATTTTTTGATTCACTGCCAGTTCATATCTATTTGGCTAGTACATCTCACATTCAAGCCCTGGTAAAACACTTCTTGTATGCTCCAAGTGTGTATGCAACTTCTCCAGTTTCTACAAGTTTTCCATGGGTATTCTTTGATAAATTTTGGTGAAGAAAGGTCAAAATCTTTCTATTTCTAGTTTCTAGCATTGGCAGATACTTGACAGATCATATTTAGTGCATTTGCAAAACTAAGGTGAAAATCCTTAGTGGCGACTCCCTGTTGATCTGATTCTTAAAAAGTACCAGTGTCTTAAACCTCTGTCAAGTAAGAATTGTTACTAATATTTGCAAAGCTGGAAGGCAGAAGATCTTTCTTTGTTAGGGATCTTGCTAGGACATTGTTTCCAGAGCTAGGAAAAGCAAAATCAAAAGCAAGAAAAGCCTAGAGAGTTGTGGGAGAACAAAAAACAAGAAGGGGGATCTCCATTGATGAAAGTGAATGGCCTATCATTAAATATTGCCATTCACGTGACTTTGAATCAGCTAGCCTCTTTGTGGAATTGAATTCTCCAGCTGGGGAAGGGACTTCATTTGATTTTGAAAGATTTACTTCACATTCTACACCTGTATTTTCTGAAGTAGATAGGGATTTCCAAGAAGCAAGGCCTTTGGGGATATCCATTTTGAAAACTACACTCATGTGTTCTAAGGACCTTCTACCCCCCTCATTTTATCACCCCTCCAGATCACCTCCTCAAATCAATATGGCTCAACCCAGACCCCCTTTTGTTGTAAACACTTTTGGACCTATAAATTTTGTGGGGATGGCTGGTTATCCAAATGCAGTACCTCAAGATGTAAGGAACAAACTTCCTAAGCTCCAGGGAAACAATTCCATAATTGGTGACTAGCATCTAAAGCTCTTCCTCAATATGATGGAAGATTTTGAGATTGAGCATGAAGATGTGTACATAAAATTGTTTGTTCACATTCTAGAGGAGGATGCAAGGGATTGGTACAAAGCATTTCCAGATAACTCTATTGACTCTTGGGCTAAGATGAAAAATGCATTTAGATTATAATATGGTGATAGGACTGACCCTAGGTTTCTTCTATCAGAGTTTGAAAACATCAAGAAGAATCCCAATGAGCCAGTACAGGATTTCAACATAAGGTTCAATAAGACCTTGAGTAGATTTCCTGTTATGATAAGGCCATGTGATGAGTCATGTTTGATCAAATATGTTGATGCATTTGATAAAAAGGTTGCATATTACTTAAGAGACAAGAACCCCACAAATTTGAGGTAGGCCTTCACCATGGCTTTACAAATAGAGAACAACATCAAGGAAATTGGAAAGCCTCCAAAGAGGGAAGGTGTAAAGCTGGTTAACCTAGAAAAACCTCAGACAAGCAAGGCTGCTGATTTGGAGGAGGTTGTGAAAACTTTGGAAGGGGATGTCAAGGAGATCTCCTACAAACTAGCCTGAGTTGAGAAAGGAGTTGGGTAGAGCTCACAAGGACAACACAAGCAACAAGGCCAAGACAAATTTACAAATCATCAAAGAATTGATGACAAAGGAAAAGGAGCTATTGGATTTGGGAATAGGCAGCCTCAAGGTAGAGAAATTAGAATGGTACCTAATCCTTTGGCTGCTAGAGTTGTTGTTGTGGAAGAAACATAAGTCATTGATTGGTGTGACATATGTTTCATGCCCCATGCTCCTTATGAAGAAGATCAGTAAGAAGAAAATGTAGCTGATAATAAGAGTGATGATGATTTTTGCATAATGGGGTGCTCCACCAGCTCACAACAAGGGGCAACCTCAACTGAGGTGATAAGTGCTAGAACTACTACCACTTTTTGGGACTGCATTCATAGAGTACATATTCCTCCTCCCTCTCATACTTTATAAGTAGATAATGTACAAGATTTTGAATTTCCCAATAATGAATTTGAATATTTAAGGGCTTTAATGATAAAAAAGTATGATGGAGGAATCCCATCTAAGGAGGACAAGCAATTATTAATGAATGTTGTTGTGGCTCAAGAGAAGGAATATAACACAAGAAGTAAGGCTGTCAAAGGGTAGGCGTCAGGCCAAGCCAAAATCTCCCTTACTTTCTAACATTCCTAAAGAGGCTCCTAGGAAAGATCCATCTGCCAAAAGCCCTGCAGTTCCAAGCAAAAATCATACCCCTCCTTATGCTCAAGCTATCAAGAATCCTGTGCCACCCAATGAATGTATCAACTTTCCTTCTAATACTGCCTTGCCCAAGAATGTCCCGTATGACATTGCCCAATTTTTGAGTCAAATCAAAGTCTTTGTTCCAATTTTGAGTTACTAAGGATTCTAAGCACAAAAGGAGAGCATTTGAATACTTGGGATTTAGTGAAGAGAAGACAGCCCTAAGAAGAAATGTGAACATTATGGAGAATCCTCTAGCCATTGAAGAGTTTGAGACACCATCAACATTAAAAGAGCTAGTTGAACCACCTGAGGTTTATTTGGGGACATCTTTGGTAGACTCTCAGCTGAATGTGGATCCATTCTTCACTACTTTGATCATCAAGGATAGGCTGCTCCATAACTATGTTTGACTTAGGGGCATCATGCAATGTCATGCCTTTGGAGGTCATGAATGAGCTGAATATTAAGGTAACAACAACATATGGGAAGTGCACTTGCCATGGACTCCATAGAGGTTCCAGTAGTGGGATGTGTGAAGGGTTTGGTGGTGTAGCTTGTAGCCTACCCAGGTAAAAATTTAAAGCTTGATGTTGTCATAGTTGATTACCCAGCCAAGTGGGGTATGTTATTGTCAAGAAAATGGGCTGCAAGTGTTGGTGGTAGTGTCCAAATGGACATGTCTTATGCCACCATCCTAGTTGAGGGCAGCCTTGTCAGGTTATATGGGGAGAAGAAAATGTTGCACCTTATTGAGGATCCCAATAATGTGTCCTATGAAGTATTGTATAAAAATGTTGATGCTGAAAATTTTTGGGATTTTCTAATGGAAAAGAGCACAAGATTGAGGAGCCTTAGTGTCTTAAGCAGGCAGGCTCTCCTTGGACTTTATTGTTTGATGGAGCTTGCTCCAAATTTGAAAATGGTGTCGGTGTTGTCCTAATTTCTCGAAGTCAGGAAAGGTTTGTTTTTTCCTTTAAGCTTAACTTTGAGTGTACTAACAACATTATTGAGTATGAGGCATTGTTGTTAGGTTTAGGAATTTCTTGGAAGTATGGTGTCAGGGACATCATTGTCAAATGAGACTCGAGTTTAGTTATCAAGCAAGTCAAAAATATATGACACAAAGAATCAACGACTAAAATAGTACAAGCATGCAGTTTGGGACTTCATTGAGATGTTTGACTCCTTTAACATTGTGCATCATGACAGGAGGTTCGATGATTTGGAAGACAAGCTAGCATTGTTGGGGTCTCGGTTTGACAGTTCTCTAACATCCCCTTATTGTGAATATGAGGTGGAGGTAGTGACAAGACCCTTTGTCCCTGATAATATAAAATATTGGTAGGTTTTTGATGATAAGGCTCAGGTCAGAAGGTTCTGTCAAAATGATGGAGAGTTTACTAATCAAAACATTGATTGGGAGCCAATGGTCTGTACAATAGAGGGGAAGGAAACCTTATTTGGCAAAGGCATCATCCAGCTAAAAACCAACACCATTCCTAGAGGGTTGGTTTCTCTTGAATCAAATTTTGATAATGTTGACTACATTATTAATAGGCATATGGAAGCCTTGAGGGATGTTGAGGAGCATGACCTTGGCACGAAGGAGAAACCAAGGAAGATTTGGTTGGGCAACAGTCTCAACAAAGATGAAAAGCAATCATACATCCAATTTGTTAAAGAAATACCAAGATTACATGGCTTGGACCTATTCTGAGCTCAAAGCATACAAAGAAGACCTGTTCCAACGCATGAGATTCCCTTGGAGCCCAATGTAAAACCCTTCAGGTAGAATCGAGAGGCCAATTAATCCTTTGTTATCTCTCAAAATGCAAGAGGAGTTGAAAAGAAGCTAAGGGATGGAGGAATTATCTAGCCCACAAGGTATTCTTCTTGGGTTTCCAACCTAGTGCTAGTAAGAAAGAAGAATGGTGACATCAGGTTGTGTGTGGACTTCAGGAATCTAAACAAGGCCTCAATGAAGGAAAACTATCCTTTACCTAACATGGAGCACATGTTGCAGTTGGTGACTGGTTCTGAGTTGCTTTCTACTTTAGATGGCTTCTCTGGTTATAATCAAGTCATGGTGAAAGAATCAGAAAGGATCAAGATAGCCTTCACTACTCCATGGGGAACGTATGTATATGTTAGGATGCCCTTTGGTCTGATGAATGCTAGAGCCACTTTTTAGAGAGCAATGGATGTTGCTTTTGCTAGTTACATCAATGACTTTATTGTTGTTTACCAAGATGATGTAACAATGTTTTCAAGAAGGAGAAGTGACCATTTGTTGCACTTAGAGAAGATGTTGATCAAATGTAGGGAATATGGCATCTCACTCAATCCAAAGAAATGCCATTTTGGAGTGTAGAAGGAAAAATTTCTTGGTCACATTGTGTCACAGGAAGGAGTGATGATTGATCTAGAAAGAGTGGAGGCCATCAGCAAAGTCCCAATTCCAAGAACCAAAAAAGGAATTCAGTCCTTCTTTGGGTAAATAAACTTCATTAGAAGGTTTATATCAAACTTTGCTGAGTTGACTATCCCAATCACTTCCATGTTAAAGAAGGATCAAATCATCAAATGGGAAGAGGTTTCCATCCAAGCATTCAATGGAATCAAAGAGGCATTGAAGCATGCCCCTATTTTAGCAGCCCCTAATTACAAGAAACCTTTCCAGTTGTTTTCTTTCACTTCAGAAAACACTATTGCTTCTATCCTGCTAAGGAAGGATGATGAAGGCACTGAGAGGCCCATTTCCTTTTTCACTAAGGATTTGCAAGGAGCAGAATTGAAATACATCATCATGGAAAAGAAAGCATTTTCCTTGGTCAAAGCAACAAAGGTTTTCAGGCCTTATTTTAAGTTCAAAAGTTGTTGCTTATGTTCCCCATACCATGGTAAAGACATCTTGTCAAAGATGGAAGTCTCAAGTAAAATATGTAGATGGGTGAAAAAATTGCAAGAGTATGATATGGACATCCAAACCACGAAGTTAGTGAGAGGTTTGGGGTTAGCTAAGCTCATGGCTGAGAGCAACTTGTAGACCATTGAGGTAAATGAGATTGAGGAAGAAAGGGCAGTTGTTTTGAAAGATTGATGAGTTCTGAGTGGTACAAGGATGTGATGTTCTATCTCAGACACTTAAACTACCCTGAGCATTTGAATAAGAACTAGAAAAGAGCTCTTAAGTTGGCTTCCTAGAAATATGTCATTATTGATTTTGGGTTGGCATGGAAAAACCCAGAGGGAGTCCTCTTAAGATGCATCACTGAAGATGAAGCCCCGAAATAATTGTTGATCTCCATGGAGGATTTTATGGGGGCATTTTGCTGCAAGAGTCACAACACATAAGATCCTAAGGGCTGGTTATTGGTGGCCAAATATTTTCAAGGATGCAACCATGTTGGTCAGAAGATGTGAGAGTTGTCAGCATTTCTCTAGAAGGCTAAAGGCTTCAGGCTCCCTACCTTTGCAGTCTATATCAATTGAAGCCCCATTTAAGCAATGGGGAATGGACTTCATTGGTGAGATTTCAGACCCTTCAAGTGCTGGCCATAAGTGGATTCTTGTAGCCACTAATTACTTTACCAAGTGGGTGGAAGAAATCCCCACCAAGAAGGCTACACACCAAGTTGTCATGGATTTTGTGCTAAACAATATTATTTGTAGGTTTGGAGTACCAGTCAAAATCATAGTTGATAATGCCATGAGTTTCAAGGCTAGACCTCTGTTGGTCTGAAAAACTATCTCATTAAGCGGTCATGGGGAAATAGGCCAACAGTGTGCAGGGAAAAGCCCTCTTCGAGACAACGAAGTGAAACTGGTTTATTGCTAATCTATCAAGCAGAATCTATGCAAATCTACACTATTCTAACTTCGGGGGTTTGGGATCTCATCCCAGTAGAGGTAGTTCCAACTATGAATAGAAAGGTAGGAGAGGAAGGAACGGAGGAGGGTAGATCTGAAGGAAGAAAAGAAATGAATTCCAAGACAAAAAGGTCAAAAGGTTTATGCTTTGAGCCAATATTAAATGGAGCCAAACTTACTTGCATAAACAATTAAAGCAATACTGATGAACATATGACAATAGTAAGAATGAATATAATAGAATAAAAACATAGACCTAACTTGAGAAAGATCTGATGCAAATAACACACACATTAAGCACAAAGTCTGAATATGTGTATTAATATTTCTTCTATTGCAAGAAAACACAAAGTCTTTCTCTCCTCACTTCTCTTTTCATACAAAAAATGTTCACCTAGAATACAACAAGTATTCCAATATTTATAGAAGGAGAGGAGGAAAGAAGACAAAAGCAAACCCACTACTTACAAAATATCTTACAAGATATTTACAAAAGATCTAGAAAATATCTAAAAAGTCAACAGTTGACTTGGGAAAGTTTTTAGATGGCAACATCCCATGGTGCAACATGGATGAGGTCATCGTGTATGCCAACAATTTTTTTAAATATTTTACAAAAATGATCAACGCATCCCATAAAGAAGAAACTACTTTGCCCAGTGTAAAAGGGTGCATTTTTAGACATGTCGACACACAAATTTCTGCCCTTTGTAAAATGGCGCAATTTTAGCCATGTCGACACACAAATTTCTACCCTTTGTAAAAGGTTGCAGTTTTAGACATGTCGACATACAATTTTGCCCAAAGGATAAGCAAAAAGTGGCTAAGTCTGAAACAACTTGATTTTTTGAAAGGGAGTTTTGGGCTATTTTGAATGTTATCAAACTTCCCTAGGGGTCAAAACAGAATTTTTGGTATAGTTACCTACAAATTGCCCTTGTCAATTTTACAGGATAACAACTGGCTCTTTCTGGGGACTATCTTTGAGTGAAACTTAAGGGTAGAGAATCCCAGATTTTTCATGTGCCTATCCATTGGGTTACAGAGAGTCAAAAACAAGGGTGACCAGGGGGTGAACAAAAGGAAAAGAAAGGAAACACACAACAAAACAGAAAGAAAACACACAACAAACAAGAAAACTGTACAAAGAAGAGAGCAAACTCTACTTCCTGAAGATCTTCAGGTGCTACCCGCTATAGGGAAGCGGGAGATCGGTTTTGTCTAGATATGAGAGATAGAAACTATTCCCTCCATTGAGCTGCTTGATCTTGTATGGCCCTCTCCAAAGAGAGTCAAACTTCCCATGCATCCCTTTCGGTTCTCTTCGTTTGTCCCACAGAAGAACAAGATCTCCTACTTGGAAATATCTTTGCTTAGATTTCTTGTCAAACAACCTCTTAACTTGATTATGATGTTCAATGATCTTGTCAACCACTTTCACTCACTTTTCTTCAAGTTCCGTTAGGTACATAATCCTCTTTTCAAGAGAATTCTGAAAAGTTTCATCTTTAATTGCTCGAGCCAAGCACAGAGCAGGAAGTTTTACATGAAGATAGGATTTCAGCATCGATTCCATATAACACTTGGAAAGGTGACATGCCGAGAGACCTCTTTGGAGTGATACGATCTACCCACAAAGCATCGTATAATGATTTGTGCCAGGACCGTTGGTTTTCATCAACTAGCTTCCGTATGATAGTTACCAAGTTCTTGTTGTTGGATTCTGCCTGAACATTTCCTGAGGATAATAATCAAAAGCATGAGCCAAGGTTATTTCATATCCATAACAAAAACCAATAACTTCCCGTGAAGAGAAGTTTGGAAGCATTTTCAGCAACGATTTTGTGTGGAATGTCAAATCTCACAATAATATTCTCCTTGATGAAGTTACAAACAACTTTAGAAGTGGCATGCTTGACAGGTATGGCCTCCACCCATTTCGTGAAGTAATCCGTTGCTGTTAGGACGTAACTATTCCCAACACTCGATTGAGGATTGAGCGCTCCAATGAAATCAATTCCCCATTTCCTAAATGGTTCATCAATGATGACGGGCCTGAGGGAAATGCAGCCAGCTTTGGTTTGCCAATGAACTGTTGGCAAAGTTCACATTTTGCTACCTAGGTGGTTGCATCCTGAAATAGCGTTGGCCAGTAGTACCTGGCCCGAATGATTTTATGTGCTGTCATGGATGAGGAGAAGTGACCACCACAGGCTGAGTCGTGAAAACTTTCCAACAATTTTACCTGCTGTGACTTGTCAACACATCATAGAAAAATGCCGTCAATTCTACGTTTATACACTCCATCATCCCATATGACATATCTTGCGGCTCTAAGCTTCACCATTCACTTTTCCTTTGTGGTTAGGTGAATTGGGAACTCGCCATAGGTGAGAAAGAATGTGATGTCAGAATACCATTCGTCGTTGGTGGCGATGAATAGAACCATGGGAAAAGAATCTGCTTTCTCTAGTTCATTTTGTTCTCCATCAATGTGATCAACTTTCTCTTTAGGTACCTCTAAGTCTTTATTTTCAGCCATCAGCCGACACAGGCCCTTACCTCTTACCAACTTGGTTAGTTTGATGTCTAGATCATATTCTTGGACCTTTGCAATCCAATTCCCTCGTAAACTCCCTAACTCCTATTGAGTCAGGATAGACTTAATAGCCATGTCAAGAACCAACACTCTATATGATAATTCGAATATAGTACCGGTTCTTGACTACTTTTACCATGGCAAAGACATGATTTTCTAATTGTGACATCTTCAATTCATGAGACTTAAGAGGAGAGCTCATGAAAGCAATCGGGGATTCAATATCCTCGGAGTTCTTTTGCATCAAAATAGCTGATACAGTATGCGCAGAGGCATAACTGTACATGATGAAGTCTTTGCTGAAGTCAGGACACACTAGAACAGGAGCGTGAATGATGGAGGTTTTTACGTCTTCGAATGATGTCTTGCCTTCCTCACTCCATCGGAATGTTTGGGACCCTTTCATCATATTAGATATATGACTGAGTCTTCTCAACAAAATCAGGAATAAAGCGTTTGAGAAAATTTACCTTTCTAAAGAAAGAGTGAACGCTAGTCTTGCTTGTAGGCAGAAGTAAGGCTCTGAATATCCTTGACTCTTTCAACATCTATCTTAGTTCCTTCTCTGCTGATGACATGTCCCAACAGACTTTCCTTCGGTGACCCCAAAAACTGACTTCTTGGGATTCAATGAAATTTCGTGCTCTCGGCATCTGATCAAGACTTGTTCCAAATGATCGCAGTGATCACTTCATCTTTTGGAGAACACGGTCAGGTCATCTAGGTAAACCATGATGACTTTTCCCATCATACCTTTAAATGCAAAGTCCATTGCTTGTTGGAAGGTGGCACCGACATTGATCAAACCAAACGGCATTCTTTTGTAGGAAAGGTACCCCAAGGAGTGGTGAATGTTGTTTTGAACTGATCTTCAGGCATGACTTGAATTTTATTGTAACCTAAAAAACCATCAAGCATAGACAACATTTCTGAACTAGTTACTGCCTGTAGCACTTGATCCATTATCGACAGTGGATAGTTATCTTTTAAGGATGACTGGTTCAAGTTGTGAAAGTCCACGCATATGCGTATCTCGCCATTCTTCTTCCACACAGCACAATATTTACAACCCAGGTACTATGATGAATTGGAAAAATAATTCTTGCATCCAACATTTTCTGAATTTCAGCTTGATGGTACTCGAAATTTTGGGGTTGTAATGCCTTTTCTTTTGACGAAAAGGTTTAACATCATCCTTGAGTGGAATGTCATGTTGAATGTCCTTTGGCTTGAAAGACTTTAGATCAGCATAAGACCATGCTAACACATCCATGTACTTTTTCAGCAACTTAACAAATTTTCATTTTCCTTGGGCATACAACACTTCCCGATATTCACGGAACGAGGATGTTCCACAGTACCCAGATTGATGGATTCAATTTCCGGAGAAGAGCAAGGATCATCCTGTTGCTTTTTCTTAACAAAATGGTCATGATTATCAAATAATCATTCTAAGGAAACCAAACCTCTCATAATCTTATTTCCTTTGAGTTATATCACTGTATCTTTTTCAGATTCATGTGTTTGACAGTGAGAGACTCACGACACGTAGAAGTTGATCCATCGAAATGAAGTTCTTTGAAATTGTCATCTTTCTCCAAAAAGGTGATAAGTTGGTTGTCATCATTGAACACTTGCTAGTGTTGTGAATTATCTAGCACACTTGGGCGAAAAACCACTTCAATGGTATATGTATCCATTTTTAACCCTAGGTGAGGGAGCATGAGAGAGGCTGAGATGGCCAATGAATCAACCATGTCATTTTGAGCTCACGGAACTACTTTGATTGAGAAAGCATCAAACTCTTTGATGTTATATGCATTTGCATTGGTAGTGTCTAAGATCCGGTCATTCTTTACTTGGTATATCCCTTTTACCTAATTGACAATTAGCTCAACATCACCTTACACTCTTAGATTCTTGATTCCCTTCTCTTTTGCAGCTTACATGCCAAGTAACAAGGATTCATACTCGGCAGTATTATTCGTATTGAAGAACTACAACTTGAAAGAAAAAGGAAAATCTCCTCTTTAGGAGATATTAGAATAGCCCCAACACACATCCACTTGTCGCACAACTACCATCAAACTACAATGTCCATACTTTGTTGAGATCCTCTTTTTGGATGAGAACATCCATTCTATCTGAGTCGGTGGACAAGAAGTAGTTCCCCATCCTTGATGATTTGAAAAGAATCTGAGCCTTAGGGTCATTAGAGTTGGTGACTAGATATTTCTTTTGTGACTCTGGTTCCAATGTCTGCATCACCCTTTGATAGGAATCCTGGCTTTGGACTAGTCCATATGAATTTCCCCACCAACTTCTTTACAAAATCTCCTCCCTAGCAATATCCCGTATGCTGCTGGAATATCAGCTACGAGAATAGTCATTTTTACCCTTTTCTCAGGAAATGTCGCGAATGCAAACTACGCATCCTTGATCTGACCAATCAATGGTACCTGTTTGGTTTCCATGGAGTAGCATCTACCAAAAGGTTTAGTAAGTGTGAGGCCCAAAGCATGGGTGACCTTTGTTGGCATAACATTGTCAAAAGCTCCAGAATCAATTATATAGTTACTTAGTTTATGACCATTGATCAGGAGAGATAGATAAAAAGGTTCAATTTTCCCCGATGTGGAAGTCGAGGCAACATTTATGTGAGACACAGGAGGAATGGGAAGAATTCCTTTTGGGGAAATAGGAGGGACGAAACCTAGCTTTGGATATACTTAGTTAATCTTATAAGCTGCTCTGGGTTGGACTGAAGGTACTCAGCTTTAGACATCTAGATCTTGGTCTTTTTAGCGTGATCAACTATATCAAATGCGACCAAGGGTTGTGCTAATGAAGGAATGAGTCCTTCATTTCACGTCTGTAGAGGAGGGTTACTGGTCTTTATGGGACTGGAGGAAGACTGAATTAGAGGAGCAACGGAGGAAAAGATTTCTTTACAAAAGGTTTAATAGGAGGTTGAGTAGGAAGGGGATTACCTCTTTTAGTGATCGTTGGAGGTGGAGTTACTACAACCTTTTCCTTTTGTTTTTCAACAACAACCTTTGCTTCTTTTCCTTGCATGAGTGAAAAACCACATATGATTGTCCACTCACATACCCTGAAACCATGTCATGATTCCTTGTTCAAATTCCATATACCCAATAGTAGAGTACCCTCTCTTCATCGATTCTCATCTTCATCATCTTCCATATACCCATAGTAGAGTTCTTCGTAATTTGGATCATCTTCTTTGATTTCAACCAAAGCATTGACTAGAGGGGCTTCAATTACTAACCTTGGAGAAGCAATAGGAAAATGCGGCCTTTGGGTGGTGTTGTTGGGAGTGAAGTTCCTCCATGGGATATCCCGGTATGGAGTAGTAGACGATGTTTGAGCCAATTGCTTCTTTAATGAGAGCAAGTCATTCACCATCTTCTGGAATGTTGGATCTAATGAGGTAGCTTGAGAAGAAGTTGAGGCCTTTGATTTTGATGGCTCCCATCTTAACTCACCGGATATAAGAAGGTTGTCTTCTATCTGAATGGTCATAGCTTGAGCAAGAGCCAAGGTGGGTATCTATTCCTGTAAAAGTAAGAAACTTACTTTCGAACTCATTGCGTTTAAGAAGAAACACTTTTGATTCTCTAATGTTGGCATCATGGCAAGCGGCACACGGTTGATCAACAAATTGAATCGGGCGATAAAATCACGCATGGTTTCATTGGTTTCCTTCTTCATGTGAGTGATTTGCGACAATAACACAAATGCATCTTCTGAAGGTTTGTATCTATCTTCAAATGCAGTCCGTAATGTGGCCCAACTGGTGATGGATCCAGGCTGGTAAATGTTGGAACCATTCGATCGAGCCCCTTATAAGGTCTCCGAGAAGAGATGTACCGATACGTCCTCGTGAGTCACATCTAGAATGTTGCATGACATAATAACCATAGCTATATGGGCATCCGTGCTTTGATTTTCACTCCCATCAAATATCGAAATTCTTTTACAATTTCGTGAGGGAGGGGGTTGACTGATGCGACAATGCTAGAGAGGACCCATGGCATTTCCCCATGGTACAAGAATATTTTCTGCCATTTGAAAAGTAGGAAAAAGAACACAAGCAGGGAGTGTGGTTCCACTTAGCAAAAGAGCACTGCAAGTTGATGTCGAGGCACCCTATGAAATCTAGCTCTTTTGTGGAGGTGAGGCACTTCTTGTTGATCGATCCACTGAGCTCAATGATGATGAATCATGTTGGAGTGATATTGAAATTGTGCCTTTGAAGTAGATCAAAAATTGGATCAACTTCCCTCGAGCTCTTCTGCTACGAGTAAATGGTTCACCCGCTAGTGTACCCATTCAAATCTGCAACAATTAGGAGCAGATTTACAACAATCTTTTTGTTTATACTTGTTGATTTTTTGATTTTTCTGGCAAAAATCAGCAGCATGTACTTTTTTCAATATTTAATTTTACCCTTTTTAATAATAATCGATTGTGGTTTTCTGACAAAGATTACTAAGGATAAAAAGTGGGTCAATTTAGCAGGCTGATTTTCGGATCTTTGACCTAAATTTTGCAAGTTTTTGAAAATATCATGAAATGTTAGAATCTCAGATCTACTGAAATATACAAGTTTTTGTAAAAACTCAGTGAACTAAAAGTTTCTATCTGGTCCAGATCTATGGATTTTCATAAGGAAATTTTTAGTTTTGATCACTTATGTAAAATTTTGATTTTCAACAAAGGTTTAAAATTTGCAATCTGGTAGTGATTTTTTGATTTTTAGTTATTTCCTTAGTTCGATCCCCAGCGAGTCACCAAAAACTGTTGGTCTGAAAAATGTCGGTTAGGTAGGTCATGGGGAAACAAACCAATAGTGTGTAGGGAAAAGCCCCTCTTGAGACAAAGCAAAGTGAAACTGGTTTATTGCTAATCTATCAAGTAGGAATCTATGCAAATCTACACTATTCTAACTTTAGGGGGTTTGGGATCTCATCCCAGTAGAGGTAGTTCCAACTACGAATAGAAAGGTAGGAGGGAAGGAATAGAGGAGGGTAGATCTGAAGGAAGAAAAGAAATGAATTCCAAGATGGAAAGGTCAGAAGGTTTATGCTTTGAGCCGGTAGTAAACAGAGCCAAAATTACTTACATAAACAATTAAAGCAATACTGATGAACAGATGACAATAGTAGGAATGAATCTAACAGAATAAAAACATAGATCTAACTTAAGAAAGATCTGATGCAAATAACACACACATTAAACAAAAAATCTGAATATGTGTATTAATATTTCTTTTGTTGCAAGAAAACACAAAGTCTTTCTCTCCTCACTTCTCTTTTCATACAAAAATGTTCACCTAGAATACAACAAGTATTTCAAGTATTTATAGAAGGAGAGGAGGAAAGAAGACAAAAGAAAACCCACTACTTACAAAATATCTTACAAGATAATTACAAAAGATCTAGAAAATATCTAAAAAGTCAACAATTGACTTGGGCAAGTTTTTAGATGGCAACATCCCATGGTGCAACATGGATGAGGTCATTGTGTATGCCAAAAAAACTTTTTAAATATTTTACAAAAATGATCAATGCATCCCAGAAAGAAGAAACTACCCTACCCAGTGCAAAAGGGCACATTTTTAGACATGTCGACACACAAATTTCTGCCCTTTGTAAAATGGCGCAGTTTTAGCCATGTCGACACACAAATTTCTGCCCTTTGTAAAAGGGTGCAGTTTTAGACATATCGACATACAAATTTCTTCCCTTTGTAAAAGGGCACAGTTTCAGACATGTCGACATACAAATTTCTGCCCAAAGAATAAGCAAAAAGTGGCTAAGTCCTAAAACAACTTGATTTTTTGAAAGGGAGTTTTGGGCTATTTCGAATGTTATCAAACTTCCCTAGGGGTCAAAAAAAAATTTTGGTATAGTTACCTATAAATTTCCCTTGTCAATTTTGTAGGATAACAACCTCTGGTGGCAATGTGTAAAGGATATGGGATCAATTTGACATATGCCTCTAATTATAATCCCCAAGGAAATGGACAAGCTGAGTCCAACAATAAGAATTTGCTAAATATTATCAGAAAAACCTTGGAGTTGAACAAGAGAAAATGGGGTGAACAAGCTGAAGTTTGTTGTTTGGGTTGATAGGATCACTGTCAAGATATCCACTAGAAAGAGTCCATTTGAGTTGGTATATGGGACTCAGGCCCTACTGCCCCTACATATGCAAATATCTTCATATCAGTTCATTCAAAAACTGGAAGATCAAGAAGTGAGTCCTCATGATGCCCACATCAACCAGATTGTTGAGCTTGATGAAGAGAGGAGGACATCTCACCAGAGGCATATAAGGTTCAGAGAAAAGCTAAAGAAACTGTTTGACAAGAAGGTCACTCCTAGAGCCTTCAATATTGGAGATCTTGTGCTATTATGGGATAGCAGGCGTGAGGATAAGGGAAAGCATGGCAAGTTTGATTCATTGTGGATGGGCCCTTACTCCATTGACATCAAAATTAGTGAACACACCTTCTTCTTGAAGGATTTAGATGGTGAATTGTTTGAGTTACCTGTTAATGGCAGGCATCTAAAGCATTTCTTGGATTGATTCCTTTGAGTCAAGGTAAACACCTTTTGTATAGTGTATAGTCGGTTGTTTGTTTCTTGTTTTGTGTTTTGGTTTGTTCTAGTCCTCGGTGACCTATTTTTGCTAGCTTCTTTGTTTGTTTTTGGAGATGGCTCTGTTGCTTTACTTCCCTGCAAAGATGACTCCGTTTCCGAATGGATATTTTGGCACTTGGTCTACTATTGTTCTTGTGGCACTCACAGGGAGTGCCCATCCCCGAGTCGAGCCCAATGTTGGTGCTCAAAATGGTCTTGCCCCATCTGTGCCTTTGAAAAATTATTCATTCATGGCCTCTATCATTTTCTCCTTCCCCGTATGGTGCTTGGTTGGTCTTATTTCCATTTTTAGTCTACTCTTGGTTGAGGATCATGTGTGGGTCTATATTTGTCTCATGGTTCCTTTGTTCCTCTGAAAAAGCTCTGTATTTTGGGTCTCATGTGCTCTGTCCCTTCAAAACTCACGTTTTCCCATTTTCTCCATGCTCCACAGTCATAATTTGTTGTTCTTGTCGTTTATCCCTAGGTACTCGAGGAAAAATGAGTTGATGTGTCCCTAAAGGTCGTGTTTGAGCCTTACAACAGTTTAAATTCTCTGTCCTTGAAGAAAACCTCATATCCTAGCTCGAATGGATGTTTCTCTATGTTTTACGGTTTGATGGGTGTTTCTCCCGGTAAAATTTGCATCATTTAGTCGACAGGGAAACGTGGCACCTCTTGGTTGGATGCGGATCAGATTAATACTTCAGAAATTCTATAAAAAGCCTCAACTTTAAAATGTGTCCACGTGGAGGAACGAAACTCGTCTGAGAATCAACTTTTTGGTTTGGCTTTGAAGTAGCATCGGGAGGACACGTGGAGGGTTGGTAGGAAAGAGACACATGGAGGCTTCCGTTTGGTTTCCATACTTAGAAAAATTTCAAGCATGACATGTGGCACCTTCCGCTGAACTTCAAGCATTTAGACAGACATCACCGGGGTAGGACATGTGGCGAGCTCGTGCTCATTCAAAGTATCAAAATTTTGGTACCATCTCAAGAAGTGTTGTGGTGACACGTGGCAATTTGAAAAGTCATAGGGGGTGGGGAGGCGGACCATCGGAGGCAATTAAAAATTTTCACCTCTTTGCTTCATAAAGGTTAAAATAGCAAAAATGGCCGCGAGCCCGATGGGAAATAGTCAATGTTTTTCCCCGGTCAACGGCGGAGGTGTGCAGACCCATGGAGGAAAATTGGAAAATTTTCCTTTTGAGAAAAAAGAGTTAAAATTAAAAGGGGAAGTGTAGTTCCGCTGGGACCCACACTAGGACACGTGTCAAAAGTATTTCTCAATGGTGGAGATGTGGGGAAAACTTGGAAAATTTTCCTTTTTTCCAAAAGAGAGTCAAATGATAGAATTTCTCTGTGTTTCCTTTGGGGCCCACCTCAAAACATGTGTCAGGCCCATTTTCAAAAGCGGAGGTGCAGAGAAAAATGGGAAATTTTTTCATTTTTTCAAAAGGGTTAGAAAAGGTCAAAGGAAGCCCCCGAGCCTGTATTTGCTTCTTCCACATGGTTACCCACATTCAAAATCAAAGATCAATGGTTGCTAGAGTGTCCAAATCTGATTTCCCCCCATTTTCTTTGTAAAGCTCTTGGAAGTGTGAATCTTCATGATTTCTTAATATTTTCTACACGCCAAGTAGAGGAGCGAGTTAATTTTGATATCTAGAGTTTGGTGGAGGAGATATGGAGGCATCTTTCACCATTAAAGTAGTTTGACTCTCGGGCCCGATCTGGTTTTCCATTTTTCTTCTCCTGAGCACACAAGGGACCATATTTGATTGATATGGGATGAAAGTGATTGGTGAATGGATGGAGGCATGTTTTTCTAAGAAAAGAGTTGAATGCGGGAAGAAATCAAAATATTTTCCTCGAGCACCTGGAGACTTTTGTAGAGTTGATTATGTGAATCATGAAAGAATCATGAAAAGCACTGGTGCATTTAAAGTTTTTGTCTTTTGGGAGGAAGGGTCTCTATTGGAAATGCTATAAAGGGCATGAATTCATCGTGCAAATGGTTGGGAGGTTAGAAGTTGGGAGTTTTTGGAAAGATCAGGACTGATTTTCTCCAGCAGAAAAATCTTGATAGAGCCCATCCATTTTGAGAAGCCATCAAGAGAAGCTATCTCTCTTTGTGTCAAATTTGATCGTGTCAAGGTGGTTGCAAGTGTACAACCATTGAAAAGCTTTGAGATTGTTTTGGAAACTTTCCCTTGCTGATAAATTTGATCAAACTTTGAGTTATTCTATGTTAATCTTGAGTAAAGTGTATTTATTTCATCTCTGGATGCATATGAGTAGTTTTTCTTGTTTCTATTGCAATCTTGTGCCAAAATAGGGTTCAATCACACAGTTTCAGTCCTTGTGATAGTTTAGTGGCATTTTTAATTTCATTTCTCATAAGAGCCTTCATTTGGGAGTGGGATAAATGGTTTAAAATCACTTTTATTTCATTTTGTTGATAGAGATTCTCTATAAGCCTCTGGGTGTACCTCAGGTGTGACTTGGTTTAAATCTTGGTGCTTTATTGGGTCCTCTACTTGAGCCTTCATGATAGAATCCCATAGGTTGTGTGAAAGAGTGCTGATCTGGGCCTCCATTGAAGCACATATTCTAGTTGAGGAAACAATTTAACTTTTTGTGGCATTTTATTGATTGAATCTTTCCATTTTGCATAAGCTCTCAAGGATTTGGTGAGTCAAGTTCATCCTGTCTCCCTCTACCAAAAAATATATATTTAAAACAACTAATCCTACCCATAATACCCTTGTTTTTGCTTTGTATACCCACCCAAGACCAAAATCCTTTTACTAAAGTATGCATAACAGATCAGGGTCTCGAATGTCTTTAGTAACCTTTGCCTTGTTGTGAAGATATCTCCATGATCTGAAGTGACAACTTGTGAGAGTCAAATGTGGTGTGTTGATCATATTTTCCCCAAGGCCTTCTCCACAAAATTTATGCAAAAGAAAGGTACTTGTATCTCCTTTCAAATAACAGAGGTTACAAAATAGGTTCTCTTACCTTGGTTGAAAGGCACAACCTAAAATAGTTAGGATAAGATCACATCCTTTTGAGGTGTTATCCATCTCTCCACAAATCCAAGTAACAAAGGGACAACTAGATTTCTCCCCGGCTAAAAAACAACATACATTTATGATCTATCTGCCTCTAAGATCCGTGTTGAATCTGTGTTACTGCTTGGTTTGAAAAGGAGAACAAATTTGGGTACCAAAATGACTCATAAAAAATAAATAAGCCTCTTCTTCTACTTTCCAAGCAAAACACTTTAATCCTCGTCTAATTTATCAAAGGAAGTAGTAAAATACATGTTCCAAGAATCCTACCAACACTAAAGAATAACTTCCCACTCCTAGAACCACTCATTCCCAAAACCTTCTTTCCTTAAAATCCTCCTCTTCTAGGAAATAAGAATATTTCTATCTTTCCTTGTTGGTCAATGGACATATAAATTAAATAATTGCATTATTGACTCCAACGCCTCTGACAATGTCATGCTTATAAAATTTTCTAACTCTATTTGTATAACTCTCAGCCTTGCTATTGGCCATTGTTACTACATGAAAACAAAATAATTACCTCTTTTAGGCCAGGTGAAAGATTCCCAAGCCAGAATTTGCAAACTTCCCTGACAAGAAAATCAAGATGGAAATACTTGTGGAAGACATGCTAGCTACATATGGTATATTGTTGAGCCAAAGTTTCTATCACTGATATTGGTGGGGATATAAAGATGGATTGGTCATACACCACCATAATCATAAATGGTAAAATGAATAATATCCTTCTAATAAATAAAATTAAATACATAGTTCAAAAACCAAATGACCCAAGGGAAGACATCTTATTTCAAGATTCAAGGTATGAAATATTTTTCATGACTTAAGAGGAAAATGATAAGTTTCCCATGTTGATGGAGGAATACACATGCTTCCCTTAATTTCTTAACAATTTTACCATGTAATGTTGCACCATAGTAACGTTATATTCATATATGTTGCACCATAGTTTTTTAATTTTAAATCAAACATACATATAGAATTAATATACATAGAATATACATACATAGAAGGATAACATGTGCAATGAATTCGAATCAAACATAAAAGTAATATCATTATGAAAACAACCACATGGATATATAATGTATCAAACTAAGTATGTTGAACACACGTCTCTGAAAATATAAGTTCATAACATGTGTACATCTCGAACCAAGTGTGTCATACATATAGGACCACATGCGGTTGCATAAGGCTATATATGCAATGTCCTATGAAGAATCATGAACTAGGACCAGCTGGCCCATATATATATCTATGTACATCCACGTCCTATGAATCTAATCATGAAACATCTTCCCTCTCTTTGCTCTGCTAGAAGTAGCATGTCCACTGTTGGTGCTCAAAATAGTCTCACCCCAATCTACCTTTGAAAATCTATCGATTTACTGACCTCTGTCACTTTCTTTTTCCCGTGTTGTGCCTGGTTAATCTTTGTTGCCATTTTTAATATGTTCCTAGGTCATAGATCACTTATGGGTCCATGGTTTGCTCCTTGTTTCTTTGTTCCTCTGGAAAAGGTCTATAATTTGGGTCTCTCGTTCTCTGTTCATCCAAAAACTCGAGTTCTCCCATATTTTTAGTCTCCACAGTCAGGATTTGTCTTCCTTGTCATTTTTGCCCTAAATACTTGAAGAAAAATGAATGGATGTATCTCTGAGAAACATATTTGAGCCTTGTAACATTTCTAAATTCTCTATCCTTGGAGAAATTTCATTTTCGGGCTCGAATGATCATTTTTCTGTATTTTACGATTTGACGGGCTTTCTCCTAGTCAAATTTACATCCTTACATCGACATGGGATGTGGCTTCTTTTGGTTGGTCAGGGGCGATGGGAAAATGCTTTGACTTATCGATTTTTGTTTTTTTGGTGAAAAGGAAAATTTGGTCCCTTGGCTCCGCTCAATCCTGATTGGTTCTTTTGGTGCTTGCGTGGCTTCTTCTGATTGGATGGGGCATGGTGGGTCTATTTTTGAACTTGTTCTCTTTTTCTATTTTGGAAAAAAATTTTAACCCGCCCCGCGCCCCACCAGATCTGATTGGAGCAAAATTAAGAAGCAAGGAAAAAGGTCTTAGTTTGACCTGCAGGAGGATGCGTGGCAAAACTAATGGTGGAGATGTGGGCCTACAGAGGTAATTTGGATATTTTTCCCCTTTGGAAAAATGGGGTAAAATTCTAAAGTGGAAGTGCGCCCCCGCCAAGTCATTTAAAAAAAAGGACCTTAAGGTTTTTGAAGGAGCGCCGCATTGACATGTGGAGGCCTCCGCTCACTTTGCATTTTGCTTAGACTTTTCAATGGCCAAATGAGACTGCCTCGAGCATGACACATGGCGCCTTTCGCTAAGCTTCAAGCACTTAGATAAAATTTTCCAGGACAGGACACGTGGCGAGCCCACGCTCGCTCAGGATATCAAATTTTTGGGACCATCTCAAGGAGCGCCATTGTGACACATGGAAGTTTTAACAAGTCAAAGGGGTGGGTAGGCGGACCATCGGGGGCAATTTGGATTTTTTCCCCTTGATATGCAAATGACTAAAAACATCAAAATGGCCCGCAGCCCGATAAAGGAAAAGTCAAAGCTTTCTCCATTCAAAGGCGGAGGTGCGGACCCGCGGAGGAAAGTTGGAAAATTTTCCTTTTGAGAGAAAAGACTTAAAAGTAAAAAAGGAAGCGTAGTTCTACTGGGACCTACATTGGGACATGTGTCAAAAGTATTTCTCAAGGGCGGAGCTGCGGGGAAAACTTGGAAAAATTTCCTTTTTCCAAAAAGAGGTAAGATGGCAAAATTTGGTCACAGTTCTTTTGGGACCCACCTTAGGACATGTGTCAAGCTCATAGCTCGAGGGCGGAGGTGCGTAACAAAATATGAATTTTTTTCATTTTTTTGAAAAGTTGTAAAAAGTCAAAGGAAACCCCTAAGTCTATTTTTAAATTTGAATCTTCCACATGGACGGTCCAAATTCAAAGATAAAATCAATGGCAATTGTGCAACTGTATTTGATTCTTTCGCCATTTTCAATCCAGAGCTCCTGGAAGTGCGAGTCTTCATGATTTCTTGGTATTTCCTACATGCCAAGTAAGGAGGGGAGTAAATTTTGATATCTAAGTTTGGTGGGGGAAATCTGAAAGACATCTTTCGCCATTAAAATGGTCTAGCTTTCGTGCCCGATCAGATTTTCCATTTTTCTTCTCCCGAGCACATAAGGAGCCATATTTGATAGATTGGGAGTGGGAGTGGTTGGCGAATAGAAGGAAAAGGTCACCTACCAGAAGAGGGAGTTGAATGTGGGAGAGGCTCGAGGAGATCTACCCTCTAAGCACCTAAAGACGTTTTTGTAGATCTGATCCCCGAAATCACGATCGAAATCATAGCGAGCATTGGTGGCACTCAATGTCTGGTTTTTTTGGGGGAAAGGGCTCTATTGTAAATTTTATAAATGGCACGAATTTTTTGTGCAAAGGGTTGGAAGTTGGAGGTTGGAGTGTTAGAGGTCGAAGAAAATTCCCGAGAGGAAAATTTGACAAAGCCTTTCTTTTGAGAATTCATTTGAGAAATTAGGTTATCTATCCTTTTGTATTAAGTTTTATTGTGTCAAGGTGGTTGTAAGTGTATAACCATTGATAAGCTCTAAGATCATTCTATGAAACTTTCCCCTGCTAATAGAGTTAATCAAATTCAAGTTTTTATGTGTTGTCTTGAGTAAAATATGTTGGTTTTATTTCTGAATGTATGTAAGTATTTTCTCCTATTTCAGTTGCAATCTTGTATTAAAATCTGAACCAATCACACAGGCCTCAATCCTTGTGACAGTTTAGTGGCATCTAAAATTTCATTTCTCAGAAGAGCTTTCATTTAGGATTGGAATAAACGATTTAAAACCACTTTTCTCTCATATGTTGACAAAGATTGTCTGTAAGCCTTTGGATGTACCTTAGGTGTGATTTGGTTTAGATCTTGATGCTTTGTTGGGTTCTCTAACTCGGGCCTTCGTGATAGAAACTCAAATATTGTGTGAAAGAGTGCTGATTTGGGCGTCCATTAAAGCACATATTCTGGTTAAAGAGACATTTTAACTATTTGTAGCATTTTGTTGGTTTAACCTTCCATTTTGTAAGATTCCTCAAGGATCTGGTGAATCAAGTTCACCCTGCCCCACCTCCTACCAAAAATTCATTTCAAAAACAACCAATCCTACCTGTACTACCCCTGTTTTCCTCGTATGTATACAAATGCATAATCTCTGTTACCAAAACATGTAGAAACAATTAGGGTTTCAAATGTATTTAGTAGCCTAAACCTTGCCTTGAAAATATCTCCACTATCTAGAGTGACAACTCGTGAGAGTTATATTTTGTTGCATTGATCATATTTTCTCCAAGGTCTCCTTAACATCTTCATTAAGAAGGATATCTCCACCTCCTCCATAACAACAGGCTACAAAAGGGTCCTCTTACCTTGGTTGAAAGGCACAACCTAAAATAGTGAGGATAGATCAAATCCTCTTGAGGGTGCTATCCATTTCTCTACATTTGAGTGACAGAGGGCTAGTTAGATCTCATCCCCAGCTACAAAATGACTCATCATGATCTAATCTATCTCTTAGCTTCCTGTCAAACCAGTGATGTTGCTCAGACTTTGAGGGAGAATTAATTTAGATACCAACACCTAAGTGCCGCCATTCTTTGGGACTTATTTGAGTTGATGAGACTATTTTTTGATTCACTGCCAGTTCATATCTATTTAGAATGTCAACAATGCTTCTAGTGTCCATTTTCGGGGACATAGTGATTACAGTTCATATTCAGACCCTAGTAAAACACTTCTTATATACTCCAAGTGTTGTGTGTAATTCTTTCAGTGTTCACACCTAGTGCATTAGCTTTCATTTGATAAATCTAGGCAAGGGAAATCCAGAATCTTTCCATTTCTAGTTTCTAGCATTGACAGACATTTGATAGATCATATTTAGTGCATCTGCATAACTAAGGTGGAAATCCTTAGTGGCGACTCCCTGTTGATCTGATTTTAATGAGTACCAGTGTTTTAAAACTCTATCAAAGTCAAATTTTTACTAATATTTGCAAAGATGGAAGGAAGAAGATCTTTCTTGGTGAGGGATCCTACTAGGACATTGTTTCCAGAGCTAGGAAAAGCAAAATCAGAAGGAAGAAAAGCCTGGAGAGCTATTGGAGATCAGCAGACAAGAAGAGGGATCTCCATTGATGAAAGTGATCGGCCTATCATTGAAGACTACCATTCAAGTGACTTTGAATCAGGTAGCCTCTTTGTGGAATTGAACTCTCCAGCTAGAGAGGGGCCTTCATTTGATTTTGAAAGGTTTGCTTCACATTCTACACCTATCTTTTCTAAAATTGATAGATATTTCCAAGAGACAAGGCCTTTAGGGGTATCCATTTTGAAAATTATACTCCTGTGTTCTAAGGACCCTTTGCCCCTCATCAATTTGTCACCCCTCTAGGATCACCTCCTCAAAGGAACATGGCCTTACCTCCACCCAGACCCCCTTTTGTTGTAAACACCTTTGGACCTATAAATTTTGTGGGAATGGTTGGATATCCAAATGCAGTGCCTCAAGATGTAAGGAACAAAATGCCAAAGTTCCAAGGAAACAATGTTATTACTTGGTGATCAGCATCTAAAGCTTTTTATCAATATGATGGAATATTTTGAGATTGAACATGAAGATGTATATATCAAGCTATTTATCCATACCTTGAAAAGGATGCTAGGGATTGGTATAAAGCATTTCCAGATAACTCTATTGATTCCTGGAATGAGATGAGTAATGCATTCAAATTGCAATATGGTGATAGGAATGACCCTAGGTTTCTTTTGATAGAATTCAAAAACATCAAAAAGAACCCTAATGAGTTAGTACATGATTTCAACACAAGGTTCAATAAGACCCTGAGAAGGTTTCATGTTAGGATAAGGCCTTGTGATGAGTCATGTTTGATCAAATATACTGATGCATTTGATAAAAAGGTTATATATTATTTAAGAGACAAAAACCCCAAAAATTTGAGGCAGGCCTTCACCATGGCTCTGTAGATAGAGAAAAATATCAAGGCAATTGGAAAGCCTCCAAAGAGGGAAGGTGTAAAGTTGGTTAACCCAGAAAAACCTCAAACAAGCAAGGTTGTGGATTTGGAAGAAGTTGTGAAGAATTTGGCAGGGGCTGTCAAAGAGATTTCATACAAGCTAGCCCGGGATGAGAAGGGAATTGGGCAGAGCTCATAAGGTCAACACAAGCAGCAAGGCCAAGACAGATTCACAAACCACCAAATATCTATGATGAGGAAAGTGACTGTTGGATCTAGAAATAGATAGTTTCAAGCTAGGGATAATAGAATGGTACACTGATCATTTGGCTGTTAGAGTTGCTTCTATGGAGGAGACAAATGTCATTGATTAGTGTGACAAATGTTTCACACCTCATGTTCCTTATGAAGAATATCAACAAAATAAGAAGAAGCTAATGATGATAATGATGATGATGTTTGCATGATGGGTTGTTCCACGAGCTCACAAGGGAAACTTCAACGAGGTGATAAGTGTTAGGAAATATATCTTAGTGCTCCATTTGTATGTACGGGTGAATAATAATTACATGTGTAATTATTATTATGATAAATTAGTAAAAGTACATTTACTATGTAAATGTAAATAGTAAATGTAAAATGTGGTTAGTATTTGGTAAGTTAGTAAGTTAGAATAATAAAACAATTAGTATTGTTTTATTATTATATTGGTGAGAGGTTGAAACCATTAGAAAAAATAATAAAAAATATAATATAGAGTTGTTGATTTCAATTATTATACGTAGCTATTTCATAGATTCTTTGTATTAGATCGATTAATTTCTACATTTGGTACGAGCAGGTTAAATCTGTCTCGAAGAAGATCTTGTAACTTTTGTTTTGCGATCTGGGTTTCTCCAAAAAAAAATTTGTGGAAGAATCTGGTATACGGAAAGCTACAGTAAAATTTTTAGCATAACCCAGTTTGTAGTTTGGAAGAAATAGGCAATTTACTATACAGCACATTGATCACTTGTTGTTTTTGAAGAAATCAGAAAATCAAAGGTAATTCAAATCTACATTCAATTTTTTTTTGATATTTAGATTCAGTAAAATGGATACACCATTATATAAATTTAATGGGCTGAAATTCCATACATGGAGAGTAAAAATTTAGATGCAGTTAATGAATAAAAACCTATGGAGGATAGTAGATGGAAAAGAAAAAACACCTACATATATAAGCAAAATTGTAGAATGGGAAGCTAGAGATGAACAAATAACAGATGAAATTGACTATAAATATGAATAATTTCTATACTAAGTGAATTTCTTAGAGGAAGGAGGCACAGGAGGTTGGAGGTCATTCAACGACCTCTCGTCAGTCACCAACGACGGGGCCGTATCAGTTATGGTGATTATTTTTTATACAGTGTGTTCCTATTGTTTCTTTGTATTTTTGGCAGAGTGTTTGGTTGCAGTGTTCCTATTGTGGTTTGCAGAATAAAATAAATTTCACATTGAGGGGGGAACATGATCTCAATGTTCCATTTCTAGTTTTCTACATTTCTAGTATTTTCTATATATACGGAGATTTCATGAAATTTCCTATGTTATTCCCTGCAGTGAGATGTGATGAGGGCTAATAATAATACTTGACATATCATGATGTGGTTGTAGGTAAACCACTTGAAAACCTTCATTTTTGGTTTGTGGTACACCACTTGTAAAACCACCATTTTCGGTTGTTGGTAAACCCTATGCAAAACCATCACCCTTTTGGTTTGTGGTACACCACTTGTAAAACCACCATTTTTCGGTTGTTGGTAAACCCTATGCAAAACCATCACCTTTTTGGTTTGTGGTAAACCAGTTGCAAAACCATCATTTTCAGTTTATGGTTAACCTTGTGAAAAACCATCTATTAGGTTTATGATCATCCTATAAAATCATCAGATCATGAGCAGATGCAAGTATAAGGCAGGTTTTTCCCATGTTCGCACTAAGGGGGGAATGTTAGGAAATATATCTTAGTGCTCCATTTGTATGTACGGGTGAATAATAATTACATGTGTAATTATTATTATGATAAATTAGTGAAAGTACATTTACTATGTAAATGTAAATAGTAAATGTAAACCGTGGTTAGTATGTGATAAGTTAGTAAGTTAGAATAATAAAACAATTAGTATTGTTTTATTATTATATTAGTGAGAGGTTGAAACCATTAGAAAAATAATAAAAAATATAATATAGAGTTGTTGATTTCAATTATTGTTTGTAGCTATTTCATAGATTCTTTGTATTAGATCGATTAATTTCTACATAAGTGCTCGGACTCTTGCTTTTACCTTTTGGGATTTCATTCATAGGGTACCTATTCTTCCTCTCTCTCATACTTTGGAAGTAGATCTTTGTAAAACATTTTGAATTTCCCAATAATTACTTTGAATATTTAAGGGCTTTAATGATAAAGAAGTATGATGGGCGAATCCCATCCGAGGAAGATAGAAATTACTTGATGAATGTTTTGGTTGCTCAAGAGAAGTAATATAAGACAAGGAGTAAGGTTATCAAAGGGAAGGGCCTTAGGCCAAGCATAAAGCTCCCTTACTTTCAAACATTCCTAAAGAGGCTCCTAGGAAATAGGCACTGTTAAAAACCCCTGCAGTTCCAAACAAAAATCATACCCCTCCTCATGCCCAAGTTGTCAAAAATCCTGTACCACCTAATGAGTGTGTTGGCTTTCCTTCCAATACTGCCTTGCCAAGGAATGTCCCATATGACATAGCCTAGGTTTTAAGTCAAATCAAAGTCTCTGTCCCAATTGTTGAGTTGCTTGGGATTCCTGAGCACAAAAAGAGAGCATTTGAATACTTGGGATTGAAAGAAGAGAAGACTGCCCTAGGCAGAAATGTAAATGTTCTGGAGACTCCTCTGATTATTCAAGAATTAGAAACACCACCAACATTGGAGGAACTAGGTGAACCTCCTGAGGTATATTTGGGGACATCCTTGGTGGATTCTCAGATGAATGTGGATCCATTCTTCACCACTTTGATCATTAAGGATAGGTTGCTTTACACAACTGCATGTTTGACTTAGGGGCATCATGTAATGTCATGATTTTGGAGGTCATGAATGAGCTAAAAATCAAAGTGACAGAATCATATGGGAATCACACTTCCATGGACTCCAGAGAATTTTTAGTAGTGGGATGTGTGAAGGGTTTGGTGGTGTAGCTTACAGCTTACCCAGGAAAAAACTTAAAACTTGACATTGTCATTGTTGACTACCCAGCTAAGTGGGGCATGCTACTGTCAAGAAAATGGGCTGCAAGTGTTGGTGAGAGTTTCCAAATGGATATGTCCTATGCTACCATTCCAATCAAGGGCAACCTTGTTAGGTTGTATGGGGAAAATAAGATGTTGCACCTCATTGAGGATCCCAACAATGCATCCTATGAAGTGTTGTACACAAGTGTTGATGCAGATAACTTTGTGGGATTTGCTGAGGGAAAGGATACTTTGTTTGGCAAGGGCATCATCCAACTAAATACCAATACTATTCCTAGAGGTCTGGCTGCTATTGAGTCCAATTTTGATAATGTTGATTACATTGTTAACAGATGCATAGCAGCCTCGAGGGACATTGAGAAGCATGATCTTGGCACAAAAGAAAAACCAAGGAAAGCTTGGTTAGGTAGCAATTTGAGCAAGGAGGAGAAGCAGTCATACATCCAACTATTGAAATAATACCAAGATTATATGGCTTGGACCTATTCGAACTAAAGGCATATAGAAGACTGTTTCAACATGATATCCCCTTGGTGTCTAATGCAAATCCATTCGAAAAGAAGTAGAGGCCCATCAATCAACTCTTATCTCGCAAGATGCAAGAGGAACTAAAGAAGCCGAGAGATGGAGGGATTATCCTCCTTACAAGGTACTCTTCTTGGGTTACAAACCTAGTGCTAGTCGAAAGAAAAATGGTGACATCAGGTTATGTGTGGACTTCAAAATCTAAATAGAGCATCAATGAAGGATAATTATCCTTTACCAAATATGGAGAACATGCTACAGTTAGTGACTAGTTCTGAGTTGCTTTCCACATTGGATGGTTTCTCTGGTTATAAACAAGTCATGGTGAAGGAATCAGAAAGAATCAAGACAGCCTTCACTACTTCTTGGGGGGCCTATGTCTATGTCAGGATGCCCTTTGGTCTGATGAATGCCAGAGACACCTTTCAAAGAGCAATGGATGTTGCTTTTGCTGGTTACATCAATGAATTTATTGCAGTTTATCAAGATGATGTAACAATATTTTCTAGAAAGAGAAGTGACCAATTGTTGCACTTGGAGAAGATGCTTGATAAGATGTAGAGAATATGGCATCTCACTCAATCCAAAGAAATGCCATTTTGGAGTGCAGAAGGCAAAGTTGATTGGTCACATAGTGTCACAAGGAGTGATGATTGATCTAGAAAGAGTAGAGGCCATCAACAAGGTCCCAATCCCAAAGACTAAGAAAGGAATTTAATCCTTCTTTGGGCAAATAAACTTCATTAGAAGATTCATATCAAACTTTGTTGAGCTGACCATTCCAATCACTTCCATGCCGAAGAAAGACCAAATCATCAAATGGGAGGAGACTGCCATCCAAGCTTTAAACGATAAAAGAAGTACTAAAGCATGCACTGTTATGGCAGCTCCAGTTATAATAAGTCTTTCCAACTATTTTCCTTTGCTTCAGAGAACATTATTGCTTCGTTACGCTCACGAAGGATGATGAAGGGGCTGAGAGGCTAATTGCCTTCTTCAGTAAGGCCTTGCAGGGGGCTGAGCTGAAGTACACTATCATGGAAAAGCAGGCATTTTCCTTAGTAAAAGAAACAAAGGTTTTTAGACCTTACATTCTAAGTTCTAAAGTGGTTTCTTATGTTCCCCACACCATGGTGAAGGACATCTTGTCATAGATGGAAGTCTCAAACAAAATATGTAGGTGGGTGAACAAATTGCAAGAATATAATATGGATATATAAACCACGAATTTGGTGAGAGGTTTGGGCTTGGCTAAGCTTATGGCTGAGAGCAACTTGAAAACTATTGAGGTAAATGAGGTAGAAGAAGAAAGGGTAGATGTTTTTCAAGCATTGATGAATTCTGAGTGGTATAAAGATGTAATATTTTATCTCAAACAATTGAACTTCCCTGAGCACTTAAGTAAGAACCAAAAGAGAGACCTTAAGTTGTCTTCCCAAAAATATGTCATCATTGATTATGGGTTAGTTTGGAAGAACCCAAAGGGAGTTCTCTTAAGGTGCATTACTGAAGAAGAAGAAGCCCCCAAGATAATTTCTGACCTCCATGGAGGAGTTTGTGGGGGGAATTTTGCTACAAGAGTCAGAACACACAAGATCATGATGGCTGGTTATTGGTGGCCAACTCTTTTCAAGGACACAACCTTGTTGGTTAGAAGATGTGAAATCTTCCAACGCTTCTTTGGAAGACTGAAAGCTTCAGGCTCCCTTCCTTTGTAGCTTGTATCAATCGAAGCCCCATACAAGCAATGGGGAATGGATTTCATTGGTGAGATTTCAGACCCTTCAAGTGTTGGCCATAAGGGGATTTTATAAGAACTGATTATTTTACTAAATGGGTGGAGGAAATCCCCACCATGAAGGAAACACACTAAGTTGTCATGGACTTTGTGTTGAACAACATCATCTGCAAGTTTGGGGTACTAGTCAAGATTGTAGCTGATAATGCCATGAGCTTTAGAGACAAGCCTTTGGTGGTAATGTGCGGGAGTATATGATCAACTTGACATATGCCTCTAATTACAATCCCCAAGGAAATGGACAAGCTGAGTCCAGTAATAATTTTTTTTAAGATCATTAGAATAACATTGGAGTAGAACAAGAGAAAGTGGGGTGAACAGTTGAAGTTTGTTGTTTTTGCTAATAGGATCACTGTCAAGAGGGTCACTGGAAAGAGTCCATTTAATTTGGTATATAGGACTTAGGAACTACTTCCTCTTCATATGCAACTGTCTTCTTATCAGTTTATGCAACAGCTGGAAGATCAAGAGATAGGTCCTTATGATGCCCACATTAATCATATTGTTGAGCTTGATGAAGAGAGGAGGGTGTCCCACCAGAGCCATATAAAGTTCAGAGAGAGACTGAAGAATTTATTTGAAAAAAAGGTCACTCCCAGAGCTTTCAATGTTGGAGATCTTGTGCTACTATGGGATAGTAGACATGAGGATAAGGGAAAACATGGAAAATTTGACTCATTATGGATGGGCCCTTACTCCATTAATATCAAGATTGGTGAGAATACCTTCTTTCTCAAGGACTTAGATGGTGAATTGCTAAAAAAATTTAATGGTAGGAATTTGAAACATTTCTTGGATTGATTCCCCTGAATCAAGGCAAAAAATATTTTATACAGTGTATAGTTTGTTGTTTGTTCCTTGTCTTTTGTGTTTTTGCTTGTTCTAGTCCTCGGTGACCTATTTTTGTTGGTTTCTTTGTTTCTTTTTGAAGATGGCTCTATGTCTACTCGCTCTGCAAGCTGACTCTATTTCCCAATGGATGTTTTTGACACTTGGTCTACCTTTTTTCTTGTGGCACCCATCCCCGAGTCGGGACCAATGTTGGTGCTCAAAATAGTCTCGCCCAATTTTCCTTTGAAAATCTATCGATTTACGGCCTCTGTCACTTTCTTTTTCCCCGTGTTGTGCTTGGTTAATCTTTGTTGCCATTTTTAATCTGTTCCTGGGTCATAGATCACTTATGGGTCCATGGTTTTCTCCTTGTTTCTTTGTTCATATGGAAAGGTCTGTAATGTGGGTCTCCCGTTCTCTGTTCATCCAAAAACTTGGGTTCTCCCATGTTTTTTGGTCTCCATAGTCAGGATTTGTCTTCCTTTTCATTTCTATCCTAAATAATTGAAGAAATATGAATGGATGTATCTTTGAGAAACATATTTGAGCCTTGTAACATTTCTAAATTCTCTGTCCTTGGAGAAATTTTCATTTTCGGGCTTGAATGATCGTTTTTCTATATTTTACGATTTGATAGGCATTTCTCCCAGTCAAATTTGTATCCTTACATTGACATGGGATGTGGCTTCTTTTGGTTGGTGTTGGTCATCAAATAGGACTTTACGAAGAGCAACAGTCAGGGGACAAGAAGTCCCTCCTCTTTAATGGGAGAGGTTCCCTTATTCAGAAACGAACCTATTTACAAATATACAAAACATGATTTTCTGGTTGAACTTGGATATTACAAAAGTGTTTTCTTATAAAGATCATCAACTACAAAAGGACTGAGGAATGAGAATACGAAAATGAGCAGAAAGGCACCATTCAGAATTATAGATGACAGAGTAATTCTTTATGCGTGCGAAGGTACAGTGAATTAGAACAAGATCATTTGCGTTATATTAGCAAGATGAAATTTGAAAGACACAAAGTTCTGTAAACAACATCTGCAAGAATACAAAGCTTCTTATCATAACATAGAAAAATGATCTCAACAAGACTAAATGAAAAGCTTAGGGATAAAAGAGATCAAATAGATGAAGAATGAAAAGCCCTTCTGTATTGATTTCTTTATAACTTATTTACACTTTCAGAAAATATGCCAAGTTCCTTTTTTCAAAATGGCGAGGAGAGGCCATTATATAGCTTACAAATCAGTTACTCTTGGTAACTACTTCTTTTAACTAAAGATTAGTTAAGGATTTACAATCGCAATACCCCAACTTATTACAATAAATCCGAGAGAAAGAATTGGAAGAGAAAAGAAGAATAAGGAGAAGAAGATAGGTGGTTACGACTGAGAGGGACCCACCGAATTCAAAATCCACTGCTGAATCTCTTCAATGCCTTGGCTATGTCTCTTCCACGGGTACTAACGTGTTGGCTGTAGACTGGGTCCAAAATCCGAGGCACTTCTCCATTTCCTTATCAAACTCGACATGAGTATGATAGTATTTATTCACTTCTTCAATGGCAGATTGAAGAGAGCGATCTCCTTCATTTTCTCTTTGGAAATGGAGCTTTCCTTAAATAGATTATCTTTGTGAAAGTTCTGAATTGAGCTTTGATTTCTTGCAGAAGCGGCACACCAGAAGTTTCATCCCGAAGATGACAATGTATATCTTTGAAAGCGAATCAACCAATGTCTTAAAAGCCTCACCCTTCCGCCGGCTATTCCTCGGTTCTCCCAAAGCCTCCTCCAAGACTTTGATCTTCCACTCCACGCCGTAAACCCATGACTTTGTGATTATCCTTTGCATCATCAAAACCTTACTCACTAATAAAATGTTCTCATCCGTCTGTCCCATGAGGCGGAGGTCTACTATGCAACTGCTTCAAAGTTTGAGCTCTTTATCTATGATCCCGATAGTGGAGGAGAGCTTCAGTTGCAAGTTGTTCACCTTTCCGTGAAGTTTGAAAGCTTCATCGATGAAGTTCAATCCTGCAACAAGCATATCATCCACCATGGCCTCCATAGCTTTGCCATAGACGGAATACTTTTGCATATCTTTGATACTCGTACTTCATCTTGGCTCAAAATCACAGTGGTGAAAGAGTAGTCAATGGGGTAGGGTCCAAAACTTTGTCCTTGGACAAAAGAGATTTGATAAAGCTTTGTGAGAATCTAGGCCTGTTCTTCCAATTGTTCTATAGTTTGCTACCCTTTTTCTACCCTCCCAATGACTCTTGTGACCGTCTCCTGGAGGTTGTGAATTTCACCTTCGGGGTAGACTCTCCCATAGGAATCCTTGAGAATTCTAGGTCGGATGCCCTGTAAATCCTATTCGGTTTATCTACTGTAGGCTTAGCAATCTCCAGGAATTGCTGACCCTGAGCATCAGACACTATCCTGGAGGTGATTCTGGCTTTTTTGGCACGAGAAGGAGTAGTGCCAAGCAAGGCTGCCACAACATCAAAATTTGGCCCTGAGCTCCGAGAGGAAGATTTCCTCTTCCTACTGTCGACAAAAGGTTGCACCCATGCAAAAGAGGAGGAGGAAGCAGCAGGTGGGGCAAGAGGACCAAGAGACAGAGAACTCATAGCACCCAAGGTTTGCACTGCTGTTGTCTCGAGTTGAGACATGACTGGAGTGCTTGTAACAATAACCGGGTGTAGAAGAATCAATGGTACTTGGAAGCTTAGTGCTCTGTACCTCTTTGTCTTTATCTGTTGGAGTTTCAGGAGTGCTTGGAGGAGCTGGCACTTCACTCTCTTCACTTTCACTGAGAACAATGATGTTCTCTGGTCCCAAAGGCAATTCTGCCTGCTTTCTCTGAGGATCTTCTTCCACAGGCTCCTTCTTAACCTCTTTGAATTTCTTCTGGTATACTTGGGTGGATGAAGAAGGAGTAGAAGCTGTAGGTCCTTGTGTTGATGAGGTAGGAGGGGTTTGCACAGGTGTGTCTGATCTTGGAGTCGATGCTTCCCTCCTTGGCGTTGAAACATCCTTAGAGGAGGATTCTCCTGAGTGCCTCCTAAGCTCTTTAACTTTTCTATCAAACCATACCTTAGTCCTAACTAAGACTAGAGCCAGGATCTCATCCAAATCATCTTTCTCTTTTTGAACCAATCCAAGTCCTCCAAGGGAGTGTGCTTAACCACATTTTCATACTCATATGAGCACAGATCAGAGTTTTCATCCTTGAGTCCTTGAGGAACTTGGTATAAGCCGAGTTCTTCGATCAATGCGAGAGAGAACCTGCCATAATGCCTCCTTCTGGCCTCAAAATCATCGGCACAGTCACTCAATAGTCTTTTGTATCTCGCCTTGTGATGATAGGTTATCTTGATGTTCTACTCAATGAACTTCTTCAAGTCGAAGCAAGTTCTTGGATTGAAGAAATGGACGATAATGGGGCCGGGCTCTTTCAATATTACTCATGCATCTAGGGATGTTTTGCGGTGTAGTTTCCCAAAGAGATGGGGAAGTGTAAACCAGTGATCTTCTTGTCCCTGCAGGTTCTATGCAATTTATCCAATTGCTCGCATACTTCTATCAGAGCCATCTTATCACTGCAGAACATAGGAAGTCTCAGAGGGGTGCTCATGCTTGCTAGCACGATATAAGAAAATTTTCTGAATTGAATAAAATAGGCACCGTAGTGCGAAATCGGAGTTCATAGCTTCGTTAAAAATCTTCTAGCGAAAGGTCACCTCGAGAAGTCTGACCATGTACATGGTGAAAACATCATTCACCCTTCGGAAATTGTGATTGCTGGTCTCCGGGTGAAGCTGCGGCAATAGGCATACACAGGATCATCTTTGTGGGCATCAATGTAAGAAAAACCAAACCACTGCCTTGATGCTGCCAGAGTGTACATCAGGTACGAAGTCATGTAGAATTTCTTCATTTGTTGCACATTGGACAGCTGCTCCGCTAGGTTCATGCTGATGATTTCTACCAATTGATATTTTGAGTTCCTTCGCACACCATGTTGATGAGCGGGCACATCTAGAAATGGAACTCGTTAGTGGAGGGTAAGCCCATAACCCAAGCTAGTAAGATTATGAAATCTGACAATTCTTCATTGAAATTTGCTCGAAAAGGGTCTTGGATAGGCGAGATGCTCCCTTCTTAGGGTTTTTAAGCCAAGACTTCGCCACCCGCGCCTTGTAGTTGTCACTGTCTTGATTGAACAGGGCTTGTGCTTGATTCTGGGAGACAACGATAGCATTATCCATTTCTGGAATCCTCAGTGCAGTGCCAATGGCAGCAGCGTCAAGTTTGGTGATGAGCTCCCCATGCACGTTGGTCAATTCGCTCGAATCAAGGTTGAAATGAGCCCCGCATGAAAGCACTGTGTCTGCACATTGGACCGAGATGGGGAAACCACCAGCAAAGCTAGACCACTGTCATGAATCATCTGTGCCATTGGTGTAGGGTTTATATTTGTCATCCTCGACCAAATATCGCTAAAGTCAAGGTGGCGAACTTCACTGTCCCCGATATCAGGAACGACAGACTCTAGTGGTGAGATTTGCTCCTGCCCCTGGAATTTGATCTTCATGTTGATAGCAATTGAGAGAGCAGAGCTGCAAGCTAAAGTTGGGATGAAATTGCAGAGGAAATGGATACGCACGCAGGAATTTAGATTGCAAGGGTTCGAGCAAAAGATAGCATGGAAGTAATGTGAAAAACGCATAGGGGGTTTGCCCATTATATAGCCATTTTGGAGAGCGAAAGGTAATAAACGTGCATTAAATTCATACCTACCAATTTGAAAAGTAAGATATTCGGGTAGAGCGGGAAAAATTAGCACGAATGGCACTTGGTTCATTTGGGACATTTGGGACGCAGGGAAAAGATGCACAAATGCTTTCGAGACACGCGGGATGAAAGTACGCGAAGTCTGCGACTCAGCCAAACGGTGAAAAGAGAACAGCAAGAGTTCATAAGAATTTGGGACATTTGGGACGCGAGAGCACGAGGTACGCGGTTCGGGTGATTCGGCTGAAGATGGAACAACTTGCCCGGGTGAACTTGGGACATCTGGGACAAAAAGTTCCGATAGGCCCAAAAAGACAAACTTCGGGTTAACCGGCCGATCGGGGAATAGAGGGCCCAATTGAACTTGGGACATGCGGGACAAAAGTTCCGAAAGGCCCGAAAAACACACAAAATGAGACCCAAAAATGTAGATTTTCTCAATTTCCCGACTATTCACACTATTAGTTCGACAGAAAAGACACTTAAACTCAAAATTTTAAATTTTCACCTTCTTAAGAGCAGGGGAATTTTGAGTGAACAACGGTTGGTCAAGGGACGGCATGAAAATGCTTTGACTTATCACTTTTTACTTTTTTGCGAAAAGGCAAATTTGGTCCCGTGGCTCCGCTCAATCCTGATGGGTTCTTTTGGTGTTTGCGTGGCTTCTTCTGATTGGATGGGGTGCGGCGGGTCTATTTTTCAACTTGTTCTCTTTTATTACTTTGGCAAGAATTTTGAACCCACCTCCCGGCCCCGCTAGGCTCGATTGGAGAAAAATTAAGAAGCGGGGAAAATGGTCTCGCCTTTGACCCCGCAGAGGACACGTGGTAAAACTAATGGCGAGAGATGCTTTGGCCTATGGAGGTAAGGTGAATATTTTTCCCCTTTGGAAAAGTGGGGTAAAGTCTAAAGTGGAAGCGCGGCCCACCAACTCATTTTTAAAAAAAGGCCTTAAGGTTTTTGAAGGAATGCCGCATTGACACGTGGAGGCCTCCGCTCACTTTGCATTTTGCTTAGAATTTTCAATGGACAAAGGAGACTTCCTCAGATCATGACACGTGGTGCCTTTCATTGAGCATGAAGCACTAAGACAAACTTTTCCCCGAACATGACATGTGGCGAGCCCACACTTGTTCAAGATATCAAATTTTAGCACCATCTCAAGGAGCGCCATTGTGACACATGGCAATTTGACAATTCAAAGGGGCGGGTAGGTAGACCATCGGGGGAGATTTGGATTTTTTTCCCTTAATATGCAAATGACTAAAAACATCAAAATGGCCCGCAGCCCGATAAAGGGAAAAGTCAAAGCTTGCTCCATTCAAAGGTGAAGGTGCGGACCTATGGAGGAAAGTTAGAAAATTTTCCTTTTGAGAGAAAAGAGTTAAAAGTAAAAAAGGAAGAGTAGTTCCGCTGGGACCTGCATTGGGACACTTCTCAAAAGCATTTCTCAAGGGTGGAGCTACGGGGAAAACTTGGAAAAAATTTCTTTTTCTGAAAAAGAGGTAAGATGGAAGAATTAGGCTACGGTTCTTTTGGGACCCACCTTAGGACATGTGTCAAGATCGTTTCTCGAAGGCGAAGGTGTGGAACAAAATATGAAATTTTTCTATTTTTTCCAAAAGTTGTAAAAATTCAAAGGAAACCCCTGAGTTTGTTTTTAAATTTGAATCTTCTATGTGGACGGTCCAAATTCAAAGATGAAATCAATGGCGGTTGTGCGTCAGTATCGATTCTTCTTCCGCCATTTTCACTCTAGAGCTCCCGGAAGTGCAAGTCTTCATGATTTCTTGGTATTTCCTACATGCCGAGTAGGGAGGGAGTAAAATTTGATATCTAAGTTTGGTTGGGAAATATGAAAAACATCTTTCGCCATTAAAATGGTCTCGCTTTTGTGCACGATCGGATTTTCCATTTTCTTCTCCCGAGAACGTAAGAAGCGGATTTGTGATTGGGAGTGGGAGTGGTTTTCGAATAGAAGGAAAAGGTCACCTACCAGAAGAGGGAGTTGAATATGGGAGAGGCTCGAGGAGATCTACCATCCGAGCACTGAAGACTTTTATGCGAGATCGATCCCTAAATCATGATCGAAATCATAGCGAGCATTCGCGCCACTCAATGTCTAGTTTTTTTGGGGGAAAGGGCTCTATTGTAAATTTTATAAATGGCACAAATTTTTCATGCAAAAGGTTGGAAGTTGGAGGTTGGAGTGTTAGAGGAATAAGAAAATTTCCGAGAGGAAAATTTGACAAAGCTTGTTTTTTGAGAAACTAGGTTATCTCCTTTTGTATTAAGTTTTATTGTGTCAAGGTGGTTGTAAGTGTACAACCATTGACATGCTCTGAGATCATTCTATGAAAATTTCCCCTACTAATAGACTTAATCAAATTCGAGTTTTTCTGTGTTGTCTTGAGCAAAATATGTTGGTTTTATTTCTGAATGTATGCAAGTAGTTTATCCTTTTTTGTTGCAATCTTGTATTAAAATCTGACCCAATCACACAGGACTCAATCCTTGTGACAGTTTAGTGGCATCTATAATTTCATTTCTCATAAGAGCTTTCATTTGGGATTGGAATAAATGATTTAAAATCACTTTTCTCTCATCTGTTGACAGAGATTGTCTGTAAGCCTTTGGGTGTACCTTAGGCATGATTTGGTTTAGATCTTGATGCTTTGTTGGGTTCTCTGAATCGGGCCTTCGTGATAGAAACTCAAAGATTATGTGAAAGAGTGTTGATCTGGGCCTCCATTAAAGCACATATTTTTGTTAAAGAGACATTTTAACTATTTGTAGCATTTTGTTGGTTTAACCTTCCATTTTGTAAGATTCCTCAAGGATTTAGTGAATCAAGTTCACCCTTCCCCACCTTCCACCAAAAATTCATTTCAACAACAACCAATCCTACCTGTACTACCCCTGTTTGTCCTCGTATGTATACAAATGCATAATATCTGTTACCAAAACATGCAGAAACAATCAAGGTTTCAAATGTCTTTAGTAGCCTGAACCTTGCCTAGAAAATATCTCCACTATCTAGAGTGACAACTCGTGAGAGTTACATTTTTTTGCATTGATCATATTTTCTCCAAGGTCTCCTTAACATCATCATTGGGAAGGATATCTATCCACCTCCTCCATAACAACAGGCTACAAAAGGGTCCTCTTACCCTAGTTGAAAGGCACAACCTAAAATAGTGAGGATAGATCAAATCCTCTTGAGGGTGCTATCCATTTCTCTACATTTGAGTGATAGAGGGCCAGTTAGATCTCATCCTCAGCTACTAAATGATTCATCATGATATAATCTATCTCTAAGCTTCCTGTCAAACCAGTGATGTTGCTCATTCTTTGAGGGAGAATCGATTTGGATACCAACATCCAAAACCTGGGGATGTAGTGGAGAGAGATACCACTACGGATTTCATCCATGTGGTCCTAGGTGTCTCTAAGCAGGCTGCAACCTAACTCCGCATTCATAAACAACAAGTTTTTAACACCAAGATTTTTAAAATACATTAAAAATTTAGAAACTTAGAATTTAGTTAAAATGCATGTGAAATATTACCGTAATGTCATGATCCCTATCAATTTGTCATTGACGCATGATAAGGACAACAAGAGACTCATGAGAGGTAAGCTACATACAAATAATTAAATTTCAAATTAAATATTTCATGTACAAAATTTCATATTGTAGAATTAAGTAATAAGAAATAATTCCTAAATAAATTTAACAAATTTGAAAAATTGTACCTCAGTTAGCGGATCTCGTAGATGCTATGGCGGTATCTACAAGACCCTCCACAATCTCCATATATGGAGTCATCTCTCTAAGCAGTCATAAGCTATACAAAAAACATGTACAAATCAATATTAATCTACATGACTACCACATAACAGAGCCAAAGCATAATCCACGTGAAATTCCGCAATTAGAAACAAAGTGTAAAGAGAAACTAACTTGCGTAAAAGTCACATGAGGCGTGCCAGTAGCCTCAGTTCCCAGAGCAGATGATGACCTGCAGAGCTCCTACACATATAAAAGACAAACATATATTAATATGTACATGTACAAGTGAAACATTATAATAATAAAAGTGCACAATCAAATGAAATTTGAAATTTAAGTACAACTTGAAACTTACGTTTGTAACATGCCCAACTACAGTAGCTAGCATGTTGACGTTGGATGTTTCCTTCACTAGCTCTTGCTATTTAAAATAAAATAAAAAATTAGTTTTTACATGTATGTACATAACGTACAATGAAATACATATATATTAAAATCTCAAACATGAATTAAACTATTGTATATATATATTAAATATTTATTTGACATTTACCTGTGAAAGACCAAGATCCTTTGCACCAGTTCCAAAAACATCCGCCATCATCTCATCTAGAGAAAATAAATCATGTGATCCAACAAATGATGTCTTGCCCGCAGTGCATACGGCACCACATGATCCATAGTGGTGTGGTGCGCTAGAACTAGTGCCTCCACCAACATCACCAGATGTAATCTACTCACTATGTTGGGTCAGAGTGTCAGTGAGCTCCCTCAATGCATGTAGTGTGTCAATCTCCACAACCTCCTTCACTGTAGGAGGGATAACTGAAGGAAGTGGGGTTTTGGGGCATGGGGGATCCTTGGTTGACCTACGCGTGCACCAGGTCTACTCTGTGTAGAGCCACCACCTCGCCCATAAAAATCAGAAAAGTTAAAATAATTTGGGACCTCATTAAGCACGAACTCGCAATATAATTTCTTCAAAAAAGAACCTCATTGTTTTTGCATGGTGGATAATAAAAAACCATCCACCATCGGTCCCAAAAATTGTTCTTGATTTGGTCATCGTGGCACCAATGGATTGGGAACCATTTGCAAGTAACTACGGGGGCATTGGTTCTTGGGTCAGTAAATAATGCACAAATGCGGTCTTTTCCAAAAAAATTGTCTTTTACGACCGCATGGGATAATTTATTTGCATACCAATGCCTACAATCACCTCCAAAGTTATTCCATCTGTCTATTAGGTTGGTTGTGGAGTCAACTTCGCCAATCAATGTTTGCAATGTGTTGGCTAAAGTCATGCGGGACGGATTTGTGGCATGATTTTGTCTTATATTCTGAATAAGGTTCTCAATGACAATTTTATTTTGTCATATTTTTCCAACAATATCAGCTTGTGCTCCTATTGGTTCCGTGGGGACAGAAGGAGCCACAGGAGGCATATCTATGTTTGGAGGAGGGTTTTGTGGAATGTTTGGAGGGTTTTGAGGATTGTTTGGGGGGTTTTGAGGATTGTTTGGAGGGTTTTGAAGAATATTTTGATGGTTTGAGGATTACGAGCTTGCCGAGTAACTCACAAAACAAATAAATTGTATACATAAACAAAAAATTGAAAAACCCGTGAAAATCATGAAAAATAACCTAAAATACAAACAAATTGATCAAAATCGAGGGCTTACCTCTTTGTCTTGGCAACATGGTTGAAACTATCACTTTCCACAAGTTCGAAGAGTAATTTTTAGGTGGTATTCAAAGTATGAGTGCTAAAGGTCTAGGAGAAATCAATGAGGAGTCGCGGGTCTATTTTTTTGTCTCGAGGACATGATCATGGTTTGAAACTGTGAGCACGCTTTAAACTATGCTTATAGCTTTCAAACCGCAATCACGGTTTTAGGTTCGAAAATCACCAAGCCTATAAACATAGTTGCACGAGCGCGGTTTTTAAATCACGCTCACGGTACCTAAATTTTAGGTTTTTATGTCCACTTAATTGTCCACCATCTTGGTGTACTTACCCCTCTATCAAGTCCTTATACTTTTTATTTCTTCAACTTGTCAATTTTTACCCAATCTTAGCCTTCCAGATTCCTATTCAATTATGCACAAGTAGTTCTTTAACTCTGAGTTCCTCCTCTTTAGGATTTTTCTCAACATGCTTACTGATTATACGAAGTTGTTTACATTATTTTGTTTAGGATGCCTGTGCAGCCTAGAATTTACCAAGAATAACCGAGGCGCACTAGAACATCACTCAGCCTAGACTAAGCGCTCACCCGAAGCACGCAAAGGTACCATGCCCCTCCTTAGAGTTGTTTGTGCAGGATGTGAACATGATGAAGAGTTTAATGCATTCAAATCCATAAATAGTATAAAATTTCCACATACCATATTATAGATGTAGATCTTAAAGAATCATGAATCAAAGGATAAACATAATGAAAGTATCCATGCAATAACTAGTTACAGTCACGTTTGAAACCATTATTCATCCAATACGCTCAATTATATTAAATACAGTAAACACAAAAGCTTCTTATAATAATTAGTATCATAAGTTCATGCGTGTATCAGTTCTGGAAGCATAACTCCATATTAGCTCATACACAACTCTCTCTAATCTACGCAGATTACTACATATTTATAAGGGTGGGTACTTGCCCTTCACCGCTTACATAATTCCCAAAATAGGCCGCATGCTGAAAATAACCATGCACCTTTACAATAATAGACACACATGCAAGTGTGCTAATAATAGATCTCTTCTAGTTAACTGGCAGTGGTAATCCTATTATTAACTCAAACTCATGCAAAGCGCTTAGTAGATGTTCTTCCAAAAATAGCATTTGTGTGTTGTGCAAGTTTCTATCCGGTTGTGTGCCCCGCACGCTATCTCCAAAAATAGCCCGTAACCATGAAAATGGCTAAGTCCAGATTCATTCTGTCTTTCACATGTTCATCCTTCCCTATCCTTTTGCACCTTCAAATCTTCCTTGCTACCACGTGTGAATCTTCTGCATGCCTTCTTCTTAGTTTCATACTTCACCTGCTCAACATTACCCCACACTAAACTGCATTGCCACCCCGACAATGGTTGCCTTTTGATATCTAAAGAATAAAGAATAGAAATGGAAGGAAATTTAAGAATTACTATACAAAGAATGAAATTTTATCCTCCAATATCCTTTGTTTCAACTAGAAGAATTAACTCGATATTCTTCTTTGATTTCAGCCTCTAAGGTTTGCCAATCATTTAGCACGGCTTCTATCTTTTCTGGAATATCCAATCCAATAGAATCTAACTCATCTTGTGCAATATCTTGCTTCTCATTCTATAATACTAGAAAATTTTTGGACATTGCAGACATCCTTCCTTCCAGAAGATCCATCTTCTGCGCTATAAGCTTCCCAATTTCATCCAACCTTTCCTTATGTGGGTCTTGGGATGCTGTAAGGGCCTCACACATTTTCTTGACTAGTGATGATCTCTCTATGCACCCCAAAGTCTCATCCTTCATCTCCTACAGGACTTCATTATCTTCTACCATCATCCTGATTCTGATTACTACTTCTGAAGCTGCAAAATATTCAAATTCTGGTCTACTTTCTTCATCTCTTCTTGCAAGGTTTGGAGCAATTCTTTGTAAGATGAAATTTTTCTAACCATTGAAGCCCTTTCTCTCTCTACTTCTTGCTTAGGGTCCTTTGGCGCTGATATCCGAATGGGTCCATCCTCAAGCACCAAATCAACTAAGGTACGCACATAATGCATAGCCGAAGGAAACTTCTCGTACCTTTGACTCTAGGTGTGGTCTTACTTCCAGAAATAGTCTCCAATTTCTTCTGCCATACTTTTGAAGGCCTCATTTTTTTCTGTTCTAGGTCATTCTCTCCTTTTAGACGTGTTATTTTGGCATCTTTGGCCTTGTTTTCTTCTTGTAGCGCTCTAATAGTGGCAGCCTTATCTACATTCCTCCGCGCCACCTCTGTAGATACTTTCACCAAGGCATTACTCACCTGCTCGTCAAACATAATAGTGGGTTTGATAGTTATGTGCCTGTTCTATGGTGCCTTTTTCATTCTTCTTGACACACATGACTCTTCACATACATCAAAATCGGGCTCGTCCATGTGAGTTTTCATTGACCAGACAAATGTTTCCTTGTGCACGTGGTTTCCATGTCTGGGTCCATCAAATCCCATCCATACAACTCCTTGAGGCCCATTGTATTTTGGAATCGGGCGCAGAAAATTTTACCCGTGTCCTCGTCATAGTCGTATTCTCCACTTGTTCGCTTCGTTCTTGGCTCCTTAGGTACCTAAGCGCCAAGTTTTGGAGTTGGATCTTCAATGTTATGAGTGGTATCATGTTCTAGTTCTCTTGCCTCTTTCCCTCCTTCCTCTTTGTCCTTTATATCTTCATCTTTGGGTTCTTCCACTTCTTCCGGATGTATAGGGATTTAGGCATGCTCTCCGTAGACTTCTTTGCCTCCTCATTTAGCTTCAACTTTGTCCTTTTCATCTCAGTTGTCTCTTTTTGAGGAGAGAGCCATGGCGACCTCTTAACAGACTGAGAATTTCTCATGCCTTGTTTCCTTGTTCTTCTGAACACCCTCTTGAAATAAATCTCTCCTTGGAATTCTTCCAAGTCATATTCTTCTTCTTATACCTGAGGTGGGGTACCTGTGTGCTTAGTCTCCATTCTATCTGTGGGCTGCCTCGACCTCTATGTTCTAAGCCACCACTATCTTCCCGCTCTTCTTCCTCCTCATCCACCACTATAGTTTCTGTAGGCTGTGGGGCTGGCACGTTCTCTACCGTGTGCTTACCTTTAGGCAGCCCTGGGAGTGTGAACTCATTTTTTATGTACTTGTTATTATCCAAATTAGGGTTAAGATGAAGGTATACAAGCACGGCTCCATTGTCTCCAATAGCCAAGCTTACATGCTTTATGATTATAACATTTGAAATGAGCCTTTCAATATATGCAGTCATGTCTAGATATACATATGTCTTTCTCAGAGTGCAGTAGTCACACTCTACCTTGTCTGTAATAAACATAAGGTGACATGCATCAATAAAATGGTGGATGGATGCCTGGAAGTATCACGTTGTGAAGGCATATGGTAGTTTGTACCATGGGCTCCATGTCCCATCCCTCATAGCAAACCACGTGATGTTGAAGTGTTGGTACACTACAAACTGTACTTCCTTTCCAACTATCGAAGGTAGCTCCTTGGGGATGCGCCACTCCTCTTCAAATGCCGTGTGGAGCATGTCATACCACATCTCCACCCTCTATTTAAATGGTCCACCCATTGACCCTTCACATAAATACTTCTCAAACCTCTCCACGAGGGACTTATTCTCCAAGGGGTACTCCCATATCCTGTTCTTTGGCCCATCAGACACTCCAATTTCCATGAATACTAAAGAAAGTAAGATAGTGCCAAAACTAATCTTATCACATGTGCGTGCTTCTTTGATGATTGTTTCTACAATTTAGCTTGCTATGTTATAGACTACTCCTTGAGACATCTTCCTTGCGACATGGAGCCACATTGTATTCACCTGCGACCATCTCTCCTGATCATTCAACTTGGTCACTAGATGTGCAGCTACTTGTACCACTGGGTACTTCTTTAATTTATCAATGTCCATTCCACGTAGACCCTTTGTATACCCCAACTCCTTCGTGTCTCCATGATTGTTGCTTTATCAATCAGGTCACTAGCCAGTCTACCCCTATGCCTTTTAATCTGTCAGTGTCGAAATCAGGGATGATGTGATTCTAACCCTTTATCTAACAAAATAGAAAAATTCCTCATGGAATCGATCATCAGCCATTGATATAAAGGCTCATACTTGCCAAAATATGGGAGCTCTTACAACTGATAGACTCCTACATGTTTCAACAATTTCTCTCCAGCGTCATTGTACACCGGCATATCCTCCACCATGTGCTTGTTGGTCTTTGTACTCAACAACGCGTCTAATTATTTCTTGTTATCAAAAGTGCAAAGGTTATAATCACTCACCTTACATACCAGTTGTAGATGTGGGAATCCCACTCTTTCCCAATTATTACACCTTCTGGGTACTGCATCTCTAAGAAATTACTCTCATGAGAAATTTCAAATTTTATTTCTACTTTCTTCTTTCCTTTGGCTCGCAAGTGCGTAAGTGCTTTGTTTGGTGCCATCTCAAAATCTCAACTTTTTCGTCTCAGTAATGAGCAAGTCAAAATCCTAGCTTGAATCTACATGCCTTAGTTTTAAACCACGTGCCCTAGCTCTTTCTCAATGCATTTGCTTCACTCAAACCCTTCACCAACGGGGACACAAACTTCTTCTCGCACACAAATCCTCTCTCTGCGTCTAGTTTTACAACTCTCAAAGACCTTAACATGACTTTCTCTTCGCTTCGTTTGTAGTTAGCTCGCTCAAACACTTATGATTGTAAAGGTAAAAATGAACTCACATTACGTCCTTATATAGATTTTCAAAAATTTAGTGCATTTATTTCTCCTTCATGTACCAATAATCCTCTCACTAATTGACCATTTTCACACTTTCTGTGCGGTACATCTTCACGCCCAAGCTATAACCTTCTAAAGACACCTTCCTACCTTCTAGCCACGAAATTCTCTTCAAATAAGCTTCCATGCGCCCAAGTACCTCACCACCGCGCCTTCCCTCGTAGTCTCCATGGCCTCTCGCTACCTCACGTTATACGTGTTCCTTCATTTATCTTCATTTATGGTCCTTGTTTGAAGCAATCTCCTTTCTAACAATGCCCCAAAATTGAATAACACATGTGTGCATTTGTTCCTTTATGTGTACCCATTTGTCAATAGCCACCCCACACAAATGGTATGTGCAGTCCTCTGTGCATAAAAATTCTTCAAATGGTAAGTAGCTTCTAGTGTGTAAACACGCTTATTATACAAAACACCAAATAAAATGAAAAATCATAATGACAAAGAAGGAAATACATTAAGGGAATACATAAATGAAAACCTAATCTAAATGGCAAATGCAACACCGCTTATTACAAACACCAAGAAGACTTATTTATAATAAGGATTTAGCCTACTCCCGTTAAAGTAACCAGTAATCGTATTCCATCAAGTGTCTCTAATTGACAAGCACCTGATTCAAGTATCTGAGTGATGATATATGGTCCCAACAAAATGGACTTTAAGCTTTCCTTGATGACGTAGAAACTTATAGTCATAAAGAAGCACCAATTGTCCTATCTTAAGCTTTTTGTCCCTGATGTGCCTGTCATGCCATGCCTTCTACCTGACATTTTCTTGCTTCTGACTCCATCGTGCTATTTCTCGTCACTCATCCAACTTGATCAAATTTTCAATTCATTCTTCTAATGCTTTCTCATCAGCTAGACCTCCAACGTGCGTAATACACAAATAAGGTAACATGAATTCCATAGGAAGAACTGATTCTGTGCCAAACACCAATTAAAAGGGTGTGGCCTTGTTCAACCACTTGTATGTTGTTCTATACACCCAAAGCACGACATAAACTTTATCATCCCAATATTTCCTTCCAACATCACAATTTTTGTCAATGTCTAGCTCAAAATCTTGTTGAAAGCTTCATAGTCCCATATGCCTGAGGATGATATGGTGTAGTCTTATGGTGTGCAATCATGAACTCATCCAATATAATTTTGATTGTCTCATTCAAAAGTGTGTTCCCCTATCATTGGTCAAACTCAACGGGCATCCATACCTTGTAAGAACATTTTCCCATAAGAACTTGGTTGTTGTAGCTATAGTTCAATCCTTGGTAGGTGTTTCTTCCGCCCACCTTTTAATATAATCTGTGCAAGTGATGATGTAGCGTGATCTAGTCCTACGCGCACTGACAAAAATAAGACCCACAAAGTCTATAGCCCATTTCTCAAATGGATCTGCACTAGGAATACGTCTTAAAGGAATTTAATCTCTTTGCCCAGGTTTACCAACGCGTTGTGATGATCACATGCCTTACAATAGGATTTACAATCCTTGTGGAGGGTCTCCACCATAATCCAACGAATAGAATCTTGCACACAAAGGTGGCGTCACTTGCATAGTGCCCACCGTAATACCACCACGAGCTTTACGTGATATTTGTACGCTCGTGCTCCAATACACATCGGCGCAATACTTCATCTCGACCCAACTTATATAGGTCACCACCGATCAACATAAAAGGAGCTACACGAATTGCAATTTGTCTCTTCTCCAAGGCTTTTAGTCCTTCTCCGCGCCACGCCCGTGTGTGTAGAAAAATAACAATATTCTCCAAGTATGAAGGTGTGTGATGTAACCTAGATAATTGTGCTTCGACATCAGTATCTTCAATTGTTTGCGTGTATTCTCATAATTGTATCCTTGATAAATGGTGTGGGCAAGAATTACTTTTCCTTGGTTTTACCACAACTATAAAATCAAATTCTTGGAATAAGAGCACCCATCGACATATTTTCCCCTGTAAGATAGACTTATTTACCAAGTATTTCAATGCAATGTGATCAGTATAGAATACAAATGGTGTTGCTCTAGCAGGTATTATCTGAATTTATGTAGCACATAGATCATTGACAAGGCTTCGCGCTCAGTAGTTGTATAATTCTTCTCTATAGGGGTCAACTTTCTACTAGAAAATAGATAGGATGATCTATAATACCTTCTCAAGGCTGAGCCAACACCGCACCACTGGCCATGCCAGAAGTGTCCACGTGTACATGAAACAGTTGGTCCCACAAGGAAAGCGCAGAATAGGCGATGTAGTAAGTTTCTCCTTCAATGTCTCGAATGCGCGTTGTTGTGGTTCCCCCCAATAAAATGTCCCTTTTCCTTTTAGTAACTCTTTCAAGGGTGCGACAACCTTAACATACCCTTTGATAAATTTTCTATAATACCCAGTGTGACCTAAGAATCATGCACCTCACTTTGACCGGTAAGCTCTTCCGATCGATAATAACCGCAACCTTATCTAGATCGACTTACATAATTCCCAAAATAGGTCGCATGCTGAAAATAGCCATGCACCTTTACAATAATAGACACACATGAAAGTGCGCTAATAATAGATCTCTTCTAGGTTAACTGGAAGAGGTAATCCTATTATGAACTTGAACTCATGCAAAGTGTTTAGTAGACCTAAATAACATTTACGTGCCATGCAAGTTTTCGTTTGGTTGTGTGATCCGTAAGCTATCTCCAAAAATAGCCTGTAACCATGAAAATGGCTAAGTCCAGATTCATTCTGTCTTTCGCGCGCACTTCCTTCCCTATCCTTCCATGCCTTCAAATCTGCCTTGCTACCACGCATAAATCTTCTATGCGCCTTCTTCTTAGTGTCATACTTTGTCTGCTCAACAATGCCACAAATGAAAAAATACGAACAATTTATTTCCCTAGATGTTTAGGATGTGGGAAATGGGAAACCCCATTTTTCTCAAGATGATCTTGAATGGACACCGATTGGGGAAGACAATGGTCACAGGGATCTTTACGTGGCAATACCTCTAGCACAACGTGATGCCTTTATTAATGGGAAGGCCTTCTCGATAGCTCTGAGACAACATTCATATGCAAGTAGAATAGGATTTTCCCTATTAAGGAGGAACACACACCACCACATGTTACCATTATGTATCACAATTTTATTTACATTAAATTTACGTTTGGTCATCCTTAGGAATAGTGTTCACATAAGTTAGTGCCACATTTTTCAAATTCCATACCTGATATTAGTATGTATTTCCTTTTGTTTCAGCTACCATTTTGCTTACGACCCTGGTGACAATAGAAACAAACCACCTACTAGTGAAAGATTTAGGAGGTTTCAGAAAAAACTTGGATACCAATGCCATTTCAATGTGAGGGCTATGTTTGGTACACTAGACGTGGCACATATCATATACAATGATATGTATCATGTTGATAAGAATGGTGATTTTTACCATGGTGTAAAGGACACAAGCTTGGATCCATGAAGTGGTTTTGCTCAAATTTATCAGTTGAATGTAAGAAATACATTGAATCTCTTTTGCTTGTTGGTATATCGGTTGAAACCATTATTGAAAGGAACTACATGGATCTAGAGTTGGCAAGTATTATCAACAAAAGAGACAAGTGCTTAACTAGGAAAGACGTGTTGAATGCATGGAGGAGGGTGAAGAGCATTAGATCCCAAAACATCAACATGAAAACACTCTTATCAATTTTTGGCATGTCGTAGAAAGGGACACATTTTTTTTTATTAAAGGCTGGTCAAGCCGAGACCGATGTGCCTTTCATTATGGGCCTTCAAACAACGTGGATGCTTTAAATGATGGTTCGTAATTGATGAAATAATCACTTCCAAACATCTACGACTCTAATGAATCATGTAAAAGCAAAATTTGTGTGGTCTCCCTCATTCGCCAGCTGCGCATAAAACTTCAATTTCGTTCATGTTCCTTTCTCTACATTGAAATTTCGTCACAAATTTCGACACATTTACAATGCCTAGTCATGACCTGCGATTTTCTAGCTTTTGTCGGAAGGGCCGACCTAGATTCAATCGGGCAACGCCTTTGGCATAATTATATGCACTTATATAAACCAACCCAATTAAAAGGCGTTGTGTGTACTTTTATGATATCTCACTAAACTTTGATATTATAGATTCATTTTTATTAAGATTTTTTTACGTCCATTCCATTTCTCGAGCATTTATTATTCATTCTACACATTCATTAAGTATCTTTTCAAGTTAGTCAATCAAAACATTGCAAGTATTCTCTATTTTTATTATGTTATTTAGGACATATTCTATAGTTGCGAGTTAGAAATATAAATCAATTGCAATGATATCTTTTTGGATTTTCATTTGGTGTCATTCCCTTAACATTCTAGTTTTTAATAATCGTTCAATTTGGAGGATTCTCATGTGTGTATTTTTATATATGTTATTCTCGCTCTACATTATGATGAAGCAGTTAAAGAAGATGAGAGATGACCAAGTGTATGTGAATGTTCTCTTAAATTTTGTAAGGAAATTATTGAGATATGATCAAAGAAGCAGATGTAAAGCCTGCATTTAAGATGAAGAACATACGAAAAAAGCTAATGATATTGAGATCAATTGTCCATATCTTATACATTGCCATAATTTTTTCTCTTAAATTTTATTTTGAAAATGATTTTTATGGTGTATGATTTATTGATGAATATTATTATAGATATATTAGCGAGTGACATAATCTTTTATGTTTTACTTTGTTTTTTTATGGATTTTATTTTTGTTATCTATTTTGTATGTGGATATGTTTATTATGATTTTGGGCACTACTTTTAGAACTTGTTTACTTGATTTTATTTCTTCAAGTTAAATGAGTTGCAATTGAAATGTTGGTTTTTTTAGCACACAAGTTTATTAGCTTTTTTAATTTTTTTATTGAAGTGGACGATATTTTCTATTGTAATGTGTGGACAAGATTTTTGAAATTGAAGAAAATAGTGAATTTTATAAATTTTCATATGATTGATTTAGCACTTATTTTACATGTTTATTTAAATGTTCTTGAAGATTCAAAATTATTTATGCTATAAATTAAATAAGCATGGTTGATGTTTAGTTATATTTATTTCATGTGATTTTTGGTGAGATAGTCTTTTTTTCATGAAAGAAATGATGAACGTGCCTATCCAATCATTGAGGCTTGCTTATTATAAGAAGGATAAATAGGATGTGGATTTTTCATATATCCATTCAACAATTTTTGTTTTTGTAGAAAAATGTGTTGCATGCAAAAGACAAAATGTAAGAAATATAAGAGAACTAACATTTTGCACAATTACTTCATCTCTCACCTCTTGGTATAATAATAAAATAATATTTTGAAATGTATGGCTTTATTCCAAGTTAGATATACCTTTTAATGCATTTTGAAATTACTTGTATGATACCTAATTTTTTTATTAAAGGTAGAAAACTCAAAATATATTTGAGTACTAAATAAATATTAACATGTAAACTCTAGTGAAAGTTGTTATGAAAGTTATGTGTGATCAATACATCAATTTTAGGTGCCCTTCAGATACAAATAGTCTTGTCATTCCATGACCTTGTTCATAGGCTATATAGCCTCTCTAATCCTAAATTTAAAGATACATATAAATACCAAAATTCAGGTAAAAACTATAGATTCCATGTAGCTAACAATCCAAGGAAAGCCTCGTCACATGTTATCAACAAGATTGGTCCACGAACCACACAAACCCAAACAAATCTACTTAGTCGATGGTTGGAAAAGTCGCATGCTTTTTGAAGTCATAAATCGGATCTCCGTTATCCGATCGACTGATGTGTGAACTCGATTCTAATTTCCATCTAACTTTTTCCATGACAGCCTTCACTTTTCCAGCAACCTTTGCGGCTTTCCAAATGCGCTCTTCCTCTAAATTGCTCGCCCATTTCTTGGAATCCTCGGAAATGACCTCTGCTGCCTTGGCAATGCATGACCCTATCACCTCCGCCAACATCCCCCGCAGTCCATCCACTAATCCCTCCATGATGTCGTAATCATTCATTATTCCCTGGCATACCCTGCACAAGTTGTACCCCGCCGCTACCTCTTCCCACGCTCTTGAATCGTATGCATTGGCTATTTCTTTGCCCTTTTCAAACAGATTTTCTACAGCTCCTCTAATTCCACCCTCCGCAGACTTGTCAAGAGAATTGCTTTGGGGCAGATGGAGATGGAGCCATTTGCGCTCTCTCTGCAACTTGTAAAATAGTTGATCAGCGGCTTTCATAAGCACCGCTGCTTCCCTGTCAGAATGTTCGACGACATCCATCATATTCCATGCCTGCGAGCAAGCTTTCATAGCTGTATCTGCCACATTATTGGGCTCACCTTCATTATGGCTGAATGGGGAGAGCTCGAATATGAGAGTAAGTATTGAGACTGCTGTCATCTTGCAAGAGCGTTTCCACACATTTAATTCACTTTCCACCTCCAATCCTAGGGGCAGATCAGCCTTCACACATCCTTCGCCGCCGAAACCTGCTGAAGATTTTTCAGCGAGCAATGTAATCAATTCAATATATCTCTTCCCCTCTTCCTCCCCCTTTCCAAACCGCTTCTTTATTTCTTGAAAGGACTTTTTATTGGCAATCCATAACCAAGCAGGATTTTCCCCCTGCATGTTTACAAATACTTTTTTATACTTAACATAATCAGATTCTCTTTCCGACTGAATCTGGATGCTGGAAGATTTCTCCTCACATAATCTTGAGAGTTCTTCAAATGATGATCCCGCCACATGCTTAGCCAAAAATTGGTTGGAGAACAATAGATGTGATAATATAGAGCATCCTTTGCTGAAGAAAACCAAACACATCTGCAACCAGAGAATCAGCGGAAGTAACTTGTGAAATCGCATGCTTCTCAGTAGCATTATGATTAATTTCTTGATATAACTTTCTCCAACTTCTCCACGCCTGTGCCTTTTGGAGCTCTTTATTAACTCAAGGATGTGAATTGTCCAGAAATCTTCGATCCGGAAATATTCTCTGAAGCTGGACAATTTCCACTCCACGCCTCTGGGGTAGTATACTGCTGCTGTGATACATCTGCAGTATATGACTGCGGATCCTATTATGATGACCATATAATGGAGGATGAGGGGAATCGATATGGGAGGTCGTATGCACCCTTCAATATAATCATCTGCGGAGTAGAAATGATTAGAAGGGTCTTGGAATAAAAGCACTCCTATTTTATATGAGCAGCGTGCTGTTTCAGACACTAAAACTGCATTGCAAACTGTAACGACAAGTGCGACTGATGAGGGAATAATTGATCGGGCAATTATATATTGAGGATTGGAAGTGCGAACTACAATCCATGACTTTAGCACCTGTTCTTCTACCCTTTTCCACAAAAAATTGTGGGGATATAAATGTGAATTAAACTTTGAAGCGGAGAGAATAACGGGTATTCTACGAGATACAATTTCACGAATACCAATACTAGCCAAAGCTGCAAAGCCTAAAAGAAGAACGAGACACAACTACAAGGGGGTCATTTGAGACATTAATAGAGACAAAATTTGACTAAATTGTCTCAAATAGAGACAATAAAAAAGTTGTATATCGTCTCTATTATTGTCTCAAAGCGGGTGTCTCTAATATTGTCTCTAATTATTGTCTCTCAAGAGACAATAATGATTGATACATATTTTGTCTCTTGAGAGACAATATAATTTTCGTCTCTCTAGAGACAATATCATTATTGTCTCCTTAGAGACAATACCGAATACTAACATTTTGTCTCTCTGGAGACAATACTAATTTCAATTTTTATTGTCTCTCTAGAGACGATACGAATTTAAAGAATGAAAAATATGAATTTTAAAACTACATAATAACCAAATATCATATAGTGCAATCAACGAAGTTACATATCATCTATGATGTCGGAGTGGTCTGGTAATTAATATTATAAATTAACAACAATTTGATTTAAATATTGTGCCCAATAAATGGGTCCACAAATATTTTATTAATATCAAATAAGATAAAATACAAAAGGGTGTCTGAATTCCGTTAACCCTTGAAATACAATGATAAAATACAAAAGGGTGTCTGAATTCCGTTAACCCTTGATATACAATATTAACACCTTCTCTCCACCACCAACTTCAAGTGATCCATATGATTCCCTAGTGCTACTTTGAGGTTATTTTTCTTCACTTTAATTTTGAGCAACTTCCTTTTTGAGCAATTGCCTCTCCATCGGCAGCAGTCATCTTCATGTTCTTCACTTTGATTGTCTCAACTTTGATGCAATTGTCTACTATCATTAGCAACGAAGGTGCATTGGATTCTAAGAAATTATGATCACATATTTTACTCTAATTCTGCCAAAAGTATTCACAAATTACATTTAAATTAGGACAATAATTAGTTTTTACTAAATCGACCTGATCTTTACATTTTGTTCTAAAAAATTAGTTATCACTAACTCATTACTGTCAATCCATTTTCATAACTTATATCAAGGACTAACCTCAGACATTATAATCCTTGGAATTCCACACATGCCTAGTGAAAATGTTCCGATATAAGCCTGTATAGAAAAAAAAAAAAAGAAGCCATTATTCATCTATTTTTTCTTTAGTGGATATTCTACACTACATGCATGAAAATTGAGTAAAAACATACAAGCATTATATACAAACAATGCCCAGTGAAATCATTGAGGCACAACACTCACCAATAGACCAATTAAAGCTACCCTGCTTCAAAGCAATTTCAAAGCAAATTGATGAAAATGCCCCTGTATAACAGAAAATGAGTCAAGATAATCCACAATAAACATGAATAATTGTGATCTTTGCTCTAATTTATGTTTTGCAATTTATACTTTTATGTACTTGGTAATTTTTTTAAGTGATTGATTCTCTTCTTGTGGACGTATGGAACATCAAAGCTCCATTGTCAATAAAATTATATTATATTCAACTACATTTTTTGTTTTGTCTTTAGATCAGTTTCTTTGCATGTTAGTTTTTTGTTGGATTTTCCTAAAGTCAGCAACATGGAGGAGTTAAAACTGATAACAAGCAACATTCTTAACTATGCAGAAGGAAGGGGTTTCATAGGGATTGCATGTCACAGGAGTGCAGGCATTTAGTGAATGTTCAAGAATCTCTTCGGTATGGATTGTGGTGGTACATGCAACTTAAGTGAGTGAGAATAATAGAAATACAAAGACCAAATATTCTCTCAAATGATTGATTAGGTAGGGTGTTGGGATAATCAATCATCTTCAGGTGATGGTTTGCATATTAGTAAATATGGGTAATTGGAAACTACGAGGTGAAAAGGGCATTAAGAGTTGTCAGGTATGAAAATTTGTTAAGTAACGAAAGTTGTTAAGAGATATGTTAGTAGAATATGGAACGTAAAAGGTTGTGATTAGATAGGCCACCTTTATAATACAAACTTTTACATCAAGCAAATGCAATTGTTCCAGTATAACATGTAATAAAAGATGTTTGAAACAAGCAAAAGGAAACTAACTGCCCTGACATGTGAAGACATGCAATTGGCCATACCTGAAAGCCTTGGAGACGCATTTTCTCTAGTAAAATTTTATTTGCAGACTTCTCATCATAGCTACAACATATGGTAAGAAGTCTCCATATTAGAATCTGATATTTTGTGCTAACAATTTGAAATTTGAAATCAAGTAGCATAACAAATTTGAAGAATGATTATTTCCAAGCTATTCTATGAAAATGGTGTCAAAGACTTTGAAGACTTACTTCACATCCAATGCTTCAGGGGCGAGAATACCAAAATGGTCAAGAAATTCATCAAATGTTCACCTTGTGGGGTATCCAGCACAACTAATCCTGATTGCTTCCATGACACCTTGCAATGCAGATGAGCCACACATTCTAATCGAGATTCTATGTTTCTGTATGCTAAGCTTTTGGTTGAACCAGGAAATTTCATACAAGTCATCAGAAAACTTGAATTCAAAATGTAATAATCTTAGGCCAAAGGCTGCTTACCCCGCAACGTAGTTATTGTAAAACATTGTAATTCTCAAAAATGTCTGGCTTTAGAACACTGTTCGGTTTCACACATCTTATGTAGTGAGGCTTTCTTGAGCTCAATGTTTCCAGGAGAGATTGCAGTTGTTGCTACTACATAATTTTAAAGGAGTTAATAATACCACAAACCTTTTGAATAGTATTCATGACAACAAAATATTACAAGCATGTATCACTACCTATCATAATTTCCAGAAAGTGAATATTCAAACATTAACAATACGATAGTAGTTAGAAGAAAACAATTGCAGAGATTAAAAGAAGCAATGGTTTAGAAGACATAATTTGCTGACTTAGAAGATTCCTCAGGCAAAATCAGGGAAGAGACTTGCAACAAAGGAACATTTTGAAGAACTTAATAGACCTTGATGCTCTGCAACAACATAATCCTTGTTCTTGTCAAGCAACAGATCAGTTTGATATATAACCTGCATGATGCATAAGACAATTCTCTGGCAGCTTGGTAATCTTTCTCGCCTGCAATTCTTAGATGTTTCTGTAGAGAGGGTCACGTATTATGGAAGTCTTAGTCAAGGATATGGAAGGTATAGTTCCAGTTTAGTCTAGTAGTGGGAGCTGTGAAGGCATTTCTGAGCATTGTATACAGTCTGACCTGAGATTGAGGAAGGTTATAGAAAGCTTTAAGGTCTATCCATTCCATCCACTTCCCAAATATCTACAAGTCATGTAATATTTTAGTTCCCTTCTCAAACCAAAGGAGGGCAGAGGCAAGGATCTTGTCAAGGAAAGGATCCTTGCCTTAACAATAGGCTACTCTACCCTGATTTGGTTTGAGAAAGGAATTAAAATATTTCATGACTTGTAGAGATTTGGGAAGTGGATGTAATGGACAGACCTTAAAGATTTCTATATGCTTCCTCAATCTCAGTTCAGAATGTATACAATACACAAAAATGCTTTCACATCTCCCTCTACTTGAATAATTATGGAGGATGATAATGCCTATTGAGATACTATGAGGTGGCTGTAAGGGCACCCTTTCCATGACATTTTTTCAGATTTAAGACATTTATTTAAAAGGGCGGAAAGGTATTTTTGAGATTCAAGACATTTATTTAGAAGATACTTTTCATATTTACACTCACCTCAACTTTAGCAAATCACCTCAACTTCATCCAAATGTAGCCATCACCTGATATACACCCACAAAAATTAATAAACCATCTTTCCATACATATACCACATTTTTGACAAGTTTGCAACAACGCCTGCATTGTTTCGGACTACAAGAAAAGCATCAGATTCAAAGTGGTACTAGAAAGCGCCAGATCAGATCCCCGCATTCGAGGAGGATGCATCAAGTATTTAAAAGCACTAATCAGACAACTCAAGGCAGGTAAAGATAAAGATTTTTCAAAGATGAAAATTGAATTTCAAGTCGACAATGCAGAGAATTACCTGATTTCAGTTGCAGCAGAGGAAGAGACACATGTGAAAATGGGAATGTGGGTTCGCAAGCTTGTATGCCTCATGCCCATTCAAATAGCTCGTGTAGAAAACAATGCCATGGTAGCTCTCAAGGATGGACTTCAGATACCACATTACATTAGCTACGTGGACAGCGTATCACTTGCTAATTCTATACGCTTTGGCTTCTATGATGCTGTTCTCAACAGCTGGAAGGGTAAAATTAAGGTTATATCTTCAATGGGAAAGCAAAGCAGCGGAAAGTCATATTTGCTGAACCATCTGTCAGGGTCTCTTCTGGATGTTGCAGGGGGCAGGTGCACCGATGGTGTGTGGATGACAATCACAACAGGTGAAGATGGAGATGGCCAGGGTGACAACAGATACTTGTATGTGCTCTTAGACTTTGAGGGACTCGACAGTTTTGAGCGAAGTGAACAAGAAGATATGCTTCTCTCTGTGCTCAATGTTGTTGTTAGCAACCTCACAATATTCAACAAAAAGGTATGTTAATGTCTAACAACAACATTCTTTATTCTTTTTGTTTCAAGTGCTCCTTGCTTTGATGCGGTCCAATGAGTCGAGGAAACAGGGAATGTTGTCAAGGAAAAGAAATAATGATTTTCATTTTCTTTTTTCTTGATATAACAGGACTTTCATTTGGATAAGGACACAGAGTCTGCTTTCAGCCGGTTCCAGAGTGGTATCAATCTACTGAAGCAGGACAAAAATTTATTTAAAGGTCTATTTTACATTGCTATCAAGGATGTGGATACATCCGATGTAGGTGACCTACAACAAGAATTTCTTGAGAAAATTTCTCAGATATGCAGCAAATCTCAAGACAATTTTATTTTAAAATGTATGATGGAAGGGTCAAGATTGCTGCTATGGCTCCTTATAATCGATCTGAGTACTACAAAGAGAGCTTAAGGGAGCTAACAGAAACAATAGAGGATAAAATTTATTCTTGGTATGACAATGGATCCACTTTCTTGAGGGATCTCAAGCTTATTATAGCTCAAATTGCTGCTAAAGACTGGACTTCCATTGACAGTAAGCGTGTTGCTATGATAGTTGATATTCTGAGGAGAAATCTTATGTCTGGTGTCCATACGGGATGTCTTTCTGCAAATGCAAATGAAGAATTGCAGGTGTTTGTTATTTTTGACACGCAAGAGGAAATTCCAGATTCTCCTATTGTTGTTGGGGATTTGTCATGTGACATTAAAGATTCAGGTCTGTATCTCACACCTAGCAATGATTCATTACTCTCTGTTACCATAAGAGAGGTTTTATCTCAACTCAGATCAAGCTTGGAGTTGGTTTTACCAAGGAAAGGTAGAAACGGTGAGGAGTGGCATTCAATGTTTGAGAACTTCCTTGAGTCACTCGCAGAAAGAAGGCAAGACAGAGTTCAAAAGTGGATAAGTGCAAACGCTGTAGAATTTTCTGATAATGATGTGGTACAAAGGTTGCAATTAGAGGCCAGTGTAGCTCTGGGTAAAGTAAAACAAGGACTATCTGTGTGTGGATGCAAATGTTCAGTGTGCTTTTGGAGATGTGTACTTGAGAAAGGCCACATTGATGACCATTCTTGCATGAGTAGTCATTCATGTGCAGAAAGTTGAAGCTATTGTGCTCGAGAAGGAGGCAGCTTTAATGTATGCAACGATTTGGCTGGGCATGAAGGCTCTCATGACTGCAAAGAAAAAAATCACACATGTCGAGAGACCTGTCACTTATTTCATATGTCTTCAAATTGCAATGAGTTGTGTTCTCTGAGGCCCGAACACTTTGGTCAGCACAAGTGCAATTCCCCGCAACATTTGTGCAACAAAAATGCTCTCTTCCAAGCTGCAGCAATCCATGTGCTATGGCAATCGAGTGTAAACATAAGCAACATGAGTGCCATGAGAGATATTGCCAGAGAAATTGCAGTATAATTGGTTGCAGCAGGACATGTGGAGTCAAAGACCATTTCCATGATCTGGAATCCATATGCAGAGCATTTGTGTGGAAATGAACATGCCTGCCCTGAAGAATGCGAAATGCCGGGAATATGTGAGATCTTTACAGAGCTAGTCAGACAAACTTGGGTTTTCCAGGGTCAAAGGGGATCTTTCGAGTATGATCTTGTGTCAGAACAAAATGGCCTGCGCAAAGGCTATTGCATTCCCATTCCTCCCTTTGAAACAGATCACCAAGGCCCGCATGTTCACACAAAAAATGAAGATTTTGTGCACTATTGCGACAACAGATGTCAATCTTGTGGTTACTTCTGTCAGCTTCCTATAGATCACTCTGGCTTGCACGATACGGTGCATGGAAATATGAGAAATGTAAGATTCATTTCGATGACAGTGAAGATATTGAGATTCATGATCGAAAGTATAAATGGGGAGAAAGAGGTGAGGCGGAGATGTGTAATATGTATTGCAGAAACTGGGTCGAGGCCACATCCATTTGGTTCCTTGCCCAGACTCTGCGTGTACCAGCAATCTCTACGATGGTTCCAGGCATGCAACTGTGAAATATGGACCTGACGTGGATATTGCCAAAGACGAGCTGACTCATGAGACTTATTGGCAATGTGTCAGGTTCGTTGATCCTTGCACTGAAGAAGAGCGGGAAGAATTTGGCCGCTGTAATCACCACTGCAAATCTGAGGAGCATGAGACAGAGGTAGGTGGCTCTGATAAATCTTACTGCACCGAGAAACTGTGGCACCCACCTATTAAGAGCACTGGACAAAATATAAGTTCTGCAGGGTACATAACCGATGATGGACATCATTTTGGCTGTGATCATTCTAAGAATGTCCCTCACCATGTCATTTTTCATCATTGATAGATCAGGTTCAATGCAATCCTCAGATATTAGCCCCACTATGGCCAAGTTTAATAATCATAATTCTAGACTTGGCTGTGTATATGAGGCCATTCTCAGATTTATACAAGCCCGCCTTCGAACAGTTTCTGATGATTCGGTTTCCGTGGTTCTATTTGATACTAGTGCAATTGTGTAATTAAGAGACACATACTTGAGAAGTAAAGTGATGATCACTGGACCAAAAAAGATGAATATCTGGAATATCAAAAAGAACCATTACAAGTCTTTCAAGCCCAAGTCCAAAAGCCCATGCAGTAGTTCCAGCTGGTCTATCATTGCAATTTAGTATTGCTTGCTCAGTCACACCACGACCTAACACCTCCATCCACTTCCCCTGAGGAAATGATCTAAAGTAGCAAGAGTTAATTTCGAAAAATTGTCTTACACTTGTAAGTTGTCCAAACAATGAAAGTTGCAGAGATGAAACTGAAAAAAATGAGCGATGGGAAAACAATTGCATCTAAGGCTAAACAATGTTTAAATTAAAATTTGTTCAAAGTTGGTAATTTTGGATCACTGCTGCAAATTTTTACCTGAAAATAAATTTCCAGCTCAAAGGATAGATTGGTAAATGGGAAGTACGTATCCACCCAGTGTATTTCAACGTTGCCTGATAAGAGTCAAAATAAGATCTCTATTAAATGGACAACCTTGAAGACCATAAATTATTCGTGATCTAGTCCTCTAAAGTTGAATGACGGGACCAAATAGGTATTAAGAAAATCAACAGGCATGCATAGAAAATAAATGGTGTACCAATCCTTCAATATTCCTCTTTAGTTCCATAGTTACATAAGAAGTACAATATACACCAAATGATTCCCACTCAGCTGGGGAAAACACACGAAAGCCAATGACAACATCTAACAACACAGACAACTTGTAATAAATGGTTGAAAAATTGAACCAATATTATTAATTTATTTCCCACTCTATATGAAATCATACCTTGTGGAAGACTGGGTAATGAGTAGAATTAATAGAATCTCTGCAATAAACATCTCCACTAATGAGAAAATGAGAGTACCCTTCACCCAACAATTCTATTTGGTGAGCACTTGTACGCAATCGCAGAACAGTTAAGTATCATTGTAGCTTCTGCTTACATGGTCCGGGGGCACCAATACATCATCAAAGTTCTGCAATATATGAACATGAACTGAAAAAAACAAAATGAAAGGAAAATTGAAAAAATGTTACATAGAAATTAATATACAGCTGAAGAAGCAAAAGGATTCTCAGCCAACTTTAAATATTTATAGAAGAGTTAGGAGGATATATAGTCTTCTTGATGAAATCATGTGTTGACTGCAATGGTCTTCATACCAATCAAGAGAAGCTATTTTCCATGCAATAATGTCCAAACCAACTTTGTAGTTTTGTGTGTCTAAAAATCTTATGGGGCTGCCTATTTTTAAATGTATATAACAAACCTACTTTGCACTTGCTTCTTCGGGGTTATTTAGAAATATTTCTTGATGAACATGAAATTTAATCTAATCATTATTTTCTCTTTCTAATGGAAAGTGTCCCTTACTGTTTAACACTTTTTTTCATTTTGAATTAAAGAATATAATGATTACTATAAAACCAGATACAGTGGTCGCATTCCATATTATCGTAGTAGTCCATATAAGGTATATGAGTATCAGGAACTAAAACCAAATTCACTGTATAAGTATTAAATTTAGTCTGACCACTATTTTATTATCAAATGTGAGCTGCATACTAGCTATTTTGTTGAACATGTATACTTCCTTGAAGGTTGTAGATTTATACCCTTGAGAATGGTGCAGAATACTTTTATGAATACTTTAGTAGAGTATTGACAAAAATATGAATCATATGATTATGGCAAAGAGACAATACATAGATTATAATTTTTTTAAAGATAAAATATTGGTATGGCATATAACTATCATGGAAGTGATCCAAAAAGTATGAAGAGATACACATATGAATACCAAATATAAAACAAATAATTATTTAATATGGTGTTCCCCCATGGTACAGTTGAACATTGAAATATGCTTTAAGATACATAACCCAATAAAATATAAGTCTTGGTAAGTACAAAAAATACATGCAAACTTAAACAATAAATTCAATAACTGACAAAAAAATATTGTTCATAGTTTTTTCTATTCTTAAACTAAATTAATTAGACTAATACATGCATTGTTTCATTGTATGTAATGAAAAAGTCTCCAAACCAATCAATTTACATTTTCTTGTGTTTTCCCAGCGTGTGACAAAATGGGAGCTTTAGAAGTATGGACATCCATAAAAGCATAAAGGATTGAGGAATGTCAGATTTTGTAGTTGCAATTACCCTGGTAGACATGTATACAAGATGTGGAAGCAAATGCAACCAACGGGTGTAAAGGAAAACTCCACAACATTTTCCAGCATCCTCTCAGCCTGCATCGAAATCTAAGCTTTAAAGTAGGACACAAACATCAAACTAAGCATAATGGAAATTGGGTTTTTGTTAGATGTTTGAAGTTCATTAGTAGACATGCATGCAAAATGCGGAAGGACATGCAAGGCATGTCAACTATTTGACAAAATTCCTCAAAGAGATATGGTCTCATGGAATGCCATGCATATCCAAAATGAGTTTCGCAAGGATGTTATCAAACTCTTTCAAGTAATGAAGCACTCTAAAACACACCCCACACATTTACGCTTCAATTTTCTTTTAGAAGCATGTGGTTAAGCGGGTTATATATCCCTTCTAAGCCTTTTTATTTTACCCAATCCTTTAACCAAAAATATAAATGAAAATAAGGTCAAAAAGAAAACCCATTTGCCACAAATAAGGATCAGAGGGGTTATATATGTTTCTTCCTTGTAAACTAAAAGTTTATGATGAAGCTATAATTTCAAATACAATCATAGTCTTGTGAAGACAACATATTTCCAACATATGTTGTTCTAAAATTTCTACGTAATATAGTATACACATGAAAATATTAGGCTTCAAATCCTTTCCAAGATAGAATATCAAATTACAAAGTAAATAAATACCGAATGAGAAGAAAAATTGGCCTAAATATGATATGAAATAGTGGGAAATAAATCTTTATGCGGTAGCTGCATTTGTTTTGTATATGTCATCTTGTTCGCATGGAATAGAGAGAATGGGAAATTTTAATAACTTTTACTACAGACATTTTGTCAAATAATTATCTAGCAACCTCTGAAATGCCATTAAGTGAATAGAGAAGGGTTGAATATTCTTAGCAGAATGCCACACACAAACCTGACATAGTAGCTTGATTCAATACATTGTAAGTGGTAGCAAACAACGACCGCAATGAAATAAAATAAGAACATACAAAATATAAAATATTTACTTTCACCAGTTTAAAATGCATAGGATTGGGTGTTATATTCTTTAGGATTCAAGTATTAATGGCCTCTCCTTCACCTTGCTGCAACAGTGACATTTAATAATTATTTTATATTAAAATATGCCTATGAGGTGTTATAATAATTACTATTTTACTGGTAAACATAACATTACCCAGAAATAAACAATATGGATTTTGGCAATAGAAAACTATAAATTTTAATAGCATCTCACCAAAATTTACTCATGTAATGGAGGAGTAAAAAAATACCTGGTAAAACCTTATTTCCTTTGTTTCTTCTCCACCCATATTAAAGAATCTCGGCCACCTACGATTTAAAGAGGAACAATATACATCACAAATTTTGTTGTAAATACATTTAATGCGGCCTTTGTGAAATAGATTATGACAAGTTTGTAAGAAGCTGATCTATCCACAGGAAGACTTTCCCCCAGATTTAAATCTCTACTCGGTAATATTTAGCAATTTGAATCTGCAATGTTCTCAAATATTGTAAATGTAAAAACATTAAAACTAATATCCATCGCCACATGAACTTGTATACAACTATTAAATATCTGTCATTAATTAAAACACAAAACAGAGGATACCCAAAACCTAGAAATTTAGGGAGGCACACCATCTGTCTGAGTATCCTGTTGGAGTGCTCCATGTGTAGGAAATGGTCATGGATTAACTTCTGCATTGTCCTGGAAGCCTTTGTAGCCATTGCGGCCTCCCTATTATGGTTGATGGACTTCAATGCTATTAGAAGAATCTATAAATATGGTGCCCTGCCCTCTTCTGCCATTTTCATATTATGTATTGCCACAACTTTCGCAGAAGGGAAATTTGTACGCCTTTTCCTGCAGAAGGTCGATCAAGCATGAAAAATATTTATAGAGTGAGGTTAGGGGTATCATATTCTACAAAGATATGATAAAATAAAGGCACTGGATGATATTAAACAAAATAACTTGAGTATAAAAACCAGCTGAATCTGCACTATTAATATTCCATTTCCAATCACAGGACACACCCAATCTAAAACCAATTTATAAAACGTGAAGTAGTACTTTAAATGATACAAAATTCCAATGATAATATTTCTTCAAATGTGAATAAAACATAATCTTACCTTGCATACAGACATGAAAGGATAATCAGAGACACGATATCCAAGGCCAGTATTTGGCTTTTTTTTCTCCAAAATACTCCCTCACAGATTTCTATTTCTTCATTCTAACCAAAACACCTGGTTTGTCCACCTACCCATTACAACACCCTCCACAAACCTGCAGTTCCGTCCCCATTACATAATCCACATTCGAATACTCTTTGAGAAAGGGTTCCACCATAATCCTAGGATTCATAGTCACCACATACCTCTTCCCACACGACACAAAAAACTTATACGCCTGCGGATGCATGTCCCCAATATAAAACTTGGGTAGAACGGCCTCTGCCATTGCTCGTAACTTGTGCGACCTTAATTCCTGTCATGGCCACAATCATCACTTGTATTTCAGTCATCTCGAGACAAAAGAATACAAAACCCACGCAAGAGGCGATGCCAAGAGAAACAACAATGCTCTCAACGGACCACCTGCTTCGAATGCCATCAACATAAAATAGGGAAACGACGAACTCAACCGCAACACGGTTCCATCGAGATCAGACACCACGCTTTGATTTTTGGTCCGTGGATGGCTCCTGAAGTAGTGAACTAGGTAGAGCAGGGGCCACCTTTTGATATTTGGTCTCTGGCTTGCACTGTTGTGGTGATGGTCACCGACAGCCACCTTGGAGCAACATTTCAAACCCCCTGACAACCATGTTCTGCATCATTTGCATAAACGAACAACCATATTTTCCCTCTTCTGCATAGATCCCAAGAAGAGGTGGACCGCTGAATAGCTGTTGGACCATACTTCCAAATGACATCACAGCGAAACTTCAGACAAACAAAAACTTATAAATTATTTCACTGCTTGCTAACTCTTAGTTTAAAGCTTTGAATTGTCAATAAGGAAATCTCCCTGAAGTCATTCAATGGATGCCACATTGGCTGTTGGAAAGCTTTGAATTATCCTACCGGAGTTGGAAACAGAGGAGATATCCAGCTGTGTTGACAGAAGACAAGTCAAAATAATGACTCCAGCTGTGTTGATAGAGACAATGCCTGTGCATTGGCTGAAGAAAAACATATACGCCATGCATTGGGTATGATCAACAACTATGAATAAAAAGTTACGGCAAGGAAATTACCTACCAATTCAAATTTTCAAAGGTATGAATAGGAAGGAATCCATGGAAATAGCCATGTCCAGTCCAAAAGGAATTAGTGGTATCAATCTCTATAAGAAATGGTGATATCAGGGTAATATGGTACTGGTTCATTCTCCGAGAAGCTAACCAGAGGGATAGAAACATGACAACGGTAGTGAAAAAGCTTGCACACCAGAAGTTTCTAAGTAAACCAGAAAGCTAGAAAGCTCACAATATGTATGAAAAGTAGTGAGTAGAGAGCGAACAAGGTGTAAATCTCAAAGCATTCAAAAGCATCCGAGCACACCCAAATGGAGCCGCAGAAAGATTAAAATGAAAGGAAATAAGTCTACAGAGTCGAGCTGAACCAAATGTAAGATGAACTAGTTTGTAAAAAAAGAGCCAGTGGATTCAAAGCGCCAGTGGAATCAAAGCATTAACACCATCAAATAATGAAGCATTAAAAGTATGGAAAATGACAGAGTTCAAACCCAAAACAAGCAACTGCACAGGTGCAAGTCTGTGTTGCACATCCGAGATAGAACATTGACAACTCGAGATAGAAGCCTAAGTGGAGATTTTTTTCACAGAGACTTACTGATAAGAATAAAAATCTTCAGGCACAAACAAATTATACCCTGTTGTAAAATAGAACTTACCACCAAGAAAATTCCGATACTGCCCCTGTGCCTCCATCTAGTTCTGCTACAAGGCATGAGGCCACATCTTCTAAATTTCAGATCTGGCATTTCTTCAATCTGCCTGCTACAACATCTACCCTGTGGCAACATTTCAAAAGACAACCATATCAGGGCCATTAGCAAAAAAAACATTAAACCAACGTTATTCCAAAACAGAGGCATTCCCAAAAACACATTAAATGAACATAATTATATAAAATTTAGCAGACACCTGATAAGATGTTCAGAGATGAAACCCGCTCCAATTCTTCAAAAAAATCCCCAAATGCTGATGAGGGATTCAAACACATATACATCCAATTTGGCCCATGTTTTTAATCACCGCCATTCCTGTGCCGACACAGCAGCCAGAAGTCAAATTTCTGCATCTCCTTGAATATCGTATGGTCGTAATTTGTTGAACAGGGGCTCTCTAACTTCCTTTTCAATATCTCGATCTTGCATTTGATTCGCGGAAGGGTTTAGTACCAGGATTCGATCTCGCGTCGGCGCAAGCGGAACAATATTCTTGTATGGAAAGCTTGGTCGGAACAATGAACAACGCTCCGAGAAGGACCCCGTGTTCTCCAGTTATGTCGAATACCAGCAAATAAAGAGCCAACACATTTCCGATGGCATTTAGAACAGAGAAATGGCGGGCTTCCTTTGCTTCTTCCTTTTCATTCGCCTTCTGATATTTGGTCTCTGGCTTGCATTGTTGTGGTGATGGTCACCAACAGGCCACCTTGGAGCAACATTTGAAACCCCCTGACAACCATGTTCTGCATCATTTGCATAAATGAACAACCATATTTTCCCTCTTCTGCATAGATCCCAAGAAGAGGTGGACCAATGAATAGCTGTTGGACCATCCTTTCCTCAATGAGACCGACTCCTGCTCTGTCACGGAGGTGAAAAGGGCTCTGGATCTCCTACTAGCACTTCGGATTTTGGGATGCCTGATTGCGATTCCTCCTGTTCTACTATGTCTATGATTGTTCCAATTTTGTCGCTGGACATTACTAGCCCTTTTAGGAAAGCTGAAGCAGAGAAGAAAAAGGAGTAAGTTAAGAGTTTTGTACCGACGACTTTGGATGCGGCCATGGTGCAAAGGATTGAAATCTTACACCTGCATGAGATTTGTAAGGGTTTGAATGGATCTGTGGCTCCCTGTACTCCCAAATGAAGCCATTCGAAACCCTAAACCGAATGAAGTTACCTTTGCCTGTAGGCTCTAATTGTCCCAAAAAAATTGATAGGGTAAAAGTAACTTATTATTAAATTAAATGAAAAAAATTAGAGACAAATCTAAAAAGTTAGAGACAAAACTATAGTTTTGTCTCTAATTATCGTCTCAAAATAGGCTTTTATGTAGTAGTGAGAGTGATCATGGATACTAGTATTACTACGTTCGACACTTCTACCAAACTTAAATTCACCAAATTGATGGGATATTCATTAACAGACCAGTAAGCTTCATAAGAAAACTCGAAGCCGTCGTATTGAGTATAAACATACCCTGATGTTTGATAAGCTGTAGGAAGTATGGAAATCTCGTAAGGAATTGTATGGAGGGTAACCAGCGCAAAGCTAATGAAGAGCGCAGCCATGTCAGTTCTCAAATTTGTGGAGAGAGGCATTGCTACTCCAGGCAACAAACATCCCATCAAAACGCAGGTGGAAACCCTCCCAGTGAGAATCAATAACCATTTGCTGTAAAGGTCAGCCAAATACGTATAAACGTTCTGAAATGGGTTATCATGTACCTTGTCGGTGATGGAGTAGTCGAGGGAGGGCTTGTTGAGGAGCATGAGCAGCTGCAGAGAAAGGGCCCCAAGAACGAGAGAGTCGCCAGGAATCCAATGTTTCTTCTGTTTGAATGCCCTCCATACGTCAGCTCCCACAAATGCAATTGCAGCTGCGCATCCAAATGACAATCCCACAAAGGTTATTACTACCGCAAGAATGGCAAGACTAGCATAGAAGTGATCCTGGCCCGCCAAGTCTGTTATAGACATCTTCAACAATAGAGAAAACAATACTAAATGTTCGATCTAAATTTGCAACGCAGGGCTTCGCAACGAAAATTTGTTATCTGAAGAGGGAGGGCGACCATCTCCGTGGAGGAAGCATCCTGCGTTGGAACCAGGTGTGGAATTTGGAATCATCTGTACCTATCTAATCAAAATTTGTTGACGGTCTAACTTTTTAGGTGGCTGTAAATTCTAATTATTTATATTTATTTTTATAATTTCTTTAGATATAAATAAGTTATATTTTTCTCATATTTTACATTTCATAAGGGTCTATTTAAAATATTATATGGTTTTTAAATTTTCACCTTATTACGCCGAAGGCGTTCCCCCTATGGGAAAGACTCTTGCGGACGTTTCCGCAACTATGTTAAAATTGACAGCCTTTCAGACGTTTTTTTCAGGGCGTTTAACTTTGACGGTCGTTTGTATGTTTTCACTTTCTACGGACAGTTGCTTTTTCGTGGGTATATTAACAATAGTGAGAGCGATGGTGAGGAACCCAGGAATAGTGTTGTTAGACGAGGCCACCAGCGCACTGGACGTGGAATCGGAGCAGGTGGTGCAGGAGGCTCTGAACAGGGCCATGGCTGGCAGGTCGAGCATTGTGGTCGCCCATCGCCTGTCTACTGTCCAAGGCGCAGACTCCATTGCTGTTATGAGAGGTGGTCGTATTGTGGAACAGGGTACCCATCACCGCCTGCTTTCCACACCCAACGGCATCTATGCCGCCCTCGTAAAAGCATCCTTGTCTTGATCGTGTAGATCTGTAGTTACATGATCCCTTATTGATCGCTCCATGAATATTCACAAGTATTTTCAAATATTTACAAGTATTCACATCAATGTTACAATTATTTTCAAATATTTACAAGTATTCACATAATTTTCAAATATTTACAAGTATTTACTAGTATTTTACAGCTAATATTCAGGGGGATTTCTTTCCAACCACCTGTTGATATCAAAGGGCATCGTCCATCACATTAGGCATTGTCAAGCATGGGTTAGACATATGGCGCTAGGGTTTTAATGTACCCAGAAACTAATAGGTATGGCAGGCCATATGGTTTTATCCTGCTTGCGGAAGGAGTACTCAGAAGACATCTTTCATCGATGTGGTGGGTGCTGTTTTCTCCACGTCGCCATTGAAAATTTGTACTCTCCGTGCTTTCTTGAAAGCCCCCTTCGGCCATGAATAGACGCCTTGGACAAATTTCCTTGTTTAAAACACCAAATATGGTTTTTCATGTAGAGCTGCACACACTTTAGAGAGAAGAGAGTCTGGAACAGTAATAGATGGCACAGAGGAATACCTGACTGCCCAGGTGAGGGATCCTTACTTAGGCTATGAACATTCTCATTCTTCAAAAAATTCATCCTCCTTTCTATGTAATTATTTTCTAGGTCTTGCTACTGGTTGTGTTCTTTTTGCAGGGTTTTGGTGGATTTTGATGGTGGGCGTAGAAGATTTCATTGACTTTATAAATAAATTTGTTGTGTGTATGGTGTCTGATTATGTTTGCCCATATTTGGCAAGGTTGTGAACTTTTCTATGGCATGAAACGTTCTTATAGCTTTGTCAACGACCTGAGCAACAACATACCTTTAAATCCAACAAAAAGAGTACAATTACCAACTTTGAGATGCGTAAGCCCCCAACAGATAATTGAAGCAAATATAAGGACATACAAAGAAATATTTTAAAATATGATGCTTAAATTGCAAAGCAACATAATTTGATTACAAATCTAAACAAATACAAAGGTATATAGGTTGCAATTGCATAAACTTCACAACTTGTTCTCCTCAAAATAACATAAACATGTTACTACATTTGCTTAGAAATTCTTTAAAAAGAAGCCTAATCGTAGGTCAGTAAGACGTAAGAGGAAAAATTACTATAATTACTTTGTAAATTTTCACATTCCTCGATACCATGCAACCATTCTACTGATTGAATTAATTTTTAAGAACAAACATAATAACAAATAAGAATTATGTTAACTTCATAAATTTTTGTTCGGATCATGTGATAAGGCAAAACAATAATTTTTGTAGTCCTTTTTGTGGAAAGGAACAATGTTTCTTGTCTTTGATTGTGGATTTGATATTGTTCATGAAATTCACTGCTTCAACTTATTGGTGCATACATGCGGGCATAAATTGTGTTGTATTTTATTTGTAGTAAGGAAACTCAATTGTATTGTGTTTTATTTGAAGTAATGTTACTACATTTTCCTAATCGTAGGTCAAGTAAGACATAAGAGGAAAAATTACTATAATTACTTTGTAAATTTTCACATTCCTCGATACCATGCAACCATTCTACTTGATTGAATTAATTTTTAAGAACAAACATAATAACAAATAAGAATTATGTTAACTTCATAAATTTTTGTTCGGATAATGTGATAAGGCAAAACAATAATTTTTGTAGTCCTTTTTGTGGAAAGGAACATTGTTTCTTGTCTTTGATTGTGGATTTGATGTTGTTCATGAAATTCACTGTTTCAACTTATTGGCTGCATGCAGGGCATAAATTGTGTTGTATTTTATTTGTAGTAAGGAAACTCAATTGTATTGTGTTTTATTTGAAGTAAGGAAACTCATTTGAATTTAGTTCAGCTATTAGTTTTGTTTACATTTTTTCCCGTAATGGATATTTTTTTTTTTTATTAATTTTTGTGTGAGAAGTTCTTAGTGGTAAGTAAGGAAAAAGAATTTTAGATCAAAAAAATACATATGATAGTAGGCATTGCTCATTGTTAGCAAATGAAATTTTTATTAAGTAGATTGTTTACATTATTCATTAATTTTTTTTACACGGTCATATGTAGGATGAAAACTATGTTGTCTTAGATAAAAAATTCTTTCGATTAGGGTATATACTCGCATCTTTATTGTGAATGAAATCATCCTCCAAAAATGTATTTGGGCCAAAACTGTTGGGAGGGAAATTAAAAACGTAGAAAAGGAAACGAGTTAATTTTTTTAAGGATGCATATAGAAAAATTTGCATTCAGAGATTTTATCTTGGACTCTTGCTCATATAAGAGAGTAGTTTACTTTCATTTAATTTAAATATTTAAAACAGTAGTACTATAGTCATGTTATTATTTACCATAACAAACAAAAAAACATCGGGGCATCTATTCTATTTATGAATCCTTGCCTGATTAAAGAATAAATGTACATATATTAATTCTATCATATTATATACTTCAACAAAAAAATATTATAGAAGTTGAAATATCTAATAAATTTAAAATTTATTACAAACTTGCAATTCTACATAAATTTGAAATTTATTACAAACTTATAATTTATTTTAAATATTATGTTTAAATTTATAATAAAAATAATTTTCTTGCAACAAAATTGGCAAGTGTTTATCATGAGATGACAAAGTTAATGCAAATATTACTTTTTTATAGTTTATTAGTTTTATGTTGTCATTATTGGGGTTAGTATAATATATGGCAATAGAAAAATAAAATCAACTATTTTCTAAAGTTTTGCCACTTGCAAATTATATTGAGAAGGAAAATGTTGACGTTGTGGTGTAGACCGTAAAAATAAACTCGACATGGTTATAAAATGTAGTGATGATATGGAGTTTGCTTTCATGGGATAAACATAACATAAATTAGAAACATTTACATTGTTGTAAGCTATAGTTTTTTGCTCCAATGTTTGTAGTGCACTCTTTAAAACTCTTACAAATGAAACGTTTTATTCCCTAGGAGAGCATATAGAATGGCGTAAGATAAGTTCCCATAAAGATGACACAAAATCACATGGCCGGCCCTGTGTTTCGTGGTTAACAAAATCATAAACTACAATGGCTTGACTTGGGATGATGGGTCCACTCCATGTATCCCTCTCTAAATTGTGTCAAGACAAACAAGATATTTCACCATAAATTGAAATGTGTTCTACCTGCCAAAAAATTACCAAGGGGTTTGTTGTTAACAATAACTTGCTCCGCCCGCTTTTCTCCAATTTATACAATAACCAAAAATAGTGTGGTTTGCATGTTCTTAATTATTTGCGCTGACAAAAATGCATGGCATTTGCATGTGTATTAGTATTTAGGGGGGAGACAAGCATACAATGACATCCACTAACCAATTATATATTAAATTATTTCCTTGCTCTTACAGAAATGTATTTCTTCACATACCATATCCTTGTTAAAAAAGAATCCTATTCCTTTTCATATATAGACAAACGTAAACATAAAGATTTTATAAACAAGGTCTTTTTAATCTAATATGAATATTACACATATTTCTTGGTTTTGGTTATGAAGAGAATCTTTTCCATAAAATTCACTCGAGGTATGTTACCGGTTCTTATTGTTGTACCTTTAATGGTAGCAGATTTTTATGGCCATCATCGGAAATATTCTTGATAAAAGTCCTAATTGTTAACCTCTTAGCTATATATAGCTGGAAATTATCTTTGTAAGAACGACTTCAACCATGGAAAAGGTTTGGGACATGTATGCATTTAATTCACACAATTTTCCCTAACTTTCCATTCGTGTATTTGTATTATCTAACAAATGGATAACCACCCATTCCTGAGCTTTGACACCAATGCTCGTAGATAGTAGGCACCATTACGATTATCGATGACTTTAGATGATGACACCTTTTCCATAAATGTTAGCTATAGATAGTTGCTTTCCAATCATCTCCATTTACTACAAGGGTATATTATGGAGGAGGCCCATGACCAACACATACCGTGTTTTATAATTCACCCGTCACATGCGGACAATAATCGTAACTTTCTATCATCAATGTTTGTTTGCAAATTTCTTTCTTTCTTGCATTTACTCAAACTTACAATTGACAGGAGGAAAACCAAGTAGCAACCAATGTGGTTGGGTTTTGAACGAGTAACCTTTACATTTCCCACAGTTTTATTTCAACTCTTTAACCCTTCCTGCAATCGCATGAATGATGCAAGTGAGATGAAGACAATAATGTAAAGCTCATATAAAAATTTTCTTGCTCTTATTCCCTGTCATTTTTTATTCTTTGCATAAAACTATTCTTCATGTCCATCACATTTTCTCTAGATTATTCCCATTCTCTTCACTCACATTTCAAGTCCTTTCCTTTAAACCATCTTCATGAATACTTACTCCTCTCTAACATTACCGCACATTACTCCTCCGCCCTCTGCACTAATTCTGGCTTCTATTCCACTCTCTCTTCCTCCTTATAATTGACAAATCAAATAACTTAAGTATCACAACTATGCTCCTCTATTTACTTCCCTTCTCGACATTTCTTTCTTCTACCACATCCCTTTCGGCATTCACATCACACACCTAACGTGCGATTGCTAGTTTATATACAATTGTCTAAAATTTTAAGTGGTAATATATAGTTAAAATCACAAAAACGCCACAACCTCGTTGTTGGTTAAGAACATTATTGGGTAGGGGCCACCGTTGGGGAGGTCGTCAGTTCAATTCTTTGCGTTATTTGTTTGTTTATTTGTTGTATGGGCCTGTTATCTGAAATTGGTGAATTGTGGTTTAAAACTCAACGGATAAGTAGTCGATATGAGTGGCTTTCCAAACACAATTGAGAACACATTATTAAAGTCATTTCAAATAGTATTAGTTTTATTATGGAGCCTACTCTAAATTGGTGAATTGTGGTTTAAAAGGATAAATAGTCGATATGAGCGGCTCTCCAAACACAATTGAGAACACATTATTAAAGTCATTTCAAATAGTATTAGTTTTATTATGGAGCCTACTCTAAATTGGCGAATTGTGGTTTAAAATTCAACAAATAAATAGGCGATATGAACGGCTCTCCAAACACAATTGAGAACACATGATTTAAGTAATTTCAAATAATATTTGTTTTATTATAGTGCCTACTAATCATTATATTGTAATTAAATTTCATTCACATGTTTGAGGTATAAATTTAATGGGCTTCATAACGAAGGCATATGTATAATATACTAGAGATACCATCTTAAAATCTAAGAGAAGTAGAATCATACACGTGAATAAAAAATATCACTCTCTCGAGAGGTCTCTTTAGTTTGAATTAGGTTTCTTGTTGATGTGTGTTTTTTTATATTCAACTTTTGACATGTTTATATAATGGTGTAGTCAATATAGTTTCTCTTTATTCTAGGCGAGACTATCGGGATTCGACTTAATTAACAATGTCATCATATGCATTAGTGTGTTTACTATCTATTGCTTAGGGTTTGGGCTAATGTAAGACCAAGATAATCCTAATTGAGATTTTAGGTAACATTTTGGTTCTATTACCGAACTCTATTTAATTGTGTTATAAAATACATGATAGTGTATGACACGAGGAGTATCACTCTTGATAAACTTCAGTTGTTGTTTGAAAGTAAATCCTTAAGTTTTGAAGAACTTGGTGTGAAAGAACAGGAAGGATGACAACAAAATCCATTGTTGAAGGATGATTATATAGCGATTTATACGAGGCGTTCTTCCCGGAACTATCGAAGCATATCCAAGAATGGTAGTGACATACGATGTTGAAAACAATTTTTAGTTTGGATGAATTTGAGGTTAAAGTAATGTAGAGTTGGATAGTTTGAAGCAAACAATTGAGGTTTGGATTCAAGCCACAAAAATTTGGCAGAGAAGCACATTGAACAATTAGATGTTGGAATTTTTGGTATCTAATTACTCATGTTTTGAGAAGCCTAAATTTAAGTTTGTATTAGGCACTACATAAATATTTGCATTAATTTCCCTTGGATATTATGAAGAGTTATTGATCATATCTAATGACATAATGACTGCCATGAAGCAACATCCTTACATAATAAAGGGTTAGCATTTGAATGCCACTATAATGCTTCATGGATGTCTTGTTTGAAAGGATATAAAACACATGAGATTGCCCAACATTATGACAAGGTAAATATCCACAACTCAAACATACGTGTATTATGGAAAGTAAATGTGGATTTCCGACTAATTGTGCCATGCCATGCTATTCTTGAATACATTTCTAAATATGCAACAAAAGAAGAGATAAATGATGAAATTTATCATGAAATGTTGACAATAACACCAAAATCTATAATTGTACATGATCTTATGCACAATGTTTGTATATCATAATATTCTCACATATGCTATTATTGACCATGATATTGGAACACAAGAAACTTGTCACATGGTGCAAAAGGTGTCTTTTAGTATGTAACCACCCATTTGTGTACTTGTGTAATGCCCATTCGCGTACCCTAGTCCTTGTTTCGGTGACCACTGCTAAACATTGAACATTTGCATGAGTGCTCACATTATTAGGAAATAAATATGGGTCGTAAATAATATCAAGCAAATACTATTGTTGTGAGTTTTTTTAACAACTCACGTATATAGTGAGTTGTTGGAGAGTTGTTGTAGGAGGTTTCCTATTTTATAGGAAACTCTCCCTCTATATATTTTTATGAGCAAGCTGATAATATACTGAATATGTAAAACATCAATATACAAAATATTACAGTGTGTGTGTTTACCATTATTGGCTATGTATAATCTCTATTGATCATTATCACACATTTGAAACATTTTTTTAATTCAATATTTTTTTGACGGGCATAAGCGATTATCAAATTGAAGCACGCCTTTGTATATGACACTTTTAAGTGAATGGAGATGAGAATTCCCAAGAAACGAAACAGAGTGTAATGTCGTAACAAACTCGCATAGGTAAATGGGAACTCATGTAGATAACCATTATATAGTGCTTGGATTGGTCTCTACATGCTTTTTTACATTCTTGTGTGTAGGTTATAAAATAAATTATTTGAAATATTAAAAAAACTAATAATTACATGCAAGATGTAATAGATATGTAAATAGAAAGGAGAAAATGAGAAACATTGAAAAAGGAACTGAGAGGAACATTGTTGCATATTAAATTCGTCTTAATGGCCATCTCTGCGACCTGCCTGGCGTGAGAGAGAAGTTGTTCCACGAGTTGTTGTTTTGTCCTTTTTGGCAAGTGGTGTGTGGTTGGGCGCCTCCACCAACTATCTTCATTGTTTGACAGGCTTACTTGTTCACCAATCTACCTTGACTTATACCCTGACACCTGCCATTGCATTAAAAACCCCCCCTGCACCTTCTTGGCGTGTTCTGGACAGTGGATTCATTGATGGTGAAATGAAGGTCTATCACCCTGATGTTGCGTGGGTGGGTGCGGGTCTCAAAATCGTGCTATACGGGTAGTTCGGTGGAGCGTAGAACCCGAACTTCTCCTAGGAAAGTGCCGTGAAGAAGTGATTCGCTATATGCAGCAGCTACAGGGTAGAGAAGTAAACTTATCCCGAAAATCGGTGGCATCCAGAGAGAGCTAAGTGCGGCACTGCCGCAGGATGATCCCAAGGAACCGTTGGTGTTGAACTCGCTGTTGCTTCTGTTGCACGCGACCACGCCGTCGTGATCGGTTGTTGCAAAGTCTTGCAGCTGTAGTAGAAGAACGAGATAAAGTTTTTGTTGAGTTGTCTTGCCTTTTCATTTTGGAAAGTCGCTTCTGTCTTGGTGGTGAATTTAACAAGGAAGAATCTCGATCAAATCTTGAGGATGGGTAATGCTTCTGCACCTCTTCTTAGTTCACCCATTTTCTACAGTTGGGTTTCTTGTTTGCTTCTAGGTATCCTCTGATTCGAGATTGGGGATCCACAGCAACTCACCTGCAACAGTAAATAGCTAGGCAACAGGCATGCTACAGTTTGGTAGAAGCCTTCGTGAGCACCTCCAACAGGCAGGATGTCCAACTAGGTTGTTTTCTGTTCAACATTGACTACATCCTCAAATTTGGGATTCTCCTTCAAGGTGACAGATCACACCCACGGCACGGGAGATCTATGCAATGTTGGAGAAAATGTCTTGGGAGATGAAGGTAACAGAATATTTTTCGATCCGAGCATGCACTGGGTTTGTATCTCCAAAATCGTTTTGTGACAGTGAGGGTGTTACCAGTAGACGCGATGAAATTTATTTACAAAGATTCTCTTTTGAGATCTTACTTGCTGTACGATGTAACTCATGGAAGAGAACCTCATAGAGGCCGATCTATTTCATATCAAAATATTCATGAAACATAATTTGCTTTGCCATTTTCTCGAGCTTCTTCAACGAGTCACTAAGTAGGCGAGGCATAAAGGTTTCTGTTGAGATTATCACACCTTACACGCTTGGTGAAATGTTTGCACCGAGAGTTTGATGTCATCCCCAAATCTGATGAAGGAAAAGGTTTGTGTATCAATACGGTGGATGCCTTTCGAGCCGGGAGTGATGTAATCATTATGTCTTGTGTCCGAGCTTCAAACCATGGTTGGTGTTTAGCTTTCTAGCGCAAGTGCTCTCGGACTGAGTGGTAAGCAGTTCAACTCTCACCCCCAAAGCAGCTGCATTGAAGCAATCTAGTGTTTGGACAGCCACCTATTGCATTCTTCTAGTCGTGCCTTCAAAAGGGAATCCCGTGTGTGTATATTGCAAGAAAGACCAAGAAGCAGAGGATAAAGCGGAGGGCATGTGGTGTGAAAGCAGATCCTGCTGGATGTACATGACTGGTGGATGCGTTAAAACAGTAAGATAGACTAACCATATACATAATATGCTAGTATCTAATAAACCTCTTGAAATGAAACTTTTCTTTCTAGAAATTGGTTTAAATTTGTGATTTTGTAGAATTGTGTTCGATAGGGTTAACAGTTTGTTACTTCGGATTTTCCTCTGTGCTTGTTCTTGTTGAAGTGATCAAACCCGTTTATATATATAAAAAAAAACAAAGGTTCTCGAGTGTATGCTTCGATTGATCATATGAAAATATATATATATATATATATATATATATATATATATATATATATATATATATATATATAAAGTTACTTCCTTCGCAAAAATGTCACTATTTATTTTGTGAATCTGGGTACGTAATCACCCCTGAACGTTGCGGCTTTGACTAGTTTTGGGTTCCTTTTAGGTTATTGCCCTAGAGGAAAATATACAGCTTAAAGTTTTTATTTTTTTATGATAGGCTTGATTATGCACTTCGTGTATTGTGCAAATTATTAAGGCATTTGGAAATGAGAAGTTCAATATATATGCTTGTTAAGAAGGAAGCTTTGGACCGAAAATATGTTCGGGGTTGATAGAAGGGCATAAATTATTGATAGAACCCCATTTGATTCTACTCTTTCTATGAGTAAAATTTGATAAAATTAATGACCTTTATGGTGTTAAGATATGGTATGTTGATGATTCCTTGTGTGATCGATTTAATTATGTATAGGCATAATGCCTTGATGGAGTAAGATATTATCTTTCACCGTTTGTGAAAGTTAAGGTTTTCATCAACTCGCTTAAGGTAACATGAAGTTCCTTAATTTAGTCAAAATTGTTTTGTACTTCCTTCTTGATGAGTGACCTTTCATTACAAATTTAGAATGATTGTGATGGAAGGTCGTGAATATATTTTGTTGTCTAAAAAGGGAAAAGAAGCTATGGAATAGTTTGTATATGTATCGAACGTAATATTTGTAATTCATCATTATAGAAGTTCATTATTGGAGGATATCTATCTTCAATGGTATATTATGTGTTTAATCATTGCATGGGTTACCGTAAACTTAGTGATGAGATGTAAATTAAGGAGAGTTGAGAGACCTTTTTCTTTGTATACATCGCTTTATGATATTAGAAAGTGAGTTGACGCCGGAAAATTTCAACCAAGTCTAGATTCATGGCTACGTTCGCTCTCTAGAACGGGAGGGTTATAAATCTAGAGTATTATGAAAATTGCAAGGATGTGTTTAGAATGCTAGATTGCCTACTCAACTTGGGTATTAATGAGGCTTGTCACTATTCCGTCCCCGGTTATGTTCGGAGGGTAGGCCGATAGGCAATGCCTATTCCTGACATTCTTATCGTCCTTTCCACTCATCCTTATTAGCTATGAAATCACTTATTACCTAAGATATAATGGTTGTGGGTTTGAATATAATATTTTCATCCTTTAAACCTTTTTGATTACATGATGGAACTTTGTTTTTACCCTCGTTCATTTCTAGCCTATTAGGCGTATGGCCCTACGGAACGATTCCAAAACTATATTCTTTTTGGCAACTAAGATCGGGTTTGGTTTTTATCTTTTGACTTCACCTTGAGAATGTTGATTGATGGGTTACACTTTAGATTTCAATCACGTAATCTACGGGATTACATGATTGAAATCCTAATACTCTCAACTCTTGTGTCTAATCATTTAAATTTCATAGTCTTGCGTATTTGGTTGTCAAACTTTTGTAGTTTTCGAGGTATTTTTCATAACTAAAATTTATGGATTTCTTCTTAGTTGATATGTTGAAAATTATATCTTGTTTCAAAAGGTTGTTAGAGGTTAGAACTTTGATCCATTTCTTGAAATAGAATGCTTCCTTTCATGGTTTTGTTAGCTAGTAGCTTATTGTTGCTATGTATAGTCTTATCTTGCTCAGTTCTCGTGAACTGACTCAGGTTATTAATTGTTGCAGATGGCTTACGTGGTTAGATGATGGAAAGACTAGTAGATTATTGCATCAATCCAGGTTATGATGTTCCTTTGTATGAATGTGTATTATGTTATAAAAAATTGGAAAGGGCCTTTGGACATTTTAGAAGAAGGGTCAGTGCCTTAGTAAATGTATTGTAGAGTATTGTTGTTGTAACTATTGAAACTTTGGTTTGTTTGGTTATCACGTGAAAGATGAAATTTGATTACCGCTTGGTTACGGGATATTCTAGTGTATTTTAATCCTTAGAATAGTAGCGGGGCATGTCCCATGTTATTACTCTCTTGCTCCCTAGTCATGGTTCAATAGAGATGGTATGTCCCTTTGGTTTGTGCATCATGTTGGAATGAATTGATGTAACCTTGTTTTGTTTTCGCAAACGAGTACTGTTAAACTTTGCTCTTGAGTTAAAATGTTGAGTTGTAAATCCTTCTAAGGCATAGTAGCAATGAGTTTGTAAGTACTATGAAGTGAGCTGGATAGTCCTTATAAAAGTTAAACTAATAAACATTATCCTTTTACGGTGAAACCTTAAATGATCTCATGGTGAAATCAATGGTTAGATTTTAGAAGATGATAGGATTTAATAAGTAGGAGGGAAATTGATTAATAAAACCTTAAATATCTCTCTATCGTTTGAAATGTTCTCCTTTGTCAAACTTAATTAAGTAAAGTCTAGATGGAACATTTAACCAATCTTGATAAACTCTTAACCTCAATAAAAGACTGATAGTAAACAATGTGACCCTGAAGCTAAATTCTATTGTCCTGTTCTGTTAACCCTTGCCTTGATTCATGGTGATATTTCTTAAGCAAGGCCAAAATTTGATCCTTAAACAAGAAGGTTATTGTTATGAACCCTAAGCGGTACTTTCCACTCAATCGGAGCTTATGCCTTCACCTGTGCAATAGAGGTGTGGAACATGTGTTAGTGGCTTGAGTAAGTTTAATTAACCTTGTACGAAATTGAAAATGTTCTAAAATCAAATGAATAAAAATCCTTGGACATAAAATTGTTGATCCTAGTTTAGAAAGCTTGGCCTTAAGCTATTTAGTCAATAGTTGAAAAGAAAGAAGTTCTCCCTTGTGAAAAGAATTGTGTGAATCATTACATGAAATTTTATAAGAACGTAAGATAAGAATTAAGAGACATTTTAGTAAACAAGAAAATTTAACAATAAATTTCCTCATGGGATGTCGTGTGGTTGGACTTCCATGTTGTCTTGTCAAAAAGAAGGAAAAAAAAATGTATGTATTGTCCTTGATAGGTGTGAACGTTTCCGTGCTGACCTTGTGGCCTTCCCCATAACAAGTGGTTCCTAGTGTTGGTTGTAACCTTGTGACGACATGTTGTGTCGTGTTATGTGTCAAAGCAAGTCAAAAAAATTATACCGCTCTTTTCCGTATTGTCGTTGTGTGAATCTTTGGGTAGTTACAACTTGAATGTTGGTTGGAAGACCTTTCCTTTAGTACATAAAATTACTATTTTTGTGTTAGCTGCTAAGTTACATAAAGCTAGTGGCCACTAAGTTACATAAGGCATTTTTAATGCCACCAAAATGTTTAGTACATAAAATCACTATTTTTTGTAGGCCCCTAAGTTACATAAGGCTAATGTTGCTTAAGCTACATAAAGGTAGCATCTCTAAGTTACATAAGGATAACGGCTGCTAAGCTACATAAGGCTAGCCACCGCTAAGTTACATAAGGCATTTTTAATGCTTACTCAATGTTTAGTACATAAAATTACTTTTTGTGTGTCGTCCACTAAGTTACAAAAGGATAATGGTCACTAAGCTACTTATGGCTAGCGGTCGCTAAGCTACATAAGGCTAGCAGTTGAGCTACATAAGGCTATCGATCACTATGTTATATAAGGCTAGCTGCTATAGACACCCTAAAATTATTCACATGTTCCCAATGTTATCATAATACACCTTGTTATTCACCAATTTGTGATTAATTGATTAAATTGATTAATTCACACACATTGCACCCTTTGGATTAATTTAATTAATCCAAAGTACCCTTTGTTCCCCATTGTGCTAATTTAATTATCATTTATTAATTAAATGATTAATTAATTAGTGTGTGGATATCCTAGTCAAAAACCACTCGATCAACAACCACTTGACTCCACATCTTCATCCTAGTTAACTACACTTTTAGAATCCTAAAAGGTGGGGCAATTGAATTGCACGTAATGCAGCTTCTGCAATTAAATCCATTATTGCACCTAAATGCCTTCAACTATGGCGACCTCCTCCAATGCTATTTTTAGCATTTGCATTCAACAAATGTTCAACCAACTATCAACCACTTTTTCCTCTATAAAATACAAAGCTTGTCTTATCCCAAATCTTCCTGAATTTTTTGCAAGTAATGTCAATTTGCATTCTGAAGCATTCTAACTACTTGTAGAAATTTACATCCCAAGTTTGGAGAGCATTCAAGAACACCCACAATCATCTATTCAAGAAGGTTACACAACTCAAAGCTTTTACAACCTATTGAGGTTTGCACTGAAAGGTTACTGGAAGGTTTGCAAGTTAGTTTGTTGTTTATCTTTCATTTACTGTTACTTTTCTCTATTTACATTTTGGCATGCCTGGTGGGAGTTGCACCCCATATTCTTTTGTTGTTAGTTTCATTTCTCGTTCATGTGTTTCATTTGTTTCACAATACATCTCTTGTTTATGTACAATTTTTCCAGCGTTCATTGGGGGTTTATTATTGTTTACCAGTGTTTTGCATATGCAAGGGTTTTGAATATTTTGCAAATTGTTACTACAAGATCTGCACAAAGGATTGCTTTTACATTTTTTTCTTTTACATTAGAGGTTGCTTTGATTTCATATATGTTTTTCTAGAAACATCTACTTGTTCTAGTTTTTGCCTTGCTAATCCTGCTACATTTTTGCACACAAAAAGAAATCATAGTTAGATTTTGTAAAAAAACTATATCAATTTTTTTTACAACAAACATCATAAATAAAAAAACAAAAACAAAAACAAAAATTGAAAACAAAAACAAAAAGCAAGTAATTTTTGTTTTATCTAACCCCTACCCCTTGCCCATCTCCTCCCCTCCCCTCTCCCGAATTGGCCACCAAGGCGAGCAACATGCACCCTAATTCCCATACTCCTTGGCCATCCCCCTATCGACCCTATCCCCAACTCAACCCACTTGACCCCACCCAAGTTGCCCACTCCCTATGATTCCACCCTTCTTGTGACCCCCAACTCTCTTGAGATCGTCCCCGACACCCTCCCACTTGACCAACCTAAGCCTCTCGTACCATTTCCCCCACCTTGTTGAGTTACTCGACACCTCGTAAATCTCGATCCCAACCCAACCCTACGTTGTTCAATACGCCCTAACCGAAAAATGCACTCCCCGGCCTCAATACCCATAGCCCTACCCACCGTAGCCCTTTCCCTTCTCGATCTCCATCCCCAACCCCTCTCATGAGAGATCTGACTTCACAATCTAGACTCCCCAATGCTCGCTGCCCCGACCATGCACACCACGACTCCCTAACCCGAGCTACCTCACCATTCACGCCACACAAGACTCCGCATACCAACCCGAACACTATACCTCGATGTTTTATGTTGCTCGCTTCGCTTCTCCCTTAGTTAAAAACATAGGGTTGGTGCATTTTTCATTTTTAGGTATTCCCTCTTCATAGGTTTATAATGACGCACTTAGGTTTATATTTTCATTTTTAGGTTTTCCTATGGTTTCCACCTTCGGTTTAAGCTTTAGATCATATCTTTTATTATGTGTTTTCTTTTATTATTCTTATCTTTTACATTTTGTTTAATTAGATTCTTTTTCATTCATTAATTAAGCTAGATCATTTTTTTTCAAGTTCAATATTTCTTTTAGTTAACTAGTTTGTTGGTTTAAATTAGTTCGCCTTCTTAAATATCACTTTGGTGGTCTTACTTATTGGTCCAATTATTTTACTTAGGTATTTTCATTCCCTTAGGACCTTTAACTTGATGATGTTTTCATCATTTGATTAAGTTGGACTAATTGTGGCAATTGCTCGTGCAGGGATCTCGATCACTTTCACTTTTTTCACTTAAAGACTTCTCTACATTTCATCGTTTCGATCCATTTTAACAACCTTTTTGTCATTTTCTTCATTTCGATTCATTAAGCAACTTGCCAATTTAGTGTTATTGGATGTTTCGGTCCAATTTTTCTTGTTCTTTTGCCATTTTTGTACACATTTTATCGTTTTATAACCAGACTAACGTGTTTTGCATGCTTTCATTGTCATTTTTTGTTTTGTATTTCGAGATTAAGTCATTGACGGTCATGCATATGCTCTTCCCTTGCACTTTCTAAGTGATCTTGGGAATAAAAACGTGATCGTTTCTCATTTTGTTTTGGGGAATTAACACGTTTCACTTAGCAAAACCAACCCACACGTATGCTCTTTCCTCGCACTTTTTAAGCGACCTTAGAAATCAGAAATGTGGGTTTGCTCTTGGTGTCTTGTCTTCTACCTACTTGTAGAAAACATTATAATCCGTACTTGTAGGACCCACTCACACGACGATTGATAAAACACTTAAAACTACTAACCGCAGTTGCCTTTTGTTCGTGCGCTTCAAACTACTAATTCTTGTGTGCGTAAAATTACGGATAAACAATATAAAATAAACATTTTTACACACTTGTATTTGTAGGTTTCGATAAGGGTAAAAACCCATCCGCATAACTATGGGAAGTGCCTTACAATAAGCCATAAAACTATTTTGAGGATTACCACGGAACCCTAAAGTAGTTAGACACCGAGGAACTGGGTGACCAAACAGAACCTTTTTTTGCCAACTAGCTAGTAAAGACTTGTGAGTTAGTATCACGTATATCCAAGAAAGGCAACCCCAATGCGATTCATTTTGAGCAAGATATTTTCTCAGGGTTTTAAAGGAGGTAAAGTAAATCCGTCAGATAACAATAGCGTCGTGCTCGCTCGCACATATTGATGACACCTAGTTGAGTAAGCCATCTAAGAAGCCATGCCTTGTCCAAACCAATCTAAGGTAGAGGCCAAAACTTTCACAAACAACATTTTTTTCATTTTTATCGCATGTTACACACTTGTGTTTCACTTTCTTCATTCACGTTTTATCTCTCATCCACCTTATCATTTTGTAAACATGTCTAAGTCTTGGGTTGTGGACATCCATATCCACACTTGAGTACTTCCTTTTCATCTAAGTCTTGACATCGTGATACTCGCTTTATCACGGTCAAGCACCCTCTTGATCACCTTGATCTTTTATTGTTGTAAGTCTTAAGTTTAACATTATCTTGTTGAACTCTTAGCATTCTACATTCTTACATCGTTACATTTCACATTCACTTTATGGATTTGTAGGCATTCTTCAATATCTTTCTCTATCCTTTTACGTCGTCACATTGCATGCATTCACTTTGTTAAATTGATGACATTCTTCTATCTCGCCTCCATAAATCTTACCTTGTAAAATTTCACTTCCACTTTGTTGAGTTGCGACATCTTCCATTTTTCTCCTATCATCTTATGTTGTCATACTTTCGCAATCATTTTGTTACATTGTCAACAACGTCATTATTTCTTCACTTCTCTCTTTAAAGCATCCACTTTTCTTTGATTTGAGATCACTAATTCATCACTTCCCCTTGTCTCTTATCTCCATTTTTGTGAGATTTGGACCTTCTCATCGTCATTACTTCACTCCTTGTGATGACATTCATTTTTCCGTTCTTCTTGTGATCCCCTTTCTTTGTTGTGTCTCCTCTTTCAAATTTTGTTAAGAGTAGACCTATTTCATCATCTTCTTAAGTCTTCTCTTTTAACACACTTTTGTTAAAAGTTGACATTTTTCATCCACTTCTTAAGTATCCCCTTTTAACACACACCTTGTTAAAATTCAAGAAAACTCATCATATTTCCTAAGTCTCTTCACTTAACACATCTTTGTTAAGAGTTGAGCATCTTTCATCATGTTGTAAGTCTCCTCTTATCACACTCATCTTGTCGCAAGTTGAGCACACTAACCTTTCATCTCTTCCCTCTTTACGTTCACTTTTGTAAAGTGTCGTGAAGCCATTTAATTCCTCCATCTTTCTTAACACTCATTTTGTTAAGAATCATCTAAACTAACATTTCAACCCATCTTCCACCTTAACATCATTCATTTTGTTAAGTGTTTTGAAGTCCACCTTCTTTGTCACTCTTATCACTCATTTTGATTAGAGTTGATCACATTCACACTTCAATCTCTCTTCCACCTTAACATCATTCCTTTTGTTAAGTGTTGTGAAGTCCCTCTTATTGTTTCTCTTAACACTCATAGTGTTAGGAGTTAACCTTTTCACATTGTGTCGTCACTCTTCTCACTCATTCGTTTAGGATTTGATCCCACCCATCTTGTCAAGCCTCTTCCTTCTTAACATTCATTTTTGTTATAGAGAAGAGCACATGTAACCTCTTTCTGTCCATTTTTTCTTAACTTTCATTTTTGTTAAGAGTTAGGCCATCGACTAACCATTTTTGTTTCTTCCCTCTTCAAACTCATTTCACTAAGGGTTGATATTTTTCATCTTCTTCCCTCTTCCATATTGGCATACACTTTGCTAAAGGTTGATTTTTCTATCACACATCTTCTTGTTCCTCCCCTCTTTCAAAATGGTGGGAACACGACATCGTGTCTATAATCCTTTTCGATGGGAATAAAGAAACCCTTTCCATATCAACTTTTGATGAAGAGGATGAAGATCAATGTAAAAATCGTTCCATTGACGCCACTTTGCGACAAAACAAGGACCAATTCCTTCTTCGCCTCCTCGCAATGGGAGAAATATTTCCCTCGATTTTAGTGAGAATGAATTAAAAGCCTTAAAAGTGCACAACCTAAATCCCCTAAGGGTCCACCATTCAAGTCAAACAAACATGACAATGAAGGACCAAGTAAAACAAATGCCAATGATAAAGGCAAATCTAATGCTTTGTCCTCTAATCCCAACCAAGCCTTGCTTGATCAAATCAATGCAATGGTGAAACAATTGGCTCACCTATCTTCTACAATCACTAAAAATGATACCAAAGGTATCAAACACACAAAGAAAAGTGACGATAACTTTAAAAATCATTCAGAGTCCAATAGCGAGAATAAAAAACATATAGATGATAAATCACCATTCTTCCCACAAAATAATTCACCATTTGCTCAAGAGTGGAAAATGATGAAGGACATTATTTCGGGCATGCAAAAACAATGTAAACAATTCAATTTTGATGAATTGTGTCCATACCCTTTCGACATGGACATATTATGCATACCCTTCCCATGCTCTTTCGAGACACCCAAATTTGACAAATATAAGGGCAAAAATGATCTTAGAGTTCATGTCAAATAGTTTTTCATAGTATGCAAAGAGGTGGCTTATAACGACATTTTTCTCTTACGCCTCTTTCCTAAGAGTCTAGGTGGACAAGCTTTGGACTAGTTCTTACACCTTCTAAAGGGATCTATTTCTACCTTTGCTGACCTCTTTGATAAGTTTGTCAAACACTTCTCTTTCAACCTTGAATCTAAAATCACAATGATGGATTTGTGCAATTCCAAACGACAAAATGAGAGCTTTGCACAATTCCTATAACGATGGTGAGGAATCGCAAGTTGATTCCCATGTTCACTCCCTCAGAAACAAATGGTTAGTATCTTTTTCCCTAACCTTAATAGAGATCATGTCAAAGAGTTTTTCATAATATGCCAAGAGGTGGCTAATAATGACATTTTTCTCTTACGCCTCTTTCCTAAGAGTCTAGGTGGACAAACTTTGGACTGGTTCATACACCTTCCAAAGGGATCTATTTCTACCTTCATTGGCCTCTATGAGAAGTTCGTTAAACACTTCTCTTTTAACATTGAATTTGAAATCACAATGATGGATTTGTGCAATGCCAAACGACAAAACGAGAGCTTTGCACAGTTCATACAACGATGGCAAGGAATCGTAAGTCGATTCCCATGTTCACTCCCTCAGAAACAAATGGTTAACATCTTTGTCCCTAACCTTAATAACGAGTTTTCCTTTCATATGCAGATGCATTTCCTCAACAACTTTGAGGAAGTTATCAAAAAGGGAACTCAAATCAAACAAGCCCTTATTTCTAAAGGCTTGATTAAACCTCATTATAAATACAATTGGCACAATCATAATCTCCACAACAACAAAAATAACCCTAGCACTTCTCATGATAAACCTAGGTACATCATCCACAAGTATATTGTTGTCAATGATAGTGTCACAGATAATCGCAATGTGCATAACTTACAGAATAATCAATTAAAATAGACTAATTCTACACCATCTGTCACCATCTCAAAAAGAGAGACCTTTCCTCCTCGTGATTACAATCAAAGACAATATATGTCTTTGGGGGAATCTCTTTCAAGTGTTGTAAACAGTGGCAAGTGCCAACATGGTCACTTACCCTATCATGCAACCCTTCCTGAAGATGAACCTAATTCATGTTGGTATAGACCTAACACCTATTGTGATTTTCATTGCATTGATGGTCATCAAACGGAAAATGCAAATAACTTTGCAATTACATCCAAGACCTTATTGACAATAGAGACATAGTGGCTGAAAAGCTACCATTTAACTATGATGCAAAGGGAAAATCTCATAAAAATGGGGAATCAAACAATGTTGATTATAAATCCATCATATCCAAGACTAACGAAACTTCTCTCGTGTACCGTTGAATGTCAGTTTACACCTCTAGGAGAAAGTCTATCTAATGTCTTTGAACAATTGGTAAAGGATAACATGATCACATATCCACCTATGAGACCCATTTATAATGGGGAATCCACTCCCGTACATCATACAATGTATCTCGACCATTGTGAATACCACTACATGGATGGTCATTATATTGATAATTGTACACCTCCTCGTCATTATGTCCAAGACTTAATTGACATCAAAACCATATCCATCTAGCTCGATGATGAAGCTCTCGCAACCAATGATGTGTAAACTTCCACAAATTCAAACAAATATTTGACTCTTATTTCCACTTCTATTCATATTGACATTCCACGAGATCATGACGCAGTCAAGTATCTCCCCCTTCAAACCAATCTATTTCTTCTACAAATTTTATTCTTTTTGTCCAAACAGACATTGAACCTGTTTTTATACAATCTTCTAATACATAACAAGAGCTTGAATTTTCTCCAAGACACTATTTCAACCCTTGACACTACCGAAGAGGGTTCATCATTTAGCAAAATTGAGCTTGATTTCATTATTCCCATTCCGGATCCTACGCCTAACATCTCTAGTCTTGTTATCGAAATAAAATTGCAACAAGCATGGATATTTGCGATAACGCAACCTTCCATGTCCATTATATATCACATGATCAATATTGCAGGCATCTCATCAATGATGACCCTTCCTTGTCAAGATTTCTACATGAGTACATTATTTGAGGTATGTATACCTAGGAATATCCTTATACAACCATTTCAAGCTTTAATTGCTAATCTTTTGTCAAATCAACTAATTTACAACCTAGACGGAGTAACTTTGGTTATCTCCTCTCGTATGACATATAAGGAGCCTTGGGTATACATCTAGAGATCCATCCTTATTTCCTTACACTCTTTCAATCACATGTGAATATGAATATTAACATATTCCCCAGATCGACAATCTTCTTCTAACGTCAAATAGGTCTTTCACCTCTCATTGAGGGAGAAACCAAAGGAGAGAATATAGAGAAGAACTCAAGTTGTATTATTCAGAAGCATGAAGTAGGGATTTATACATGAGATATATGACCACATGCCCGATAATTTAGGGGGGTTACAAATAATTTAGCAAACAACCTGATGAATAATGGAATATGAGGAACCTATGAAAACTAATTTACTAATTATGCCTAACTACACCAACATTCCCCCCTTATTACATTATTCTTGTAAATGTAACCCCTAAAAAGTTCAAATTTCAATTTTTCAAGGGATTTGGTGAGAATATCAGCTACTTGTGCTTCGTAAGACAATATTGGAGCTGAATGTGGTGGTTCAAGACATGCTCCTGAATGAAGTGACAATCGATCTCAATGTGTTTTATTCGTTCATGAAAAACTAGATTCTACATGAGCTTCAACACACTCTGATTGTCGCAATAGAGAATAGGTGACTGCTCTTCAAGAATGCCCATGTCATCCAAAATGCGACGTAACCATATCGCTTTACACACAACTCTTTGTTTTGTGTGATATTCTACCCTTGTGGATGAAATAGAAACAAGATTCTGCTTCTTGCTTATCCACGAGATAGGTCCAGATCCAAGATGAAAAATATATCTTGTAGTTGACTTCCTATCATCAATATATCTGGCATGGTATGAGTCAATGTATCCTTGTAAGAAGAATTGTTCATTCTTCTTACATTCTAAACCATAATCAACTCAGTAACTCGGACATACCTCAAAAATGTTTTGTCTTTGCACAGTGACATTTCTTTGGCTCCTGCATGAACCTGGAAATATAGTTGATAACATAACATAAGTTTGGTCTGGTATATGTTGAAAGTAGATGAGCCCTTTAACAAGCTTCCTGTAGAGAGTAGCATCTTCTTGAGGCGAGTCCTAGAATCGTGAAAGTTACAAACTTTTTTCATTGGAGTGGATATAGGTTTATAGTTATACATTCTATACTTTTCCAGAGTATCTTGGCATACTTTATCCGAGAGACAAAATTGTGTGTGAGGTAGAAACAGAGGAGAGAGAATAGAGATTGATATCTCTTATTATTCTATTGAACAAAGAACCCACATGCATTATTTATAGGTACGGGAATAAACAAGACTCCCCTAAATGGATGGAGAAGTTACAAATAAGAAGGAGAGAATAATGAAATATATAGAACAATATGTCTAATAATAAAAACAAGTACGTAGACTATGCTAACATTCCCCCCCTTATTACATTATTCTTGCAAATGTGACCCCTAAAAAGTTCAAATTTGACTTTGACAAGAGATTTTGTGAGAATGTCAGCTACTTGTGCTTCCGTAGGACAGTACTGGAGTTGAATGTGATGGTTCAAGACGTGCTCTCGAATGAAATGACAATCAATCTCAATATGCTTTGTTCATTCATGAAAGACTGGATTTTGCACGAGCTTCAACACACTCTGATTATCGTAATAGAGAATAGGTGACTATTTTTCAGAATTCCTAGGTCATCCAAAATGTGACGTAACCATATCACTTTGCACATAGCTCCTCGTGCGGCATGATATTCTACCTCTATGGATGAGATAGAAACAAAATTATTCTTCTTGCTTATCCACGAGATAGGTCTAGATCCAAGATGAAATATGTATCCTGTAGTTGACTTCCTGTCATCAACAGATCCGGCGTGGTCCGAGTCGACGTATCCCTGTAAGAAGAATTGATCATTCTTCTTATATTCCAGACCATAATCAATTGTTCCTCGGACATATCTCAAAACATGCTTTGCTACATTCCAGTGACATTTCTTCGGCTCTGCATGAACCTAGAAAGATAGCTGACATCATAGCATAGATCTAGTCTAGTATATGTCAAAGAGATGAGCCCTCTAATAAGTTTTCAGTAGAGAGTAGCATTTACTTGAGATGAGTCCTGAATCTTGAAATTTGTAAGCCTTTCTCCATTGGAGTGGATATAGGTTTACAGTCATACATTCTATACTTTTCTAGGAGTGTCTTGGTGTACTTTGTCTGGGAGACAAAAATGTGATGCTCCTTTTGCCATATCTCCAAGCCAAGACAATAATGTAGTAGCCCCAAATCTTTCATGTCGAAGGTTCTTTTGAGATAATTCTTTACAATATCAACCTGATCTTCTGAACTTCTAGTGATCACAAGATCATCTACATACACAACAAGAATGACAATTTCTTTTCCTACCTTCTTTATATACAAATTGGAATCTGAGGGCTATGAGTGAACCCATGCTGCAAAAGGTGATCGTTGATCTTGATATACCATGCCCTGGGAGCTTGTTTTAGTCTCTAAAGTGATTTGATGAGATGACATACCTTCTTAGGCTGCTTTTCATAAACAAATCCTTCAGGTTGGGTCATGTATACTTATTCTTTCAAATTGACGTTTAGGAAAGCATTCTTGATGTCCATCTACATCAAGTCTCCATCCTTTCTCGTGTTGCAAGTGTGTAGACTACTCGATGGTCTTCATCTTTGTAGTGGGTGCAAAGGTTTCTTCATAGTCTTGCCCTCTTTCTAAGCATATCCTTTTGCTACAAGTTGTGCTTTATTTTTGTCGATGGCTCCATCTGCCTTATATTTTCTCTTGAAAACCCATTTGCAACCTATGGGTTTCTTTCCTATAGGAAGATCGACAAGTTCCCATGTCCGATTTTTCATGAGCGAGTCATAATTTGTATCCATGGCTTCCTTCCAATGAGGTTGACGAGTGCTTCATGAACATTATCTGGCTCGGAGCTATTCATCAGTGAACTCATGAGTGCAAAGTTTACCTCATTTCTTGTTTGACTCCGGAAGATGTATCTAGAAGTTGTTGCAAATGTGAGTCCTTGATGGTGCTTTGTACCCACTTCGACGAGAACTTGGCTGCTTTTGAGAAGAAATTTGTCATTGTCGTGTTGATTGATGTTGAGTCACATTCTCCAGTTCTCCAAGGTCAACAAATAGCTCTCCTGGCAGCACTTATTTTCTCTGAGTAGTCTCCTCTGGCTCATCATCTGATTCGGAGACTAATCGGTGAGATGTGGTTGGAAGTGGATCTTCTGTTGATACTATTGAGTCAAAGGATGACTCGTCACAAACCACGTCTCGACTCTCATATATTTTCTTTGTCTTAGGATCCATGAGATGGTATGCCTTCGAGGTAGTGTTATAGCCAAGTAGGATGCATGGGAGTGACTTTGGCTCAACCTTCTTTCTCTTCTGAGCTGGGACATGCATGTATGTTGTGTAACCAAATACTCGTAAATGAGAAATTGATGGCTTTCTACCACTCCATACCTCTTCTAGCATTTTATTTTGTAGAATCTTTGTCGGTGACCTGTTGAGAAGATATACAAAATCCTGGAATGCTTCATCCAAATAGCGTTCCTAAAGCTTTGCTATTATTAGCATGCAGCGAGCCATCTCCATCAGTGTGTGATTGCGATGCTCAACAATGCCATTTTGTTGTGGCGTGTAGGGAGTAGTTAGGTGCTGCTTAATGCCGTGTTGGTTCAGAAGGCCAAGAACTTATTTGATGTAAATTCCCCCTCGATCTAAGTGAAGTAGAAGAATTGGTTGTGCAGTCTCTTTCACAATACGATGATAAAATTTATGGAAATGTTGAAGAGCCTCACTTTTCTTCTTCAGGAAATATACCCACATCTTGCAAGAGTGGTCATCCACGAATAGTTGGAAGTAATTGTATCCTGAAAACAAAGCAGAAATAAGCCATTTAGATTGGTATGAACTACCTCCAGACACTTCTTGGCATGGAAGGTGCTCGCTTGAAACAGATCTCTGTGTTGTTTTCCTGCAAGACAGCTAGGGCAAATAGGCAAGGAACTAGACAATTTGGGTAGTCCATGGACCATTGCTTTTGAACTCATCTGTGCAATGAACTGACCGACAAGTGTCCATATCTAAAATGCCATAGGGCAGTTGATTCTATTTTTGAAGTAGATAAAGCTACTATAAAAGATGAAACAATATCTAAAGCAAATAACTTATCTTTTACAAATGCTTTAGCAAGAACTCGTACCTTTTCTGGAGATTAAGCATGATTTAATGCCATTTTGAACAAGAAATTCTACCTTAAGGTGATGATTCAAGAGCTAAGTAACTGATAAGAGATTGCTAGTCAAGCTAAGAACATATAGTACCTTTGTAAGTGTACATTTTCATGGTCCCAAAGGAATGGTGACATTCCCTATTCCTTCTGCAATGTACTCTTTGTCATCCGCTATTCGAACTCAATCTCCAGTTGGTTCTTCGTGTAGTGAATCAAATAGCTTCTTGTCACCTGACATATGCTTTCTTGCACTGCAGATTCTATCAACCGACTTTCTTCGTAATGAGAAGTTTGAGAGATGACTACAAGGTTCTTACCACAATGGGCTCCTTCTGATGTCTCCTCATCAGATTCATCATCTTCTTGTTGGGCTGCGAGATGTCCCTTGTGATTTCTCCAACGGGATGTCATTTGGACTTTTGAAAATATTCACCCCCATGATGTGCTTGTATGTCTTGAAGAACCCTATTTCAAGCTATTATGCCAGCATTGATCAATGTCGTGAGTATTGGTTCTGCAAATGTGACACCATCTCTTTGACTTTTGATCTTTCTGTTGTTGTTTTGGTTGCACTTGATTTGGCTTCTCTAGGGGACCCTTCTGATTCTTCTGGCCACGGTAAGGCTTTGAGAACAAGGCTTTATCTTGAGACTCCTCATGGGATGAAGTGATGGCCTCTTCCTCGCTACTGAGAAAATTTGACAATCTCTTTGAATGTCACTTTGTTTGTTTAGACACATTTAGTGTCATAACAAACACTCGAGAATTGAGAAGGGAGTGCTCTCAAGGTGATTGCGACAAGAAGTTTATCATCCACCATTTCACCGAGCGCCAATAACTCTGATCTTAACTTAGCCACGCGATGTAATAATTCCTCTACTTTCTCATCTAACCCCATAGAGAGGGTGTGCAGCTTTGATTGAAGATGAAGAATCTTCATCTGATTTTTGGCTTCATAAATTGTTGCCAGCTTGTCTCAGGCCTCCTTTGGTTTTTCGCATTACAACATGCGATTGCACATCGTCACCGATCACGAGCATTATCCGCATCAAGGCTTTTTTGCACTAGCCATCTCATACTTTTTATTTCATCGGGGGTGCGGGAGTGGGAACAAACCTGTGACAATGCCCCATAATCCTTCATACTGAAGGATTGTCTTCATTTTTGTCTTCCAGGCCGCAAAATTGGACCCTTTGAGAAACTGAGCATCGAAAGAAGTAACTTCGAGCAGAAATCTTAGTAAAAAAATATTTATTTATTTATTTTAAGAGTTATTACAACTTTGACTCACTGATGAGAATTACTGGCTCGTAGATGCTCACGATATTCACGTGCTATGAGACGGCGACACTTTGTGGGGAATTCTTCTTCATCATCACAGTCGGCGTTGTACCCACTTCTAATTCTTTCCGTACTCACTTTTCTTAGCAGTTGACATCGAAAAGGAAATATTCAAGAAGTCCTTCTCGAACTAGCTTGTCGAAGGTGAGATTACCGGTTTTCCGAAGCTCATTGAGCAATGCAAAGTAGAACCCGGAGCTCTTAGGAGCTTCTTCACGGTGTTCTCTTGCTTGCAAGTTGATGTTCGGCTTTCGGCAATGGCGACCGTGTTATTGACACTCTCAATCAAGTTGTCTACACTCGACATTTGGTGTAGTGTTATAGATCTACTTCTTATCCTTTGTCGTCTTGGTGGAAAGGCTATGAGAGAGATGCTTCTTTGCCAGGAAATATAATTTTTTTATTTAGCCAGACTTTGTGTTCCACGTCCTTGGAATCACAAGCTACTTCACGTAGCAAAAAAAAATTTCCTTCTCCTTTCCAAGACGCTGGAGTTACTCCACCAGGTGAATGATTAATTTCCTCCACGCAGCAAGCTTTCAAGCTACTCCACTCAAACTTCAACCACGAACTACCAATTCATAGAAATTGACAAGGAATGCACTTCCACGCAGGTTTCTACACACGTAGTTGTTTCATCCATACAAAGTGATTTGATGAGATGACATACCTTATTAGGATGTTTTGCATCAAAAATCCTTCAGTTGGGTCATGTACACTTCTTCTTTCAGATCACCATTAAGGAAAGCACTCTTAACATCCATCTACTAAAGTTTCCATCCCTTATGTGCTGCTAGTGTGCAAACTACTCTAATGGTCTTGATATTCGCAGTGGGTACAAAGGTTTCTTCATGGTCAATGCCCTCTTTCTGAGCATATCCCTTTGCTACAAGTTGTGCTTTATGTTTTTCAATGGATCCATCTTCCTTATGTTTTGTTTTGAAAACCCATTTGCATCCTATGGGTTTCTTTCCTGTAGGCAGATCGACAAGTTCCCACGTTTGATTTCACATGAGTGAGTCATGTAAACTTCTTCTTTCAAATCACCACTAAGGAAAACACTCTTAACATCCATCTACTAAAGTTTCCATCCCTTCGTGATGCTAGTGTGAAAACTACTCTAGTGGTCTTGATATTCGTAGTGGGTGCAAAGGTTTATTCATAGTCAATGCCATCTTTCTGAGCATATCCCTTTGCTACAAGTAATGCTTTATGTTTGTTGATGGATCCATCTACCTTATATTTTGTTTTGAAAACCCATTTGCATCTTATGGGTTTCTTTCCTGTAGGCAGATTGACAAGTTCCCGCGTCTGATTTCGCATGAGTGAGTCATATTCTGCATCCATGGCTTCTTTCCACTAAGGTTGATTGAGTGCTTCATAAACATTATCAGGCTCGAGCTATTAATCAGTGTACTCATGAGTGAAAAATTTACCTCATTTCTTATCTGACTCCTCATTCTGACTCTTGATGAAGTATTTGGGAGTGATTGCATATGAGATTATTTGATGGTGCTTTGTACCCACTTAGGATAAGAACTCAATTGTTGTTGTTAAGAACTTTTCTGTTGATGTGAGGGTGGATGTGTAGTAACATTCTCTAGCTCTCCAAGGTCAACATATAGCTCCCCTTGTAGCTCATATTTTCTCTGAGTAGTCTCCTCTTGCTCATCTTCTGACTCGAGACTAGTCGGTGAGAGGTGGTTGGTGATAGTTCTTCTTTCTGCACTACTGAGTCAAAGGATGACTCATCACAAACCACGTCTCGACTCTCGTAGATTTTCTTTGTCTCGGGATCCATGAGACGGTAAGCCTTTAAGGTAGTGCTATAGCCCAATAGGATGCACGAGAGTGTCTTTGGCTTGATCTTCTTTCTCTTCTGAGCTAGGACATGCATATATGCAATGTAACCAAACACTCATAAATGAGAAATTGATGGTGTTTTACCACTCCATACCTCGTTTGGTGTTTTATCCTATAGAATCTTTGTTCGTGCTCTGTTGAGAAGATAAACAACTGTCTGTACTACTTTGGCCTAATATCAATCCTACAACTTTTTTGTTGATAGTATGTAGTGAGCCATCTCCATCACTTCGTGTTTTCATCGCTCAACAATGCCATTTTGCTTGGGGCGTGTAGGGAGCATTCAGGTTCTACTTAATTCCTTGTTGGTTCAGGAATACCAAGAACTTCTTTGATGTGAATTCTCCCCATTGAACTGAGTGAAGTAGACGAAGAGGCTGTCTCATCTCCTTTGTAACACACTGATAGAAGATCTATAAATTATGAAGGGCTTCACTCTTCTTCTTCAAGAAAAACACCCACATCTTTCAAGAGTAGTCATCCACGAATAATTGGAAGTATTGATATCCTGAAAAGGAAGCAGGTAATGGTTCATTCAAGTTGGTATGAACTACCTCCAGATGCTTCTTCGCATGGAAGGTGCTTGCCTTAAATGGATCCCTATGTTGTTTTCCTGCAAGATAGCCAAGGAAAATAGGCAAGGAACTGGACAACTTGGGAAGTCCACATACCATTGCTTTTGAAATCAACTGGTGCAAAGATCCAATAGACAAGTGATCATATCAGTAATGTTAGAGGGCAATCGATTTTACTATAGAGGTAGATAGAGCTACTACAAAAGATGAAATAGTATCTAAAGAAAATAACTTATCTTTTAGAAAAGCTCTAGCAATAACAATACCTTGTCTCGAGATCAAGCATGATTTTATGCCATTTTGAACAAGAAATTCTACCTTTAGATGATGATTCAGGAGCTGACTGACTGACAAGAGGTTGGTAGTCAATCCAGGAACATATAGTACCTTTGTAAATGTACATTTTCGTGTTCCAAGAGGAATAATGACATGGCCTATTCCTTCTGCAACGTACTCTTTTTCATCTGCTATTCTGACTAGATCTCTAGTGGGTTGTTTTGTCAGCGTATTGAACAACTTCTTTTCACCTGACATATGCTTACTGGCACCCGAGTCTATCAACCAGATTTTTGCATGGGTTGCGAGGTTTGGGAGACTAGCATGAGGTTCTTACTACAATTGGATCCTTCTGGTGTCTCTTCATCAAAGTCATCATCTTGTTGAGTTACGAGATGTCCCTTCTACTTTCTTTTATGGGGACGTCTTTTTTATTTTTGAAAATTTTCATGCCCAGATGTGCTTGCTTGACTTGAAGACCCTTATTTCAAGCCATTGTACCAATAGTTGTTAGTTTCATGACTTTTTTCCTAAAGATATGACACCACCTCTTTGAATTTTGAGCTTTTTGTTGTTGATGTTGATGCGTCTGTGATTGCTTCTCTAGAGGGACCCTTTCGATTCTTCTAGCCACATTGTGGCTTCGAGAAAAGGGCTTTGTCTTGTGCCTAATCTTGGACTAAATTGATGGCTTCTTCTTGTTATAGCAACTTCACGAGTTATTCGAACACCACTTTTCATTTAGAGACATTCAGTGTCATAACGAACACTCAAAACTGAAAAAGGAGTGCCCTCAAGGTAATCAGAACCAGAATTTTATCTTCTACCATCTCATCAAGCGCTAATAACTCCATTTATATCTCAACCACCCAATGTAAGAACTCCTCAAATTTCTCATCTGACCCCATAGATAAGGTGTGCAGTTTCATTTGAAGATGGAGAATCTTAGTCTGATTCTTTTCCTCAAAGATGGTTGCTAACTTATCCCAGGATTCCTTTGGTTTCTCCGCATCTTGGACATGCGGTTGCACATCATCGGTGATACTCAGCATAATCAACATCAATGCTTTGGCACTAGCTATCTCATATTTTATGAGCTCATCAGGGTTAGTAGGAACTATCACGGACCCTATGACGATGCCCCATAATCCCTCATACTGAAGGATGGTGCGCATATTTGTTTTCCAGGCTGCATAATTTGGCCCTTTGAGTAATTGTGCATCGGATAGAAGCAACTTCGAGAGCATACATTGTAATAAAAAAATAAAGAAACTTTTATTAATTTCAGAGAATTATTACAAGTCTTCACTCACTATTGAGAGAATCAACTTCGAGATGTGCTTGATACTCACATGCTGATAGACAATGACACTTCTTCGGGCCTTCTTCCTCGTCTTTGCAGTCTTCTTTGTAGCCGACTTCAAGCTCTTCTCTAACTCTCTTTGCTTGGCAGCTGACGTTGAACATGAAACATTCTAGGATTCCTTTTCAAACTAATTCGTCAAATATAAGCTTGTCGGTGTTGCGAAGATCGTTAAGTAAGGAAAGTAGAACCCAACACTTTCTTGAGCGTCTTGACAATGTTCTACGGCTTGCGAGTCTTCATGTTGGCTTCCGACACCCCTACGCTCTCTCTCGCGCTTGACATACAAATGTATATTCGTGGAACACAACTTTGGCTTGATCAAGGTTCTTTTGATGCTCGTAATTGAATCCTTCACGTGGAGGTTCTTTCGCTAACCATGTCAAATAGCTCCTTTTAAACACCGAATCAGAAGAATTCAAAGCTTTTGGACTTCTCTTTACATCCAAATGCCACGCAACCACCTTTCAATCATCTTTAAAGGCTCTTCCACACGTTGATTTGAGTGTAGTGCAGAGTTTGAATGAAGCTGACGATTCCAATGCAGATGAATGGCTAGAGGATTTGTGTTTACCCCTGTAGGATGCACTCACAAGATTTGACGCTGTCCAAGAAATTGAATATATGTTGGCAGTTGTTCTACTGCTCTCTTCCCACGTCCAAGCTCAACAATGCTTAAATGCCTTAGAAAAAATTAAAAAAAAAAAAAAAAAATGCCAGGTCAATGTCCAAAATGCTGGTCACTGCAAATATCCACACATGTATCTAGGCCGCACTTCAAAAAGAATACCAAATTCTTCCTCCACGTGTGCAAGAAAATGTTGCATAAAGAAATTGTTGTTTATGGCCATGTTTTAAAAAAAATGTAGGTCTAAAGTGCTACAAAAAACTACGTTAAAAATGAAAATGCCTCTCTTTCTTTTATTAAACAAATCTGCCTCCACGTCCAGGAAAGAGGAATTAAGATAATGCAACTAGGTCGCTGTATAGGGAGAGGATCGCTGCTACTTTCTTACCCACTGGTTTTCGTTGCTCGCTTGAGTTTCTCCCACGATTCATTACACTGCTCTGATACCAAATTTGAGGGAGAAACCAAAGGAGGGAATATAGAGAAGAACTCAAGTTGTATTATTCATAAGCATGAAGGAAGGATTTATACATGAGATATATAACAACATGCCCCGATAATTTAGGGGGCGATGAACATATGAGAATTGCTTTACTAACTATGCCTAACTACACCAACATTGCCCCCCCCCCTTTATTACACTATTCTTGCAAATGTAATCCCAAAAAGTTCAAATTTCACTTTTCTAAAGGATTTGGTGAGAATATCAACTACTTGTGCTTTTGTAGGACAATACTAGAGTTGAATGTAGTGGTTCAAGACGTGCTCCTGAATGAAGTGACAATTGATCTCAATGTGCTTTGTTCGTTCATGAAAAACTGGATTCTACACTAGCAAACAAACATTCACTTATCCTAAAAATCCTACAATTAGAAAACCCTTGAAGTGAATTTTTCAACATCTCAATACAATCTTGATAAACTTCATACCTTTATCTATTACCCTAGTGATTGTTTCGATCTTACAACTATCACTTTCTTCCATTTTGCATGATATGCTAACTTTTCTTGGGGCAAGTCACAAAATTATTTTTCCTTTGTGAAATAACTTCACCTAGGACAATTTATTTTCAATCATTTACACAATGGATCCAACAAGTGTGTCATAAAGAGTCACTTTAACTCCGCTCTTCCAATCTGATCCTATTCCCACTTGGGAGTATTTATATCTCCTTGATCATCATTGTGGCACGCATGAGGGGCATAATTGATTGTCTTCTTTTTTGACTTTGTGTTGCATTGTTTATGTTTACTTTTTGGACCACTTGGAAGTAGTGTGATTACATCTTGGTTCCTTTACAACCTTGATGTTGGCACCTACTTTTGTATATTGGGTCTATTTTCATTTTTTATGTTTTCTTTGCTATGCGTGTTTGTTTATGCGCATTTGGGTTAACCATCTAGAAGTGATTATTTTATAATCATGGTGACAACTCTATTGTGCAACAACAAAAATAAGGTTTCTCTAAAATTATTCTCTAAATGATGCTCATGCTACTGAGCACAATATTTTCCCATCCTTGTTCCAATCCCTTGTCTTCTTCCTATCAAGCTCCTAATTCTATCGTAGTACACCCTGTTATTCACCCATTTATGATTAATTGATTAAATCGATTAATTCATACACATTGCACTCTTTGGATTAATTAAATTAATCCCTAGTACCCTTTGTTCCCCCTTGTGCTAAGTTAATTATCATTTATTAAATAAATGATTAATTAATTAGTGTATGCACATCCTAGTCAACAACCACTTGGACTCCACATCCTAGTTAACTACACTTCTAGAATCCTAGAAAGGTGGGAGTAAATGAATTGCACGTACAACCACCTTTTCGGATGCAACTTTTACAATTACTTCTATTATTTTCCATAAATGCCCCAGAATAGCTGCAACCTCCTCCAATGCTATTTTTAGCGTGCACATTCAACAATGTTCAACCAGCTTCCAACCATTTTTACCTCTATAAAATGCAGGTTTTTCTTGTCCCAAATCCTACTGAATTGTTTGCAAGTAAACTTTGTCAATTTGCATTCTGAAACCTTCCAACTACTCGTAGAAATCTGCATTCCAAGTTTGAAGATCATTCAAGAGCACCCACAATCATCTATTCACAAGGTTACACAAGTCAAAGCTTTTACAATCTACTAAGGTTTGCACTGAAAGGTTATTGGAAGGTTTGCAAGTTACTTTGTTGTTTATCTTTCATTTATCATTACTTTTCTTCTCTGTTTACATATGGCTACTAAGCAACACAAGGCTAACAACTACTAAACTATGTAAGGCTAGTGGTCGTTAGCCTTATGACCACTATGTTACATAAAGCTAGCCGCTAAGGCATTTTAAAACTAAAAATGTGGGTATTATAAATAACATATTTAGTAACATAATATCTCTCGGTGTCTTTTAGATAGATGTATTTGAGATATCTATGCTAGTAAATATACTATTACTATAATGTTATGAAAGTCAAATCCCAAGTTTCTAGCAAGTTGGTTATGTCAGCTCAACAATTGAGAAAAAATACCTAAAAAACCAAAGATTTAATATTACCATATAAGGTTCTAGCCTTTGCTTTGGATTCATTCAGATGTTTTATCTCGCTATCTTATATTCTTTTTGCTTCTTTGTTACAGGGCCAACAACCGCCTTGAGATGCGAGAAATAGAGCTAGGATCGACTTACACACAAATATTGCAAATTTAGGCTTTCATTACATCATAATTTGATTATTTTACCAAATGCATCTTAATTTTACACTATTCGATTGAAGGGTTATTTTTTTGTATTCTTGAATTTTTCCTTTTATTTAAAATGCTAATCAACTTGCAATTCATTAAAAAAAAACAATTTCTCATTTCAAAAATATTCTTAATTTTTATGAGTCATGACTATACTTATTTATTCTTGTCATATGAAATATAAAATAGTCATAATACTTTTCACCATCTAACAGCCCAAAATTTTCCCATCACGATTCACAATAAAATTTAGACCAGTTCTTCAAATTTGATCCTTGAGATTCACAAGTTAAATGTCCCAATTGGGAGGAGCATTCTAGAACAAGAAAGACGCACTTGCGACTCTCCGAGCAATTCAAAGCTTAAAGTCATAGTTGTGCATCGGTCAAAGGCTCGTGTTGACCTCAACTTCTGGGGAATTTCCTACACAGAAACTACCGGATCAACCATCGTAACTTGGTGAATTCAGCTTACAACCTTCCACGGCACTTTGTGAATACGCGTTACATGAAGGCCATCTCGATTCTTGTGGATCATCAATGGATTAATATTCGGTTGAACTCGCAACATTAAAAGTGTCCAACCTTCCCCTCTTTTGTCCTCCACTCTTCCGAAGAGAGCATTTGTAGTCTTTGTTTTGAAACTTTAAAATTTAAAAATGATTTGCACGAATCCGGATCAAAAATTTTGGTTCTTTTCAACAAAGGATATTAGTTATTATCACAAATTGCTGCTCTCTAACATGGGCTCGAGGCGAAGAATTTGAAATTCTTATAGAGGAAAAGGACAACATGAAATTCAATTGGGGAAAAGCTCTTGTTTCGATAAATATTCAAAAGCATTCATTACCATGCGTGGTGAAAATGTTGTTCGTTTGTGGGTAGCCAACAGAAAATCGATTGAGGGCATACAGAGGCAGATGAAGAGCGGCGAAGAGGAGGGGAAATCATTTGGCGAATTGGTAGCTTTGCTCAAGAATAAGTCTTCTGATCAAGATCTTAGAAGCCAAAGAGGCGTCGATCGTCGTAATCATGTTCCAATCAGATTGGAAGTGGAAAGTGAATTAGGCATATTCTGCAAAACCTCTTGTAAGATGACAAAGCAGTCTAAATAATTACTTGTCATCATTGAACTCTCGTCATTTTCCCATGATGTGAATGACACCATTCATACCGTTGATGCAGCTATTAAAGCTTGCTATCAAGCATGAAGTATCATGGATCTCGTTGAAAATTCTGACAGAGAAGCAGCCCTGGTAGGAAAGGGGTGCTGATCACAATCTATTTCAACATCTGGTGAAGAGAAACGAATTGCACCATTACCATCTTGGAATGGCCATTCAGTTGACAAGTCCTTAGAATCCGCGAAAGCAGCTATAGAATTTTTTTTTGAGAAAGGCAAAACCATAGCCGAAACATACCGCGCAAGAACTTGGCATGAGGTGGTTCCAGGGTACAGTTTATGGAGGCTATGTGTGAGTATGGATTTTAAGGATTTCAACAAGGTAGAGGGAATCATTGATGAACACAGCCAATGCAGTGGACGTGATAATGGAAGAGACTCGAAATATGGGCAACCACCGCGGAGGATGAACACATTTGGGCGATCTTTGGAAAAGTGGGATGGATGTTAACGCCGGATACTCAGAATGCTGATTCATTAAAATCTTCGACAAAGAGGACTGGAATTCCTACTCTGCTGAAGCGTGCAACATTTCAGATTTGCTTAGCTAATTGTACCTAGATTTACTTTCATAGATTTCCTTTGTTATAATAATCATCCATACAGATTATGTTGGAAATATGCATGTGATGCATATTTAATTCCAACCGTAGTTTTTTTAGGAAAGTTAATTTTAGCTTTAGTCTTGTTTTAGTTTGCTTTAGTTAAGTTAGCTTTATCTTATTTTTATCATTAGATTTAATTCAAATAAATATATTTTAAATCATGCATAGCATGCAACTATTTTAAAGCATGAGTTTAGATTTAGAATGCTCAATTGAAGAGCTGTTAGTGGGTGAGTTATTCTATTTAAATAACAACAATTGTAATTGCTTTGTATGCACACACAAAGGTGTGAAATCTGCACAAGCAAGGAAGGATGTGCATTGAAAGCACACAGCTGCACGCACAACTTGATTGTAAAGAGCTGAAGCTCTAAGTATGATGAAGCTTTTATTAATGGAGATTATGCACAACAGTGTTGGTTCGAATATTCATCTATTTATGCAAGTTATATAAGTATTCTATTTATTTCTTTTATGTTTTTGTTGTATAAGACTGCAAATTTTCTACAAATGGGTATCAGAGCAAGGTTGTTCCAGCAGCTTATTAAATTGGTAGCAAGCTATGGCTTCTACATCCGGTATGTAGACACCGCAATTTAATGGAAAGAATTATGAATACTGGTCATTGACCATGAAGGCACTATTCAGATCTCAAGACGTGTGGGAGATCATTGAAGATGGGTACACAGAGCCCGCAAATGCAGCAGCATATATTGCACTTTCTCAAGCAGAGAAAGATACTTTGAAGGAGTTACGAAAGAAGGACGGAAAAGCTCTTTTCTATATTCATCAGGCAATGCATGAAAGCATTCTTCCAAGAGTGGCAGCAGACTAGTCAAGCAAAGACTGCATGGGATACTTTACAAGTTGCATATCAAGGTAAGGAGAAAGTAAAAACCGCCAAGCTACAGTTACTTCGTAGAGATTTTGAGAATTTAGCAATGAAAGATTCAGATTCTGTAGAATCATTTTTTACATATGTAGTTGGCTTAGTCAATCAAATCAAATCCCATGGTGAGACTCTTGAGGACAGAAGGATTATTGAAAAATTGCTTAGAAGTTTGCCTATGAAATTTGATCCTTTAGTTGTTGCTATTGAAGAAACTAAGGATCTGAGTCAATTTTCTATTGATGAGTTGCATGCATCACTAATCAATCATGAACAGAGGATGAATAGATCACATGCAAGTGTAGATCAAGATTTTGCATCTCAGACAGCAAGTAGTCGTGGCAAAAGAAGAGGAAGTTTCAGCCCAAGAGGCAGAGGAAGAAGTCCATCTAGAGGACGTGGCAGCGGTTCATCAAACTCAAGTGGAAGAGGACATAATCAAGAACAGAGTTATGGTCAGAGACAAGATAAGTCTCATGTTCAATGTCATTATTGCAAGAAGTATGGGCACTATGCTTATGATTGCAAGAAAAACAATATGATCAAGAGAGGCAAAATCAAAATCAGGTTGGAAGTTCTATTTCTAAACCTATGTTTATTGCATGCACAAGGATTGCCGAAGAAATACCTTCTTTATCCCCTATTGAATGTAATTTGTCAAAAGAGAGTCCATGTGATGTATGGTATTTAGATTCAGGTTACAGTAATCACATGACAGGTAATCTAGATTTGTTTTCTAGTTTGGATGATTTAGTTAAGAGTGATGTAACTCTTGGAAATAACAATATTGTGTTTGTGAAAGGAAAAGACACGGTTAGTATTCTAACAAGACAGGGAGAAAACAAGTATGCAAGATTTTTACTATGTTGCAGGTTTGAAACATAACCTTATGAGTATTGGACAACTGGTACAGAAAGGATACCGAGTCTATATGGAAGACAATGAGTGCGTGATTGTGGACAAAGCTCCTAGCACTCAGTTGATTGCAAAAGTGAAGATGAGCAGCAATAGGATGTTTCCATTGATTTTAAAACCTGGAAAGAAGAAGAAATCAGATCTGTTTGCAGCAAAGTCATGCATTAAGCCAAATCAGTCTTTTGTTGAGTCCTGCGCTCAAACAGATGAGTCCTGCGCCAATGAAAATCAGGTCTGCGCTACAGTAAGCGAGTCCTGCGCTGATTCCTACGTAAATATAGTTGAGTCCTATGCTGAAGGAACACAATCAGCTTTTCATTCAGTCATGAAGGATGAAACATGGCTTTGGCATCTAAGGTATGGACATTTGAATTTTGGAGGTTTGAATTTATTACATAGAAAAAATATGGTTAAAGGTTTGCCATTGATTCAGAAACCGGAAAGGGTATGTGAAGGTTGTATTTTGGGAAAGCAACACAGAGATTCATTCCCAGTTGGCAAAACAGCAAGAGCAAGTGCACCACTTGAGATTGTACATTCAGATTTATGTGGACCTATGCAGACAGCTTCTATTGGAGGTTGTATTTATTTTATGACATTCATTGATGATTACACAAGGAAGACATGGGTTTATTTTCTGAGAAATAAATCAAATGCCTTTGATACATTTCAGCAGTTCAAGGCATTAGTGGAGAAGTAAAGTGGATAGTACATCAAAGTTCTCGAGACGAGACAGAGGAGGTGAGTATGTTTCTAATGAGTTTATAAATTTTTGTAGATATCATGGTATACACAAGCGAGTTTACTACCGGTATACACCACAATGAACGGTGTGGCGGGAGGGGAAAATAGAACCATCATGGAGATGGCGAGAAGCATGTTGAAGGCAAAACATCTTCCAAATGAGTATTGGGCGTAAGCAGTAGCAACTTCTGTTTATATTTTGAACAGGTGTCCAACGAAACTTGTTAGGAGCATGGTTCCTCAACAAGCATAGACTAATAGGAAACACAGTGTTTCACATTTCAGAGTTTTTGGTTGTGTAGCATATGCACATGTACCTGATGAGATAAGGAAGAAGTTAGATAACAAAGGAGAAAAGTGTATTTTTGTTGGGTATTCAGAGAATACAAAAGCATACAAGTTGTACAATCCAGTCACTGGAAAGGTTGTGATCAGCAGGGATGTACAGTTTATTGAGAATGAAGCATGGGATGGAAGTATAGAGAAAATAGTGAGTATAGCAACATTTATTCCACATGATGATATGACAGATGAAACTTTAGAGCAACAAGCTACTGTATCTACAAATCTTGGACATGCACCACAATTTGTAGCACAAGCTACACCGCCATCTACAGTCAGGAGGTCACCAAGATTTCAGCCATCTTCAGCCATGCAAGAGACACCACAGGAACACCAGAAGCTACTCCATCACCAAAAAGTAGTCCTGCATCAAATGCTCCTACGCAGCGGAAAACAAGAAGTCTAAGTGAGATTTATAATGTTGATACAATTAATTCATTTTCAGTTTTTGCATTTTTTTCTCAAGTGCAGATCCAGATATTACGAAGAGGCTATAAAGAATGAAGTTTGGGAAAAAGCCATGGATGATGAGATTGATGCTATAGAGAAGAATCAGACATGGGAGCTAATGGATCTTCCAAAAGGAAAGGACATGATAGGAGTCAAGTGGGTCTACAAGACAAAATACAATGTTGATGGAAAAGTACAGAAGCACAAAGCAAGGCTGGTTGCAAGAGGTTTTACGTAGCAATATGGAGTTGACTACAATGAAACATTTGCACCAGTAGCACGTTTGGATACGATAAGAATGGTTTTAGCAATTGCAGCTCAAAACAAATGGCCTATTTATTAGATGGATGTTAAATCAACATTCTTAAATGGATTCCTTGAAGAGGAAGTTTATGTAAATTAGCCAGAAGGTTATGAGATTGAAGGTCATGAAGGAAAAATATACAGATTGAAGAAAGCGCTCTATGGTCTCAAGCAAGCACCTAGAGCTTGGTACAACAGAATAAATTCTTATTTGATTGAGAATGGTTTTAGTAGGAGCAGTAGTGAGCCTACCTTATACACCAAGATAAATGAACAAGGTAAAATTTTAATTGTTTGTTTATATGTAGATGATTTGATCCTTACTGGAAATCTATCTACAGAGTCATTCAAATTAGCCATGAAGAAGGAGTTTGAGGTGACAGATCTTGGTCTTATGCATTACTTTTTAGGTATTGAAGTTCAACAATCAGAAGGTGAAGTTTTTATCTCACAAGCAAAGTATGCAAGTGACATTTTGAAAAGGTTTAACATGTTGAATTGTAAGCCAACACCAACACCAGTTGCAGTAGGTTTGAAGTTGAGCAAAGAGGATGAAGGATCGTTTGTGGATCCAACATTGTTTAAAAAGTTGGTTGGAAGTCTTATGTATTTGATGGCCACAAGGCCTGATATCATGTATGGTGTGAGCCTCATATCAAGGTTCATGGAATCTCCAAAAGATTCACATTGGCAAGATGGAAAAAGAATTTTGAGGTATGTACGTGGAACAAGAAATCATGGAATTCTTTATTCAAGTTCAGATGAGTTCAAACTCATTGGTTATATAGATAGTGATAGTGTTGGAAGTATAGATGATCGAGAAAAGCACATCCGGCTATACTTTTCACTTTGGAACAGGAGTGGTTTCATGGGCATCAAAGAAGCAGCCCATTGTCACGTTATCTTCAGCAGAAGCAAAGTATGTAGCAGCAACAAGAGCAACATGTCAAGCTATTTGGATGAGAAGAGTGTTGACAAATTTACAACAGAAACAAGAGGAAGCTACATACGAGGTATCATTTTTGTGACAACAACTCAGAATTTTGTAGATCCATAGCGTTGTCCAAAAATCATGTTTTTGGGAGTTTGTGATCATAAGAGGAGCAAGAATATTGATACGAGGTATCATTTCAGTCTTGTTTTAGTTTGCTTTAGTTAAGTTAGCTTTATCTTATTTTTATCATTAGTAAACAAAAATGGAAATTCATCTTGAATTTTGTAGTTTATCTCGAAGACTTTTCATCATGTATAGATTTTTGTTTTGATACACATGTGAAATCTGCACAAGCATGTGCATTGAAAGCTCACACGCACAACTTGATTGTAAAGAGCTCAAGCTCGAGTTTGATGAAGCTTTTATTAATAAGAAATTTATGAAATTATTAATTATTTTTAGTTTAAAAAAATTTTCTCTGATAAACACGATTGTAGTATATGATCTTTTCATCATGTATAGATTTTTGTGAAATATTGAACATGAAATTATTAATTATTTTTAGTTTAAAAGATAAACACGCGGTAATATTTAACATGAGTGACCACAAAGTCTCCCTCACCCTAAACATATCAAACGAGCAATACCAACAAGATACATCCTATTAGGAATGATTAATTAAAAAAATAAGAACACAAAACATTAACATTAATGGTATGGTGGAATGTAAAGTTTCATAACACTACATTACTATGTATAATGTGATTGGGATAAAGATGGAAACACACAAGTTGCCATTTAGAACTATTACTCTCGAACAAATATCACAAGGGTTAATAACTAGCAATCATAGGTGAAGTGTACGATGGAAACGCCAAAGGGGATGGAGTAAAGAATGAAAAAATGACGAAGCGAAAAAGATGGAAAGGATGAGGGGTTATTAAGAAAGGGTTCGATGGAAGGGGAGTACATTGTATTCCATGTTTGAGACCCAACGGAAATGCATGTATCACACATTTTCCACATGTCAAATTGTAAGACCCTAATAATATCGGTTATCTTTGTTCCTTTTTTTTTTGTGAGTGCAATTTATACTTAATAGAGGCAAAATAAATAGTGGGAAAAATCCAAAAGGTTTAAAGTTTGAAACCCAACTAAAATGCTTGTTTCTTGGAGCACTTTATAGGCACCCTTTATGATACAAAGCTTGAGTAAGTGCAGGGAAATAGATGAAGTGTGAAATATCATTGATAATCGAGTTGACATTATGTACGTGAGTGTAATTTGATCTTAAAGGTGACAAAATAAGAAATGGAAAATATATATACGTTCCATGGTCAAAACCCAATTGAACAATATTTATCGAGTGGTTCAATAGTCACTTTTTAAAATTTCCATCCCTTTAATCTATGAACATTTGTGGAATGACCGACTAATATTTCACCACGTGTATTCATGCATCAACGATTGGGATTCTTAAGGTTTCGAGCACATTCACAAATTTTCTCCACGTCTTGAGAGGATGAGATGGCATGCAAGTGAAGCTTTTAATCTTAGAGGTCCTCTCAAGAGAAATATTATCTATAGAGTTAAGATAGCATGTCACAGACTTAAATCCTCCAAAGGTATTAATGAACTTTATATGACCAAAACAACTTGTCAGCCGTTGGATAAAAAGTATACCAACAACAAAGATCAAGGTAGAAGAGGTGAAGGAAATGCAAATGAACACAAATATGACATGTATCATGCTTTTAAGAACTTGTAAAGGCTTTTGAACTGAATTACGGACATGTAACCTTGTAGCATACGAAAGTGAACTACCTTGCCTATCCATCATAAAGGTCTTATTCTTGAAATGTGTGTTTGGTAGATTGAATAGGTGAAAGAAGGAAATTAAGGGGGACTGGTCTGTAAGGAAATGGAAAGCTTGTTAGTTTAGAGTTTAGATAGGGGTAATAAGAAAGATTGAGTAGGAAGTGTGAATTCAAAGAAGGCCTTGGAGGACAAAACTATGATGAAGTTGATTTTATGATTAAAATAAAAGAATCCGTCCCGCATAAGAGTTTCTTGTATCCATCTCTACAAATTTGATGCATCCAAAGTTTGTTTGTGTGTAAAACGACATCTTCCATCTGTGATTGTACACTCCAAAATGGCTGTGGTTGAAAATTGTTCATTTGAATCTTAACTACAACACCAATGGAAATTTACAGCATCACCTTATCCATTTAACAACTATCCATATTTAGAGGAGAAGAAGATACAAATGACAGCATATAAATCAGGAGGTCTAGGCATAACCTGATGCAATCCAAATCCCCATACCCTACAATGACCTCTCAATCACAGATGTAATCCATTTCCCTCGCTTGTGGAAACTTGTTGTCTCTGCATCCTCATTAACTTTATTATTATTTAGTAGGTAGTGGCATGGGCAAGCTTGATTCCATGGAGAGCAAGCCTCCACTGTAGCTGCCGCCTATGCTAGTCATAAAAGCAATTTCAAGAAGGAAACTAAAAAAATATATTTAGGGGTAATTATATTTGATATATAAGATATGTCTATTTTTAACTATAATAATATAAATAAATTGCACTACGGTAAAATTAAATTGTTTGGATTTCATCATTTTTTTAATGGCTTGTATGGTGTAAAATATATTTGAAGGCACATATAGAAATAAATGGTAAGGAGTGGGTCGGCCATTTTCATGGTGATACAAAATTAATTGTTGAAAGAATATATAAACTGCGATCCCTTTTTTCTAAAGCTAACAAATAAGTAGGAGCTCAAATTACTTACTCCACATTGCGGATTCATACTAAAACCATAATGATGACTAATGCTAGTGATTTTGCTGCTTGTCATTCCGATTCAGTTTGCATAAGGGAGGTGTGGGAAAAAAATCTGGATGAGGAATTTTATGAGAATGGAAGCCATGGTGAAGCATTTTCCCTACATGGGCATGGACACCGAGGTTCCCAGCTTTCTTCATAAACCTCAGCGGCACACAGTGTGGGGCCGCATGAGCTCGGACTCCACTTACGCCGCCTTAAAAGCCAACGTGGACACCCTCAATCTCATTCAGGTGGGCTTCACCTTCTATGACAAGAACGAGAACCTACCGTAGGTATTCTGCAGTACTGATAAGAAGCCGATCAGGCGCAGGAAGTTTGTTTGGCAATTCAATTTCAAGGAATTCGATCTATACGATGAAAATAAAAATATTGTCAGGAATCCATTCAGCTGTTGAAATAGAGCGGTATTGATTATAGGAGCTTTGCTGCGAAGTTGATGTCTTTGGGCATTGTAAGAAATCCCGGAGTTTCCAGGCCGCCTATGATTTTGGGTACCTGCTCAAAATTCTTACATTACAAAAATTGCCATCCAAGTAAGAGGGGTTTTTCAACATGTTGAGATTATATTTTCTGAGTCTTTACGACATCAAGTATCTAATCAGGTTCTGTTTTGACTTGCATGGATGCCTGACAACGGTAGCAAGTCAACTTAAAGCAGAGAGGATTGCAGGCTCTACTCTATAGTTTGCTCATCTCCCATGGTTGTATGGAGGCGAAGACATGTTTCGGCATGCGATTCGCATGGAAAAAGAAATTAGTAAGATCGAGTGGGTAATTTTCAACACTTTCTATGTTTCTACGAGTAGGAACCTAGCGTAATCGATGAATTGTCTACAGAAATGAGTGTGTTTCCCATAGATTCATTAATTTTTCATGGATTTCTCTATGGCGATAGAAACATAGCGACGAGGCTCATCCCCAGCCTATTGAAACCTGAGGCGGAATGTTTGGAGTGGTTAGAAAAACAAGCTCAGCAATCTGTCATCTACATTTCGTTTGGAAGCTATGCAGCTTTGAATAAGTTACAAATGGAAGAGATTTATGTGGCGCTGGAGGCCACACACAAACCATTTTTGTGGGTTGTGCACTCCTATCCGATGGACTCCAGCCAGGCCATTTTTTCTCCTGTATTTTTGAAGCGGATCAGAGATAGGGGGTGCATAGTTTCTTGGGCACCACAGTTGAGGGTATTGTCTCATCCTGCCATAGCCTGCTTTGTTACTATGGATGGAACTCTGTTCAGGAGAGCATCACCATGGGCGTGTCGATGCTGTGTTGGCCTTATTTTTCTGATCAGTTTCTTAACCGCACATATATTGTGGATGTCTAGAAAGTGGGGCTGGCTTTGAACACCTATAACCATGGGTTGATAGAGAGGGAGGAATTTACGAAAGCTATCAAGAGACTACTTGTTGCAGAAGAAGGAACGATGATCAGAGAAGAAATAAGAAATTTGAATAAAATAGCGAGGGATACGGTGAAGGAAGGAGGATCCTCTTCTAACAACTTTAATCGATTCCTCAACGCCATCATGCAACTCCTGGGAAGCCAAAGAAACGGAGCGGCACGAAGTGGGCATGTAGAGAATTAACCAGGGTCAGCGTAATTAGTGCCTCTGTGGGAAATGACAAGTCTGATTGGACGTGACTGGACGCATTGTTGGGCCGTCATATTTCAACGCTTCAACAAAACTTGCAATCTCTACCGTGTAAGTTTTGACCTGTGTTAGAGGCAGCAAGGCTCAATCCAATTGATAAACGCCTCCGGCGTAATTATGAAAGATTTCAAGTATCCTTTACCCATACTCAAACATAATTTCAAATAACTTTCTTGTTCTTTTTTTTTCAATACAATTAAAGATGTTACTATAAACCTATTTTCCATTTGGAAAAGTAATTAACTTAAAAAATTTAAAACATAAAATATATTAATGATAAACATTAATGTGCCAAATTAAACATGACAATTGATCTCTTTTTACTAATCTTGTAATGATGAAAAATCACTCACGTCAAGGTCCAAAGTCATGACATTTAGCTTGAATTAAGGGTTGGACATTTAGCATTTGATTTATTACTAGAAGTTTTTGAATTGAAGTGTGAATTATTTTGAGGGGAACCTCTATTTTTCTATGCCCTGTATTATTATGTGTTGTGAACCAATATGTTATTATAAGTTTATTTGTAATAGTTAAAGTAGATTCATATTGTCTAAGGTATTATCGCATTGCACTTGGGATGATTTGTTTCTTATTACTATGATCTTACATTATATATATATATGTAATTCACACTCTTAAAGTGAATGAGAAAGAATGGACTATGTTCGATATAATTTCAATGAAGGGGGACCAGACTTGCAGGTGCTGGTTTGTTATTTGAAGTTGAGAGAGGGAGGCGTTCAAGAAGGATCTGAGAAAGAAAAACAAAAATCGAAAAAAAAAAAAAAAAAATTGTAACAACCTCATAAAGATTACCACATCTTCATCTATTGATGAAATTTGATGATTCAAATTTCTCTAAAATGTTGAATCATGTGAGAACAATGTTACGATTTGTGGTCACACCAAAAGCTGGAACTGGTGGTGGAGAGGGATCTCATCATGTTAACCAGTTGCTATGCCAACACACCCCCACATGATGGAGCCAAATGCAACCACATGAGCCCTGGGCCCACCATGTATTCCCCAAATTAGGTCCAACAACATTAGAGGCAATGACACCGGACTTTCTAGGAGGTCATCCATCCCAAGATGTACTACTCTAGGTCGGGCGCGCTTAATTGCCTGGCTCTGATACCATGTTCGATTTTCCGTCACACCAAAAATTTGAACTTGTAGTGGAGAGGGATCTCACCGTGTTAACCATCTGCTACGCCAACACAGCCCCACATGATGGAGCCAGATGCAACCATGTGAGCTCTAGTCCCACAATGTATTCATCGAATTAGGCCCAACGACATTAGGAGGCAACAACACAGAGACTTCCCAGAAGGTTACCCATCCAAGTACTATTCCCGGTCAGCGTGTTTAATCGCTTTGACTTTGATGTCATGTATGATTTGTCATCACACCAAAAGCTCAAATTGTTAGTGGAGAGGGATCTCATCATGTTAACCACCGCTTACACCAACGCATCGCAACACGATAGAGTCAGATGCAACCACGTGAGCCCTGGGCCCACCATGTATTCACCAAATTAGGTCCAAAAATTTAGGAGGTAATGACACCAACACTTCTCAAAAGGTCACCCATCTCAAGATTACTCCAGTCGTCGCGCTTAATCGCCTGGCTCGATACCATGTTTGATTTGCTGTCACACCAAAAGCTCAAATTTTTAGTGGAGAGGGATCTAATCGTGTTAACCAGCTAATACGCCTACAAATAAAAACCTAGAAAAAAGTTATATAGATATTTTGAAATGAAGATCTGTTTGAAGTAGAAATTAATTGTTTTCTCCTAACAAATACATCTGATTTATGCCTTTCAGTGATCTTGGATATCTCAACATGATCTAATCATTTATAGAGCTCCAAGTTGACACCACTTGTGGTTTTGTAACGTATTAGCTTGTCGTTGTTATGATATAATCTAGGTATTAAGTGGTTTGAGTAAAATACTAGTGATTTGACTAAATTAGTTAATTTTACTGGTTGTAGTCCTTTAAATTGTCTCTAGTTTTGCCAGGAAAAGAAAATTTTTCTGCATTCTCAAATATATTTGTTAATAGTGTCTCTTTTGTTTAATCATTTTTTAATGAAGGATAAATTTTTTCATCAAATTCAGGGCTCTACCTGGGTAAAGAAAAGCTTGACGCTAAGATAGAACAATGCGAGACCAAAAGAAACACAATAAAAACAAGCTACCAAGTTGCAACAAATGAACAACAATTACGTAACAAAAAAAAACTACATTCAAACCAAGGCAAAAGATTGTGATTTGAGAGTCATATGAGATGGGACCGAGTACAACTTAGAAAAGACTCTTTTCTTTTTATGGAAAACTGTCCACTCCTTGTTAAGATCATCAACAATGTCAAGACAACACAAGAGAAGAATGTCAATAGAAGAAATAGGTCAAAAAAGAGACCTAGTAGTAGAAGAGCACATATCCCTCTCCTTGACCGCCCTAGAAGAGGCTTGGGTAATATGAGTCACAGAAATCATTTCTTTAATAGGCACATGAGGTGGAATCACAACATGGGAAGATTTCACCCTAGAGGGCATGTTTCAAAAGTAGTAGCAATAATATGATTAGAAGAAACATTAATGGTAAAGTGAGAAGGGAGAGAATCCTTCCACCGGGATGGATTAGCCCCTCTTTTACTCTTAAAACACCCATAATCCTCTATAACATATCCAATTTCAAAGCACAGATGTCAACGAGAAGCCAACCTTTCATAGTCCAATCATTGAGTCCATGTCCTATCTCCAATCTATAAATTAATATTCTCGGGGAGGTCTAGGGAGATGTTTAAATCCACTAAATTTTGGGCGTGAGTAGTATACAACAAATGGGTGGTTGGATCATCTATTTTTTCTCAAAGACGCCTAACTTGTTCCCAATGACTTCAAGGCAAGAATCATCCCATAGTTATTTAACCCAACTTGTTTAGCCATTTTGATTAAAAATGTTATTTAGAGTTAATATTTTTAGGTTAGTTTATATTGTTTTTTTCAGCCAATTCATTTTTTTAGATTAAGGTAATACAAATTTTTTGAAGGGTCCAAAAAACCCATATAAGAAAAGAAGCACGGCCAAAGAAACAACCAAAACAAAAACAAAGGGAATAAAAAGAGATCACAAAAGAGAAGTAGGCAAGAAGACCTCTACCTGTGGCCAATAAAAAAAGTGTTGTCATAAAGGACCAAGACCAAGAGCCTTAAGAACCATCACTAACATTACGACTTCGAATTACCTCATCCGAACACTCAACTTTGAATTTCTTAGGGTGGACCTTAATCCACACGTCTTTGCCAATTCATTTATTAAATCCAATATTCAATTTTATTTTTTTATTAAGTGTTAAAGACTATAGTCATGATATTTTGTTCTAGTGAGTTTGAATGAAACATGAACTATTATTTGATAAAAATCAAAGATTTACTCTCCTTGTAAAGGATGCATTTTTGGGGTAGTTGACATCCTTGAATTAACTATGCCAAATTTTTTTGAGGGGCGAGGGGGGTATTTGTTTATAGAAATGTCAGGAAATTGATCCTCTAAGCCAAACTCACTACTAAGCAACATCTAACAGAGGAAGCAGGACAATCAACATCCTCTTACCAGCTAAAATCGATGGGATACATAGTGATGTTATGGCATGTGTGTTTATTTTTTCACTTTACTATGTGGTATTAGAATTTAAAAAAGTGTATTCCTTTTTGCATGATAATTGAACACAACTATAATGTAATCCCTTATATAGCACGAAGAAACATAAAGCATAGCGTGTTGTAACATTATGATACTTTAAGAGGATGAACAAATGTGTGTCCCTATTCCCACCTAGGTTAATGGTTACCCTATGAAAACCATTTGTGAAGGTTGAACATATGTAGAGTTCCTATTTGTGATTCCCACATTGGTTTGGTCATACGAGTTCCACTGCAGTGCATGGTTAATGAGAGGTTGATGAGTTCATTCTCTACCTCTAGTTCCAAGCTATGGACGAAGATAATGAGAAAGTAGAGCAGATAATCTACAATTGAAGAAGTGTAATTTTTTTTGTACAATGTTCACACGAGCATGAAGAGGATGTTAGGAATACCCTATATTAATGTTCCACACAATCTTTGTATATGTGGGTTAGTGAATAATTATGTTAATATATTGCTTTGTTATATTGAGAAATATATTGTAACAGAGTTGTTTTAACAACTAATAAAGTTATAATGTTGAGTAAGTAGTTGAAAGAACATCCTTGTCCATATGAGTTACATTGCACGCTCGCACGCACGCACGCACGCACACACACACACACACACACACACACACACACACACACACACACACACACACAGTAAAAAAGTATACCTTTTTTACTATAGGTATATGTGTGTGTGTGTGTATATATATATATATATATATATATATAACTTTAGTTATTAAAAAAACAAAAAAATCTTTTAACTTAAAAACAAACAAAAACATTTTAACAACCACATTGCCTCATTTTTCACATGCATGGATAGTAATTCTTAAGTATTGGACTTTTTATGTTATTTTTATTACAAAATACTTATGACTAAAAATCCTTTTCCATCCAAATGAAAAACTCCTTTTCATTCCATATTTACGCCGTGAGGTGTTCTTGTAGTGGGCTACGACCTATTCTTCCTAACAGGTTTTGGGCATCGAACGACTCGATTTTTGGTTGCGGTGTCATTGAAATCCAACGGCAGAGGAAGCCCTAGATTTCATTCGCGTGGTGGGTCATTTTTACCCTAGGCTTCATTGGCGTGGTAGATGGAGAGAAAAAGGAGAAACAATGTTCATGGCTGCTTAGAAAACTGTGGATTTCAATTTGCAAGGGTTGTTGGAAGATTGCATGGGTTGTTAATGCTTACACTGCTTCGATGGTTGTTGATCATTGTGCTTCGTAGTTGGGGCCGAAATAGCCCTGAAGTAAGCGCCTCTCGTTTGGAAATGGAAGGGTTATGTTGTGCGTGGCAGAAATTTGAGAGGGGGTTTGCATGTCGAGGAGGTTTGGGTTCCGTCGCGGTAGTTTTTTTCAGTTGTTTGTGGAATCTGGGTTGCTATAAATGCATGTTATTTGCATTCCTGTTGATATCTTTTCATGGTGGTTTGGATTCGTGTTGCTATATGTTCGTGGTGTTTTGGATTTGTGTGGCTATCTGTTCATGGCAGTTGTCCGATAGAGACAAAAGTTCACTCAAGCAGCCCCAGGTATTGATCGAAAGTATTTTTCTCATTTATGGCAGAAGTGGATGTGGCTGTTCCTGCTGAAGTAATTTTTGTTGTGGGTTTTTTTCATCCTTGCTTTTGGTGTCTTGTGCAGGTGGTTTTGTGGGAGGCATATTCTCTGCGGGGATTCAAAGGTATGTGTTCTCTTTTTTCATAGCAAAGTGAATTAAAAAAAAGGTTTTCCTTATTAATGGGATTCAAACACTATTGGATAGCAAAAACATTAAAGGAAGAATACATTAATTTAATTCATCGTTTGGATGTTAGTGTTTTTTAATTCTGAATATGCATTCTCCTGGTAAGTTGTCTCTGTTGTTGGGTGAGTTATGCCATTTGGGGTTTGATTGTTTTGAAGAGCTCGTTCTAAACAATATTGAATTTTAGCTTTATTTCTGCATTTAGGATCTTATTAAACCTGGGTACATGCAGTTACTGTCTCTGTACATCTGCTATGTTTTATTCTATTTTATCTTATAACTCGAATTGATTGTCATTCATTTAGAACCATAGATGGATTATATCACTTATTTTATCTTCACGGCCTTATGATTTGTAAGAGATTCAAAATCCTTCGTTGTTTCGATTTGAAAATGTTTTGAATTGTGGAGAGTCATATGAAACTCTATATTTGGGTAAATTCTACTTATATCTTTTAGCTAGCAATTTGGGCATTTTCAGCTTTGTGCACTATTTGGGTGTGTTCGAATTTTTCCTTCACTTTGGTGAATAGCTTGTTGTTTTGTTTTGCCAACTTAGAGTTTGTTTTGGAAATTGACTTCTTTTATAATACTTCATTTAGATCTTTAAGAAAAAATAATCCTTATTAATTTGATAGTTGTCATTTGTGATGCTATATAATCATCACTTACAGATCTTGCATTTGTATGCCTACCCCTTCATTTGATTTCGACGTCATTAGCTCGAGAAATATGTTTTAAAATACAAGTACCGTTTTAGAACTCAATTGTTGGATGTTTAATGAAAACATAGGGCCGTCAGAAATTTTCAAAATTATGATTTCTTCGCTGCTGTAAACGGATGCATAAATGTTTTGTTTACAACCTATACTTCTGGAGCCTAAATGGCTTGCAAAGAGAGATCGTTTATTTCCTTTGATCATTATGAAATTTTGAAAGGCCTAAAATTCTTTGCAAACTATAAATGGAAACTGGTATTTTGTGTTGCATTATCATTTCATTATTGAAATTTGTTATTACCAAGCTTTCCAAACCTCTGTTACAAGAATATGGGCTATCCTTTTAAAGTTGTTTATCTGCAATTGTCTGTCATTAGTTGATCATTTTTCTTGTACAAAAATCTACATTATTCTATAGACATGACTATATATTCCCTTTTCCTGCATAAAATAGTTCATTACAGATCTTGAGAAAACAAGCATATAACCTATACTTAGTGAAAGAAAGAAGTGCATTTTAAACCAAATACACAAAATGGATTTTTTTTCTCTTTTCAAATTGTTTAGGTCGGTTAATTGTTAGTTAATTATATTTTTAAAAAATCATTAGAAGAATGTTTTCAATTATTATTTTGGAAATTGACGTCTTCTATAATACTTCACTTAGATCTTTAAGAAAAAATAATCCTTCTTAATTTGATAGCTTTCATTTGTGATGCTATAGAATCATCACTTACAGATCTTGCATTTGTATGCCTACCCCTTCATTTGATTTCAACGTCATTAGCTCGAGAAATATGTTTTAAAATACAAGCACTGTTTTAGAACTCAACTCTTGGATGTTTAATGAAAACATAGGGTCTTCATAAATTTTCAAAATTATGATTTATTAGCTGTTGTAAATGGATGCATAAATGTTTTGTTTACAACCTGTACTTCTGGAGCCTGAATGGCTTGCAAAGAGAGATCATTTATTTCCTTTTATCATTATGAACTTTTGAAAGGCCTGAAATTCTTTGCAAACTATAAATGGAAACTGGTATTTTGTGTTGCATTATCATTTCATTATTGAAAATTTTATTACCAAGCCTTCCAAACCTCTATTACAAGAATATGGGCTATCCTTTTAACGTTGTTTATCTGCAATTTTCTGTCATTAGTTGATCATTTTTCTTGTACAAAAATCTACATTATTGTATAGACATGACTACATCTTTCCTTTTCCTATATAAAATAGTTCATTACAGATCTTGAGAAAACAAGCATATAACCTATACTTAGTCAAATAAAGAAGTATATTTTAAACCAAATACACAAAATGGATTTTTTTTCTCTTTTCAAATTGTTTAGGTTAGTTTATTGTTAGTTAATTCTATTTTTTTAAAATCCTTAGAAGAATGTTTTCAATTATTATTTTGGAAATTGACGTCTTCTATACTACTTCATTTAGATCTTTAAGAAAAAATAATCCTTCTTAATTTGATAGCTTTCATTGTGATTCTATAGAATCATCACTTACAGATCTTGCATTTATATGCCTACCCCCTTCATTTGATTTCGACGTCATTAGTTCAAGAAACATGTTTTAAAATACAAGCACCATTTTAGAACTCAACTGTTGGATGTTTAATGAAAACGTAGGGTCTTCAGAAATTTTCAAAATTTTGATTTCTTAGCTGCTGTAAATGGGTGCATAAATGTTCTGTTTACAACCTGTACTTTTGGAGCCTAAATGTCTTGTAAAGAGAGATCATTTATTTCCTTTGATCATTATGAACTTTTGAAAGGCCTGAAATTCTTTGTAAACTGTAAATGGAAACTAGTATTTTGTGTTGCATTATCATTTCATTATTGAAATCTGTTATTACCAAGCTTTCCAAACCTTTGTTACAAGAATATGGGATATCCTTTTAAAGTTGTTTATCTACAATTGTCTGTCATTAGTTGATCATTTTTCTTGTACAAAAATCTACATTATTGTATAGACATGACTATATCTTTCCTTTTCCTGTATAAAATAGTTCATTACAGATCTTGAGAAAACAAGCATATAACCTATACTTAGTGAAAGAAAGAAGTTCATCCCAAACCAAATACACAAAATGGATTTTTTTCTCTTTTCAAATTGTTTAGGTCGGTTAATTGTTAGTTAATTCTATTTTTAAAAATCCTTAGAATAATATTTTAAATTATTATACTTGCTAGAAGAAGTATGTTCTATATTGTTTTTGCTTGAATTCTTTTTAATTCCGTCAAGAATAATAGTATGAATTTTGTAAAGATTATATAAAGTAACATGTCTTTTAATTTTATTAAACCTAAATGGACATGTAGGGGCATGTGCCCTACCAAAGTCAGGAATTGGAGTGTGTTGAGAGATTCTATTTCTCTGGGAGGCCACTTCAATACGCCCCATGTAGGGCGTTAGACTGCGCTTTGGTAGGGCTATTTAAGCTACATGTCTTCACTATTTTTAACCTGCTTTGCTTGTAGTTAAGGTAGCTAACATTTTATTATTTCCTCTCATATTGGACTAATGAAAACACGAAGTAAAATTTGCATTCCCCTGTTGGTATTACTGTGACAACACCACAACTACGCATGCATGAACAATTTAAAAGAACTCAGTTTGTAGTGAATGTGTTCCATCCTAAACAATCGCGCCCTGAAAAACCGTAGATTGCAGAAATTGTGAAGGAACACCTTCACTTACTAGTGGAATCTGTCATCTATCTTTCAAAATTTTAGACAGTGGATTCATTATCGAAAGGGTTTGGGCTGGCGTACGACACATCTTGATGTAGAGAAGTATGAGCCCCCTACAAATTGAAGAAGATGGGTGTCTTTGTTAACAAGGGGAAAAGAGCATTTAAAAAAGATGATTGTGCCAAGAAAATCCCCTATGTGCAGAAAGGTTTTAAGAAAAAAATGATGTTTCGCATTGGGCATGCTCCTTTTTGGCTTCGAAAATACTTTATATATATATATCATGCTATAATTAAAGCTTATGTTTTGCATTGTGCATGCTATTTTTGGCTTCAAAAATACTTTATATAAATATCATACTCTAATTACCGTTGGTTAGCTTTTTGGCAAGCTGGAAATACACAATGCAAATATTGTGTTGTATTTTGCATTTCTTCATAATCTGCTTACTTATATAATATTTCAAATTTTAAGTGAAGTTTTTCAGCATAAATATATTGCTTTTTAAATTACTATAGCCTCCCTCAAGTGGAAGTGTAAAAATTCATCAAATGTATCTTCTTATGTGGCAAATTTTTTAATATGAGGTTGCTTTTTTGATATAGACACATTGGTATACAACTGTACCTTTTGAAATACAGACAATAGACTAAGAATTTCATGATCTATTTCTTTTTTCTTATCTGTAATTTCAATCTGGACAACAAAGATTTAAGAATGGTAGGAAAGCATGATCTGTATAAAAAATCTCAAAGTAAGTAATGGAATTATGTGGGTGGACTGAATTCTTCTTCAAGTTGTGATATTTTATTACTATCTATCAAACAATCTACAAATATGTTGGTGCTTGTAAAGATAAAGGTCTGTTCTGAATGTGAAGTGTCCTTCAAGTAAATGGTTCAAGTAAACATGTGACCTTAAGAATGGTATAAATGTTGGCATAATTAATACATTGTTTAGTTTGGCTACATGTAACCGACCTTTCAATTACAGGCGGTTACCTCTTAACCACATTCTCTCCTGTATTTATACACTCCTCATTGTGAATAAAATCATTCAGACAATTTTACATTTCTCCTGAGCCAACAGTGGTATCAGAGTAGACCTAGCACCTGTGTGTAGGAGGAAATTGTGGGGGAGGGTTGCCAATTTCATGGTCCACTGGTTACAGCGACCCTTCATTTTTGACATCCACACTCATTCTCCGACACCTTTATCCCCCACAAGGACTGCGCCGCGAGGACCCGCCCCACATATTCCAACAGCGAACCTGGTTCGAGATCCAGTTCCTCCTCCGATTGAAGATAAGGAACCCTTGGAGGCCTATGTATTTATCTACAAGCTTCCTGATACGATCCAGGAAGATGTCCACAATCTCTTTGCCGATGGTATAATGGCCACGGAAAAGTTGTTAGCCGCATCTTCTTTTCTGCTGATAAGCTGCTCCGGATGGAAGAGCTGATGGTAAGTGCCTATGCGGACTTCATAAATAACAGTGGGCTCCAGATCTACAAATACAACATGGGGAACATGCTTTCTGGCTCCTATCTCGCTGAAGAAAAAACGTGTTGAAGGCATCATCTCCGCCTCCGACAGTCTTATCGCTAGGCATCTGGCCTTCGGCTGAATACAATGACCATTTCTTGGCGTGTGAGGAAACAACAATGACCAGAAGAGTAAATAGTCGGTGTGTGTGAATAATCGAGGAGAAAACCCATGGTACAAGCCCACGCTCAAGAATTCAAAAGAAAATCCGTCATCAAAGAGGGAGAAGAGAGCATGTGACAATGACCACCGACCAACTTATAAGCACTATATGGAGTCCGCATGACTAGCATCGACCACCGAAAGCCCGTGTGTGTTGGTCACGGGGATTCACTTAGTAAAAGTATGGTATAGCACGTTCGTTCGAAGGGTATTAAAGAATACCCTTAATTCTAGTTTTTACCTTTAATTATTCAATTGATAATACCCCCTCTGTTATATTATTAGAATGAAAATACCCCCTATTTTTTCCATGTACCTTACTTACCCATTTTTACATGACTAATTTATTTACCCCTTTTTATTTCTACCCTAATATATTAAACAAAAAATATATCATATTTCTCTATCAATTTTTTTTAGTATGCATATTTTCTTGAAAGATATTTTGAAGCCATTCAAGACCTATTATTACCAATTACCTTATAAATGTTAAGCTTTAATCATTTATCAATAGTTCAAATAATTAATATAGTGAAATAATATCACTTGTTTTGAAAAGCTTACTCAATCTTAATTTTCTGCCATATTATTATTTCTTGGTTAAGAATATCTTAATTGAGATTTCTTTATTCAAAAAAAGATTATAATTTAACTTTATGACCACACTCCTTAAATTGCAATTTTAAGGTATTTAGTTTTAAAAACTAGGGTTCAAATGTTTTAGTTTTATATTAAAATTAAACCTCCCTTTCCTTTTGCCCACCTTTCTAACCTACCCCCAATACTTGATTCAAAATATTAATAAATTAAACCCTTTCAGGCCCTCATGTCTACCGGTATATTGACTTTACTTTTATTAATTTTAATTACCTCAATATGAACTCACGTGCTAGGATATTGCCTAGATAATGAACCCCCATGGTGTTGGTAGACTCCTTCGCCCAACATCTTCTCAATTGTTGTTCACAGACCAAGCAATACATTAGCAAGCGCATCATACAAAAGATCAAGAGACATGTGGAATTTTTTTGAATCAAATCGGAACAAAATGAGATTAAGCTCCTTCATTCATTCATCAAATTTGTTATCAAATATGGACACGAACAACCAACCTATGATCCCATGCAACAGATCTGAGAGCATGAAAGTCATGCCCAAATATGTTAGCAACATTGCAAGCAACCATAGAGACGTGCCGCATTTGAGAGAGCCGAAGTCAAGCCCATAAGAGCATCGGTATCTACTCTTCACCAGTCTCCAAAACTTGCAATTCAAGGACATAATGGACTGAGTCTTGTTCGACATATAGACGGAGAAGAGTTGTGTCAATCCAGATGACAAATGTGAGATTAAATTCCCTCAAGCACATCTGTGGTGCACCACATGATCTTTCAAGCTCACTTCTTCATCTATTTTTTACAAATGAGAGCACATCTGTCATAGAGATTCAAGAAAATCCAAACAAATTCCTTGTTACAAGAAGCAGATAGGACATGTCGCGATGTAACAAGATGATGAATCTGGGATGAAAATGATGATGATTTAGGGGTAGATTTGTAAAAACAATGTATTAAGGGGGGGAATGTTGGCATAATTAATACATTGTTTAGTTTGGCTACATGTAACCGACCTTTCAGTTACATGTGGTTACCTCTTAACCACATTCTCTCCTGTATTTATACACTCCTCATTGTGAATAAAATCATTTAGACAATTTTACATTTCTCCTGAGCCAACAATAAAATGGGTTGTCCAGGTCTTCATTGATCTGTTTGAGCTTGAAAGCACATGAAATGTATTAAAAGCTTGAAAGCAGTGTATTCTACAGTGATCTACACAACTGTGAGAATGTGTAAAAAACTGATGTGCAAGCTTGAATCAAGAAAATTCTCAATAAGTGTGAAGATATGTGGAGAACTAGATAGTAGTCTTAATGAGGTGGATGAGGCAAATAATGTACGGGATCACTATTTTAAGGACAAGGGTTTGTAAGTGTGTCTACATGATAGATGATGAATACCTAGGTAAGAAATGTAATTTTGATTTTTTAAAGATTCAGAAGATTTTTATACAAAGATACATGACCTAAGAACCTAGGAAAGATCAAATTTTATTTATTTATAGATCATCATGAATGTTGAAAAATTGAGAGTTCATTATTGAAAATAATATTTAGGACTTTTAAACTTCAAAAACACGGAAACGAGCTTAAATTTTGACCTAATACTAGGGACTATAGATCATCATGAATGTTGAAAAATTGAGAGTTCATTATTGAAAATAATATTTAGGACTTTTAAACTTCTGAAAACAAAGGCCACGAGCTTAAATTTTTCTTTAATAACAGGGACTAAGAACATGGGGAAGGTGCACTGGAAATTAGGGTGTCAAGGCAGCTTGACACTTGGGCCAAAAAATTGAAGGGGATGGAGAGTTACTGTAATTGTGCTTTTGCCGAGGCACTTGATGTTATTCCTTATACTCTGGTACAGATTACAAGGATGAATCCCATTGCTATTGTTGCTGACCTTAGAGACTGTCATGCCAGTGGAGAGATCAACATTGGCATCAATGTGAGGAAGGGGCAGATAATGTGGTTCAGTCGTTAGTGGTGGGTACAGAATGTGTGCGGGATGATTTTGAAGATTAACAACATTGTGAGTGTAGGGTATGACTGTCAAAATTTAAGAAATGATAATCTATTGGTTTAAGCAAGGTCTGTAATAGTTCCTTGAAGAATTCTAACTTGAAGAAGGTACGAGATTCAAAATACAAGTGTGCATTGGCTAGGGTAACTCTTGTTTCTCATAGAATCTATCTCTAACTCTTGTCTTTGATCATGTTATGTGCTCTAAAAATTGTGTTTATGCTCTAAGACCTAGATGAAAATAAAAGAGTGTTTGATCAAGTTGTGTTGATCAGAGAATAGGATTGGTAATAGTCATGGTGAGGTGATAATTGGATCAAATGGCTTCTCAGTGCATGAACATTGTTAGCATCAACATGTAAAGACTTTTTTGGTATGTGTATGTGGCTGAAAACACTTTTCATCACCTAATATAACCCAAGAAGAAAAGTTTGTGACCTCTTTGGCAGCTAGAATGACGATTTCAAGAGTGGTAAACATGGACATAGATTCAATGACATTTGTATTGGGCAGCGGAGAACCGTAGTATTATCTACATTGACTGATTGTGTTATTAAGTATACCCATAAGTTATTTTCATTGTTTGCATTCAGTTAGGGTGTGAAGCATCCAAAGAAACCATGGTGAAATTTGAGTACTTGGTAATGAAAACAGGAGATGTTATCCATTCTAATTGAAGGGAATGCGAGGATCTACGAAACTGTGGAATCTACAGAAACTACAGAATCTTCAGACAACAATAGAAAATATAATGCAGCAGATTTAAAAGATGCAAAATAGGGGAAAAAGGAGAAGCTACGAAATTTATAACAACAAAATAAAATAACACACTTGGCTGCAAATAACATAGATCTGGGCATCAAATTGCTTCAGCAATACATACATATACATACATATATATATATATATATATATATATATATATATATATGTGTGTGTGTATATGTATATATATATATATAGATGTAGATACATATATACATACATACATATATATATATATATATATATATATATATATATATATATATATATATATATATATATATATATATATATATATATATTCGAGGAATGAACAGCAGCTACAGCTGCACACAAAACTTTCATGCATACAATAACAACATTGAAATGAAGGAATTCTTTCAACAAAACCAGTCCAGACTTGAGCTGGGACTGCACATTTTTCTTCTTCTCCCAAATCTGATATTCCTCCTTCTTCTTCTTCTTCTTCTCACAATAAAACATGATGCTTTTAATAATAAACACCTACACAAAAAACTTGCCTTACAAGTCAACACAAAATCTCTGACAAGAGATAATCAGGGAGAATAATCAACCAAAAAGTAAATGTGCAGCAGTCATAATTAAATGCAAATCTGATATGTCAGAGAGCTAAATCTGGGGGAAGACAGATATTAGATGCACAATAAATTCTAACTTATTTCTCAACTCATCTGGAACATGTGCATATGCAATGCAACCAAATACCTTCATATGAGAAACACTATGTTTCCTTCTTGTCCAAGCCTCTTGAGGGACTTTGTTTCTTATGCTCTTTGTTGGGCACCTATTCATGATGTAAACAACAGTTGCCACTGCCTCAACCCAATATTCATTTGGTAGATGTTTGGCTGCCATCATGCTACGAGCCATCTCCATAATTGTTCGGTTCTTCCTCTCCGCCACACCATTTTGCTGAGGTGTATAGCGGGTTGTAAATTGCTTGTGTATGCCATGAGATCTGTAAAAATTTATAAATTCATTAGATATAAATTCACCACCTCTATCCATCCTTAGAACCTTGATGTAGTGGCTGCTTTGCTTCTCCACAAGTGCCTTGAACTGCTAGAAATAAGCAAATGCATCATATTTGTGTTTTAAGAAATAAACCCAAGTTTTTCTTGTGAAATCATCAATAAAAGTAAGAAAATAAGTGTAGCCTCCTATAGACGGTGTTTGCATTTTCCCACAAATATCTGAATGCACAATCTCAAGTGGAGCTATAGCTCTATTTGCCTTGCCAACTTGGAAATGACTCTCTATGTTGTTTGCCCATAATACATCCTTCACAAACTATTTCCGGTTTCTCAATTAATGGAAAACCTTTTACCATATTCTTCATATGTAGTAATTTCAGCGCTCCAAAATATAAATGCCCAAATCTAAAATGCCATAGCCAAGAATCATCCTTTACCACTGATTGAAACGTTGCTTGAGTTTCTACAAAAACATATTTTTCCTCTTTGGAGTTGTTCTAGCCATTTCCGTAGCTATCTTGGACATTTCCGTAGCTATCTTGAACATTTCCGTAGCTATCTTGAACCTTTTTGTAGCTGTTTTGAACATTTCCGTAGTTTTTTTGAACTTTTCTGTAGCTATCTTTGGCTACTGCTGATTTTGTATCTTCTACCTTAAAAGTTGCTCCAGAATATACAATATTTATCTCATGAACAGCTTGAGTTGTTTTTCCTTTCATAGCCGGCCTTATTTTTAATGGAAACATGCGGTTTGCAGTCATTTGTACCTTGGCAATAAGCATATTGCTTGGAAGCTTGTCCAAAATAACACACTCATTGTTTTCCATGTACACTCTATAGCCCTTTTGTATCAGCTATCCAATGCTCATCAAGTTGTGTTTTAGACCAGCAACATAATATACATCAGGCATAAATTTCGGCTCCCCCTTTTTGGTTAGAATATTAACTGTACCTTTACCCAAAACAGTGACTTTGTTGTTGTTACCAAGTGTAACATCAGTTTGAACTGATTCATCCAAGCTAGAAAACAAATCTTTATTACCTGTCATGTGATTACTGCAGCCCGAATCTAAATACCATATGTCACATGGGCTTTCTTGAACAACATTGCACTCAACTGGAGAGTTTGTAGGGATTGCTTCAGCAATCTTCGTGCATGCAATGAACATGCTGCCTGAGGGAGTGCTACTTGACTGATTTTGACCTTGCTTCTGCTGATCATATTGTTTTTTCTTGCATTCATGAGCATAATGCCCAAACTTCTTACAATAGTGACATTGAATGTGTGATTTGTCAAATATTTGGCCACTTGGGTGACTGAAATTCTGATTTTGACCTCTACCACCAGCATTTGCATGACTGCTACTACGTCCACTTCTAGGAGAACTTCTCCCTCTACCTCTAGGACTGAAACTCCTCCTTCCTCTTCCACGATTTATAGAAATCTGAGATGAAAATGCATTTTCAACTAAACTATTTGATCTATTCAGTCTATATTCATGATTGATAAGAGAGGCATGTAGTTCATCAACACTAAACTGGCTCAAATCTTTGGTTTCCTCTAGAGCCACAACTACAGGGATCAAATTTAGTAGGGAGACTTCTAAGTACCTTCTCAACAACCTTCCTATCCTCTATGACCTCTCCATGGGACTTGATTTGATTTATTAGACCAACAACATGAGTAAAGAAAGACTCTATTGAATCTGAGTTTCTCATTGATAAATTTTCAAATTCTCTTCTAAGGAGCTATAATTTAGTAGTTTTAACCTTGTCCATACCTTGATACACAATCTGAGTGTGTCCCATGCTTCCTTGGCTTGCTTTGCTGCTGCAACTCTTGGGAGTATGCTCTCATGCATTGCTTGATGGATATAAAACAGTGCTTTCCCATCCTTCTTCCTCTGTTCCTTCAAGACGTCCTTTTGAGCTTGTGTAAGAGCATTGTATGCTGCCTGGTCTGCTGGTTCTTGGTAACCATTTTCAACCATTTCCCAAATGTCTTGAGACCTGAAACAAAGCTTTCATGGTCAAAGACCAATACTCATAGTTCTTTCCTGTGAAAATCAGAGTTTGCACACTAACCAACGATGCACCAGACGTAGAAGCCATTAATGGTTGCCAAAACAAAAAACCCAGAAAAAGAATAGAAGCAAGGTTTAGCCTAGCTCGATACCATTTTTGGACCATGATTGCTGTTAGACAAAACCCATAGGTGTTAGTCTCCGCTACAATCGCGGAGTTAGGATTTACAAGCGGGTTAGTCCATGTCACAAAACTCACGAGGAGTCTTTGGACACACATGCCAACACTAATCTCAGCGAAATTGGGGCGATGCTGTTAACAAGATGGGAAGGCACACTATGGGCCTACTTCATAGCGGGGTCCTACTTATAACCCTACTACAATGGTCAAAACCATAGCTGCCATATAAGTATAGGATTTTCCTTTTTTTTAACTGTTTTAGAATACGCCCTATTTTTATGATTATATTGTAATTTTTGTGTAAAAGAGAGGATCTGTGTACATGTTAGACACAATGCCAGATCAACCATTTTTATGTACCAAATTACACCCAACTTTTCTTAATTTTTTAGAAACTTTTTTATAATTTGTGCATAGATCCGAGTTCTATAAGTAGGAGGGATTGAAAGACTAGGGGTTTCATTTTGGTAGATTGAACCCTAATTTGGATGGTTTTCGGGTTCATTATGGGTTGGTGCATGTTGATGACTTGTAGTATGGATGTGGCTATTCAATCCCATAATGCCATATGTTCGCAGGTTAATTTTTTTGCTTCTTTAAATGGGTTAATACTCTCCCCACAGTCAACTGAACATGGTGAAGTGCAACATGAAGCTTAGAAAACCCTTGAACTTAGAATCTAGAGATGATGGAAAGAAAGGATTGCATGTCCAACTTAATTTCCTCTGCTGATCTGTAGAGATTGCTGACACTGTTTACTATTTATTGGGTGTCCTCTACACTATTAAGATTTGGACAGCCAATGCATTTTTTATGACCTTTCAGATTATCTTATGAACATTATGCAAACTGAAGGATGGTCCAGATTTTCTTATAACCCCACCTTACATATCTATCATTCATCATCTTCTTCACATCCATATTTTGTGAATTGTAATTGTGGATTTGAAAATGACTTGTATGTGATTATGGAATTTTCCACGAGTTTGGGTTTTGAGAAACAAAAATCTAAAGGTAATGGAAATGCCATCGATGGCCTTTAACATCTGTAGAATCCACTAGATTCAGCAATAACAATGCAAATGACAATTTGGTTTTGTAGAATTACAGCAGTGATATATCCTTGTCTCCTCAATTGGGGATTTCTTCTTCGTTAAAACATAGGGATATAATGCATGTGTCCTGTGGCTCTTTTTTACCACACATAGGAGGATAAGGCTTCATATCTACCTAATGGTAGGTGACAACAAACCCAAATTAAGAAATATTAAGAATGAGATCGAAGCTTAACTCAAAGTTATGTTAAAGGCAACTCCTATAAAAATATCAATCAATAAACAAATCTTAAGCCATGTTTATAGATCTTGAAAATGCAATCACTTTCCCAAAAATTTATATAAGCCTCATAAGCACAAGAAAAAGCACAGATGATGATGGGTCCTAATATTGATAAATTGAATGTAAATACAAATGATTTCATCCAGTAAATTCAAACAACTTATGTTATTGAGGGTTTAATCTTACAAGAAAAGAAAATGTTACGAGAGGTTTCAATCTTACAGGGAAGACATATGGTTATAGTCCTAGAGGCTTCAAACCTACAAGGAAAGGAAGAGGGTTGGTAATTAATTTTTTATGCCTTTCATTGTTAACCAAAGGAATTACAGTGCTTGCTTGCCAGGAAAAGAGGTTTCTTATTGATGAAAGAGATGTAAATTTTTATCATTGATTTTTCAAAGACAAACCTTTAAGTTTTTTGGTTGACGCCTAAAGAGGCTCAATATGTGAGGCATTATGCTTGTGTAGCTAGGTTTGATTGCGGTGACACCTTGCTAAATCCTGATTATGGACACTAAGAAAGCCTTTTCTTAGATGTACTTGTGTTGGAACTAAGATGCCATTTCCATATCGATGTTATTTACTTGTTTATGTTTCATCTTTTCAAGAGCAATTTAGTTACATAGATTTTCCTCTTTTCAGTTCCACTACTACACTTGTTGATCAAACCATATTTAAAAGGAAATTTAATGAAATATTACCGTTGGGATAAAATCATGAAGCAAGAGGTCGTGTTAGGAATGCCTTCTTTTTGGTGGATATAAGAAAACCCAATCTTTATTTTGGTAAATCAATACCTACTTTGATGTGTGTTTTGGTAGACAATTTTTTATTTGGTTGGTGTTTTTGTTTTTGAGATCTTGATGACAAATTGTACCCCACCAAGAACATTTGAAGTAATGATGGGGCTGAAAAATTCATTTATGATAATTCAATTTTCTGTTCGCTGGTTATTATGATTTCTTGCTCAAACTAGACCAAATACTTTTAAGTTAATCGACTTTTTGGAAGTGAAAGAAATCTTAAATGCTTATCGTAGTTATTTCTTTGATGATTATAGATAATGCAATGTGATAGTTCTTGAGGACCCATATAATTCTCTTTAATTTGAATGTGCACAACACAAACTCTTTATTTTGTGAAATGGATATTTACAAATGGTGAAAATTCATGCTTCAAAAAGGCACCCATTCTACGCAAGCCCTAACTAGGGGCTATAGAATGTACACTTTCCCTTGCAAATGTTGATCCACGAGAATTGTATGCTCCTATGAGCTCGATGATACAACCTCCTTCCAACTTATATCATCAATTTAGTATCTTTTGTAATTCTATTGAGTCTTATTTTCCCCTCGATTTTCTTTGATTGAAGTGCTAGATATATAACAACATGAAAGTATGTAGGTGAGCATTTTGTATTAGCAATGACTCCATTTTCTAAGATATGTTGTTTTGAGTTGGATGCCAACAAAAAGGAAAAGGAGGCTCTGATTCCATCCTACTATGCTCAAACTACAAATTATTGATCTGCCGGGGAATTGCAGTAGTTTTCTATTACAGTAATTGCAAATCAAAAAGCATAAAAATATAAGTTTCATGAGCCCTCGAGTTATCTTCATGAATTGTTCGCATTATCTATACGATTCAATTGTAACAAGTTAACCTATGTTGCATATATCAAAGAAGTCTGTTTTTTTTTCATGTCCTTCTTTGCAAACATCAAACATCTTTTTTTTTCATTTCATCACAACAATGCCTTTGTTCCATTGAGAAAGTATGTGTTCTTTCCAACTTATCTCTCTGTGAAGTTTATTTTTTCATAGAATTTCTATATAGTTTATAGTCATCGTAGTAACTTGTTATTTGTAATGTCTTTACTTTTGGTAAAAGAAAAAATATATAACAAGTTAGAAAATGATTGTGATGATTTGATGAAACTGACTGCAACGGAAATATATGACAACGTTTGTTGCGTTTCTAGGCATGTATTGTGACCTTCACTATTATATTCATTATCTTATTTTCAGAGTTCAACCGCAAATCAATCGCGTATTTACAAGTTAAAGTTTATTGCAAAACCTCAATTTCTTGGTTGTGATACATATATTTTCCTTGTGCCATGCTGAATTTGTATGCATATAGCAAATTCTATTTTAATTTTTAAAGAAACCCTGAATGTTTTATTTCTACATTTTTAAAGTTTATTGCACAAAAAACTCATCTAATTTTTACCAAGTTTTACTCGCAAAAACAATTGTTGTGTTGGTTGTTTCATTGACGATAGCAGCTACTACAAAAGTAATTGAAGTGGATCTATTACGTCATTGTCCTAGATTGAGGTAATTTATTTTTTTGAGCATTTATAACAACATCAACCTGTGCACTATATCATCTATATTGTTCCTTGCCTCAATACATATAATGCAACTCAAAATTTGTAAATCCTGAAAAAACATTAACAAATTATGTTAATTGCATTTGTTGGTTGCAGTGCTTGCAAAATACATCTTTGATTGGGCCAAACACTACTTCATTTATTCTCAAATCACTTGCACTTCGCAAAAAGGTAACTTTCTAAGGTTATCAAACGTTACATCATTTTCTAAGGTCATCAAAGGTAGTTTATGTTTTCATCCCATTCTTTCGCTGAATTATAACGGGCCCCCATATTTCAAATTGCTAGGAAAGCTCAAACTTGCATTTAACAAAATAGAAGTCTTCATTTATTTTCGATATATATTCCATTAATGTCCATTGCATAACTATAGTGAAGATAAAAGTAATAAATATGTACCAAATAATAATAATATGCACATTGATTAAAATTAAATACTCTAGACAAATAGACTGAAAAGCCATATGACAACATCAAAAAATGGCACTGAGAATAAATCAACAAATTTTCAAACAGGATTGCAACATTCACCAAAAGCTAATCAGTCTTACACATAATGGAGATAAACTTGACTGAAGGAGGTGTACTGAGTATCATTAAAGGATCCCCCCATAATGGCTTGACACTACAACTATTGAACTTGTCACCGTTACATTCATCGTTGAACTCTGCAGTTCAACACCGAGTGGACATGTCAGACGGAAATCATATTCAACCTACCATGCTTCCCTCTAAGTTTGCAGGCCATGTCCTCGAAAAAATATTGCAGAAGGGTCCATTGTGCTGCTCTGAAAAAAAATGTCTGCAAATTTTTAATAAAGACATGTAAGTTATATCTTTGTCATTGTTTGAGTTTTGTAAAGTCTTATTTTCTGATTTTGTGATGTCGATTATTCTTTCCCTGTGTTATAGGATGGTTCTTATTACTGACATGGACAACATTGTCTCCACCTGGCCAAGGCAAGGAACACATGTCCATAAACATATTTTATGAGAGAAAGAGTCAATATATGAATCAATGCCCCCTGCACACACTCAACTCAAGCTCCAAACACACCACTTTGTGATAAATACACTATTATAAACAGTGAAAAAAATTACACAGACATTTCTACTTTGACTTTAACATGTCAAGGATATGGACTATAGAAGGCAGGGCTCTTGCTAAAAAAACTCTTAGAGAGTACCGAAATACAAGGGGTAGTGGCGTCATCTTTGCCTTTGATTTCGTGGACAAAAAGGCGAGAAATAAGAATCACTTCTTTCAATGATGGTGCAAACAAATTCTATGCACAAATAGAAAATGCAAGCCTATACAATATATCTAATGGTAAAGTGGGTAAAGAAAATCGTTCTTACAACCATTTAAACAACGAATTAGAAATTTTCTTACTTCCCTCATCTACTGTCACTCCTACAATTGAACTACAAAATGATGTTCCCCTCCATCACTTCCACTTCAAAGAGATAAAAGATATACCATCCATCCCTACACGCTCAATGGTGGACTTAATTGGTGTTGTGATGGCCATTTCTCCTTGCTCGACCATTCGTCAGAGACAATTCTGAGGCTATAAGGAGAACATTGCTAATGCGAGATATGTCCGGCTTCAATATCTCCGTGACCTTATGGGGCCAACATTTACACGATCTTTGCGAAGAGTTATCAGAGATACTCTCAATTCTAGATTTTCCAGTCTTGGCAATAAAATATGGCCGTGTTTCAGATTTCAATGGCACAATTGTTGACACCATTTCTGCTTCAAAATGCTACGTAAACCCTCCGATTTCTAAAATGTGCAATGACCAAAGAGGGACTAAGCCTCACAAATATTATTGATCATGAAATCGATTACATAACAATGCAAGAGTCAATATTTATAGATATTAGATAACCTCATATGGATAGACATGACACCCTATCAGACACCAACTACGAGATGATAAGACCCATCTCACATGCACATGTAATTAACTAATACCAATATTGAATGTTATCCAACATAACAATATCAATGCAAGTCACTAGACTAGAGTGCACATGTTGCACATTATTAAATAAAAGACAATGCAATAAAATGCAATAAATATGCCTATGCTAAATTATGCTAACATTCCCCCCCTTAATTTTGCATAGTTTCCAATGAAGTGGAGAGGAACTCTCTGAATAGTGTGAATTTGTCACGTGCAAGTGACTTAGTGAAAACATCTGCCTTCTGTTCAGCTGTAGGACAAAAATGGAGCTGTATGTTGTGCTTCAAGACATGCTCGCGTATGAAATGAACCTGTACTTCAATATGCTTGGTTCTCTCATGAAATACTAGATTGCGAACAAGCTTTAGAACTCCTTCATTATCAACATATACTGGAGTAGATTTCTGTTGTGGTAGACCAATTCCTTCCAAAGATTCGGCGAGCCATATTGCTTCACAAACAGCTTCACCTCGCAGCTCGATACTCGCTTCAGAGAAGAAGAGCGAGAAACAAAGTTCTGTTTCTTGCTTCCCATGATATCGGTCCAGATCCCATAAAGAAGATGAAGCCTAGATGTTGACTTCCTATCATCCATGTTTCCTGCATGATCCGAATCAATATCCTGTCAAGAAGAAGTTTGTCGCTTTCTTCTTGTACTCTTCTGACCAAGGTCAACTGTACTTTTAGATATCTTAGTATTCTCTTTGCGCTACTTTCGAATGACATATTTTTGGTTCTTGCATGAAGCGTGATAAATAGCTGACTGCAAAGCTGATATCTGGTCTAGTATATGTCAGGTAAATGAGACTCCCATCAACTACCGATAGAGAGTTGCATTCACCGGTGGTGATGGATCGGAATGAGATAACTGAAGTCTCACTTCCATAGGTGTAGCAATAGGAGTGCAGTCCATCATCCTGAATTTCTCGAGCGTTGTCTTGGTGTATTTCAACTGTGACACAAAGATATGATTCTCTTTTTGCCATACTTCCAACCCAAGACAATAGTGCATGAGCCCGAGATCTGTCATGTCGAACGATCGATTAAAATCCTTCTTTGTTGCATCGATCATCTTCACATAACTACCTGTAATGACTAGATCGTCGACATAAACAACCACAATGACAATCTCCCCCCCTTGCTTTTTGAGGTAGAGATTGGGGTCATAAGGATTCCTTTCAATCCATGACTTATGAGATGCTCATCAATTTTGATGTACCATGCCCGGGGTGCCTGTTTTAGGCCATATAGAGATTTTATGAGTCTGCATACCATCATCTCTTTTCCTAGTATTACATAACCCTCTGGCTGAGTCATATAGACTTCTTCTTGCAAATCTCCATTAAGAAAGGCACTTTTCACATCCATTTGGTGGACTTTCCAACCAAATTGTGCAGCTAGAGCAAAGATCATCCTGATTGTCTTGATCTTGGCTGTGGGAGCAAATGTCTCCTCATAATCAATGCCTTCTTGTTGTGCATACCCCTTTGCTACAAGCCTTGCTTTATACTTGTCAATAGTCCCATCTGATTTGTACTTAGTCTTGAATATCCATCTGCATCCAATGGGTTTCTTCCCTGGTGGAAGGTCGACAAGTTGCCATGTGTTGTTCTTCATCACTGACTGATACTCTGAATCCATGGCATCTTTCCAAGCTTTTGATCAGTAGGGCTTCCCGAACTAGATGGCTCAACTGCTTCAACAACTCGCTCATTAGGGCATAATTGACCTCTTCACGAGCTTGACTCATGAGTTCTAGGTCCAGATTGATGATGTGCTAGGTGCTTCATCCAAATTTGCATCTCTTATTAATTGAGTATACCATTTAGGTAACTTCTTAGCTGTTCCATTGGCTTGTGGTGGATCCAAGTTTTCACCATCATCCAATTCATCACTATCATCTTCAGTGGGAACATCAAATTTTGTCTTCACAAGAGGTGTATTCTGCATGTTTGTTGAGTCGTTGAGTGGAGCATCTACTTGTTTCTTCTCAAAGAACTCAACATCCCTACTTGTGTATACTTTCTTTGCTTTCAGATCCCATAATCTATACCCAAGTGCTTCTTCACTGTATCCAATGAATATCGCTTTCTCAAATTTCATATCCAACTTGTTCCTGTTCTTCTTGGGTATGTGCATGCTAGCTTTACACCCAAATACTCTTAGGTGTGCAATTGATGGTTTCCGATTTGACCATGCTTCTTGAGGTGTCACTCCTTCAAGAGCTACTGTGGGCACTCGTTCAACAAATAGACTGCAGTTCTTGCAGCTTCTTCCCAAAATGTCTTTGTTAAACTCCGAGTCATCAATCATACATCGCACCATTTCCATGATAAGTATTTATTCCTTCTCTCAACTATACCATTCTCTGTGGTGTGTGAGTAGGAGGCATTTGTCTACGAATCCCATGAGCTTCCAGTAAGTCTTGAACTCATTGCTTGTGAATTCCCCGATCCGAGCGAGAGTTTTGATCTCACACCAACTTCATTCTCAACAAGTGCTTTGAACTTCAAATGTCTCAAAGGCTTGACTCTTGTTTCTTAGACAATATATCCACATCTTTCTTGAGTAGTCATCAACACAAAGCATGAAGTATTGACATCCGTAATGACTTGGTCAGCATGGGCCCGCAAAGATCGGTGTGCACCAAATCAAGCTTTCCTTAGCTCTATATGTGTTCTTCTCGAAGGGTACTGTGTTGCTTTCCAGCTAGGCAATCAGACACTTGTCGTTGTTGTGCTTGAGTGTAGGCAATCCTTTCACCATGTTGCCCTTTTCAAGTGTTTGAGATAGCCAAAACTGATGTGACCATATCTCACGATGCCATAGTTCTCAGATTGTGTGTCTTTGGCCACTAGAGCTTGATCATCCTTGTGGACAAAATCAAGTCGAACATGCGTCCCACATCGAGGCTCTTGCTACAATCTTGGAACCTCTTGACTTATCTCTTATCAAGCACACTTTTTCTCCATTATTATCACAAAATCCAACTTCAAGTTGTGATCAAGGAGTCGACTAACCGATAGCAAATTCTTGGTCAACCTGTACATACAATACATTTGTGATTTTGCAAATATGCTTTCCAAGAGGTAGTGAAATGTTTCCAATCCCTCGACACTCGTATGATGAGTCATCACCTAATGACACATGGTTCTTGTTAGGTGAGTCACGTAGTGTGTAGAACCAATCCTTACGCATCCAAATATGTGTCGAGTCAGCACCCGAGTCAACATACCAAGATATCTTGTGTGGACTTGGTTTCTTCATCAAATTGAGCAGAATACATGTGGTGTCCTTCATCCGAATCATCCTCATGTTCGCAATGTACCCTTGTTGTTTGGGTTTTCTTTTCCAATTACCATTTTTCTGCCCTTGATTGTTGTTGTTGGACTTCCCTTTATTTGAATTATTGTTACCCCGTTGGTTATTGGGTTTTGAATTGCTTGATGAACCCTTTTTGTAGGAATTGTACCAACAATCTTTGATGTCATGTCCCCTCTATCGCAAATGGGACACTTCTTGGTGTGTCTCTCTGACTTTGGTCCTTTGTTGACTTTGATTTTGTTGGACTTCTTGTGATTGACTGAAATTTCCCTTTCCTTTATGATCGAAGATAGTGCTTGCTCATCTTCATGATCTTTGTTGTTCATCGCTCTTCTTGTTGGAGTAGATTGACCAACTTCTCAAAGGTGACTGTGTGTTCACTCATATTGATAGTTGTCACAAAGATTCTATAGGAAGGAGGAAGTGCTCGCAACACAATTGGTACGAGGTCTTCATCACTTATCTCTTTTCCCAATGCCAATAGAGATGCCCTCAAAGTAGCAACTCGTCTCTCAAAAAAAAACTTCAACCTTCTCATTGTGCTTTCGAACTTGAGAGTATGCAGCAGTGATAGTAGGTCGAGGATGGCATTCTTGTTCTTTGCCTCATGACGTGCTCAACTTATCCCATGCATCCTCGGCCGATGTGGCATCTCTAATGTGGGGTCGCACATCGTCTCTGCTACGCTAAACAAGATGATCAAACTTGGCCTTTTGATTGCCCCCGTCAAATTGAACTTGTTGCTTCTTCCATCATCAAGTGATCTTGTTGTTTTCCATCTACAACTCGTCCATAGGTCTTCAAACTCAAGTAACATCTTGATCTTCGGTTTCCATGCAACATAGTTGTCTCCTCTAAGCAGTTGTGAATCTGGCAAGAAGAACTTTGGTGCTTGTGCACCCATTTCTGCAATCTAAATTTCAAACTCAAAATTTCGACAAAAGGGTAAGGCTCTTATCACTCTAGTGTTTATGGTCTCCTCTCAATATACCGTCAGCCGATATACCAAACCTTTCTATATACGCTCCTTCCGATATACCCATCAAGACGTGGAAGAAGATCACCCTTTCAATATACCCACAAGACGGAAAGAGGTGTTAACGCACGTGAAAGAATTTAGTACGTGGTACTTAGACAAGACGGAGAGGGGTTCAGGCAAGCACAAACGGATGGGAGGGCTCAAATGTGTGTGTATTGTGTCCTTATTACTCCCCATCGATTTTATAGGGTCGATGCCTAGATGACGTTTAGGCAGCTGTGTTAGGCATTAAGTGCAGTAGTAGTCATGACGGCATCACCCGTAAGCGCTTCCCGCAGGGCACCGTATATACCGACGCCATTATGAGATCAAAGATCTCATGTGATAGAACCAAACATAAAATAAAAAATTTGTACTTTTTTTTTTTTTTTTTCTTTATGCACCAAGATTAGTACAAAATGCTCCAAAAGTACATCAAAATGAAGTTTTTGTGTCCCCCCTCTTTACAAAAAAGGGTCTAGAATCACAAAATACACAATTTAGGCCAAAAATATTTTTTTACCCCCAATAGGTGTTTTTCCGCTAAATTTAGCAGTGGCTCTAAATGTGTTTGGTGAGCTTCTAAATTTGGAAATCTCCCAAAATTTAGTAATTTCTCCAAATTTTCTAAAAAATAATTTAATAAAAAATATGGAGAGAGTGGGAATTGAACCGCTGACCTGTTTGTTCCCAAGATCCAAACAAACAATCTGAATATTGTTTTCACCTTTTCTCACAAACCGTGATCTGGGTTTTTCTAAAATTTTGACAGCAGCATCATACAATATTTTTCTTGAAACCCACAAAATTTCAAAAGAATCAGAATCTTAGTTTTTGAGATCTTACCAATTTACCAGCTAGATCTGATTTTTTTCGAAAAAAATGATCCGACTTGTACAGACTTTTTGTCACATGTAGAGGCCGAATCTGAAGATGATGTAAACTGAAAAGTTGTGCGTGCCTCCTTCTTATCTTTCCAGAAAAAAAAAATGGCACATCAATCCGACATTGTATGAAAAAGTTACGTCCTTTTTTAAGAGCTATCTGCTGGAATTTTGTTGACGGACTGCTTCAACCTTTGCTCCCAAATTCTTCACACCTCCACTTTCAGATCTGATTTTTTTTTTTTTTTTTAGATCTGATCTTTTTTTTTTTTTTTTTTTTATCTGCAATTTTTTTCAAGATCTCTCTTTTTTTTTTTTTTTAAGATCTCTTTTTTTTTCACAAATTTTTTTTTTTTTTTAGATTTTTTTTCCAAGATCTTTCTCCTTTTTTTTTTTTTTTAAAGATCTCCAAATCTGAAATATTCCGCCAATATGTTAGATCAATTGGCTATGCCAATGACTAATAAAAAAATTTACCTTCCAAATAAGTGGATAGGTCAAATTTTAGTTGATGGATGCTTGGAAGGAATGGAGGTGATGGATGCTTCAATGGCTCTCCTTTGATGCAGATCTTCTTCTCCAATGGATCCTCTCCAATAGTGCTCCTCTTCAACCTTGCTTGGATAGAACCTGCTCTGATACCAAATGATAATAATGGTATAGCTTAGATACCAAATGATAGAATAGAATAAGATTGCAAATGACCAAAGAGGGACTAAGCCTCACAAATATTATTGATCATGAAATCGATTACATAACAATGCAAGAGCTGTAATATTTATAGATATTAGATAGCCTTCATATGGATAGACATGACACCCTAAAGCAGACACCAACTACGAGATGATAAGACCCATCTCACATGCACATGTAATTACTACTAATACCAATATTGAATGTTATCCAACATAACAATATCAATGCAAGTCACTAGACAGTGCACATAGTTGCACTTAGAGCAATAAAATGCACATGCTAAATTATGCACATTATAATTTAAATAAAAGACAATGCAATAAAATGTAATGAGTGTTCTAAAATGTGTTATTCTTAATTCAAGACAACATGATATATCCTACAAATTCCACCATATGAGTGTTCTATATTTTGTTAATGCACAAATCCTCCCTTCACAACTACTCTCTTCTTATATTTCTTTTTCCCGTAGTACCTTTTCCAAGTTTAGCTTTTAAAAGAATATTGTAACTTCCTTACTATGTATTCCAACAATATAAAAATAAATATTATTTACATAAATCAACTATGGTCATCCACTAAGTTGTAATTCCTCTACAATATTTGTCATATCTCCCTCATATATGATTATGAATGAAATTATTTCATGTTGCTTTTGTACAAAATCGATCATTTGTTGTCATTGCCCATGTGTACAATTGTATTTATTGCTATCTTCTCGACCAAAATTTAATGTTTACATCTTATCATGCATGCACATTTATATTTACGTTTCAATAATTAGTTATACACTAATTACTTATTGCTCATCAAATTTCTTGCAGAAAACTCCAACATTCAATTTCGTAACTTCTAAATGTCTCCTCCTCAAACAAGGGAGCGTAAATGAGTGTATTATGCAAGAAACAAGTTGCACATCACTGAGCAGCAACATCGCAGATACCACGCTCACAAAGCTAGGGTACCCCTCGAACCTCGCTTCCTTCACACCAACCAAAAATTTAGGCAACCCCGCCAAGTATTTTTGCTTCCACTTCCTATTCCAGCCCACCTTGCCCCAATCTACATCGCATAAATGATTTGGACGCCAGTTGTAGTTCCCGTCCACAATCTTCCCCATGCTGCACCTCGACTTCCACTTCAGCCACCAACATTTATGCATATACTCCCTCGCCTTCTACCACACCCAAAATACCATTGGCACTTCCTTCCTTTAAGCAAGCACAACGATCTTTCCGTAAAAGAATAGATACCTTTGCAAAGATGGATACTTGCTCTTTCTGTATGGAAAGCTACCCAGGAATCACCGAGAAAATGAGAGAGCAGAAATATGTATGCAATAGATGCTTGGCCGAGAAAAATGGTCACCACTTCTCTACATGGAACAACATGAATCTAGGCCATCAACATGCAATTCTTAAATGCCTTACACAAGTGGAGGAAATGATTATTGCAAGAGTCAATCCAATCTTACAGGTTAGCCGAGTTCATGGGGACAATACAAATACACTGCCACACTATCAGTTTCCCACAAAACATTGAATCTATTGTTAAATACCTTCCACGACGTCTAGGCAAAGTGGACATCTTGCTTTTACAAAGAAAAGGGAAGAACCAAAAAAGTATGATTTCTATGTCATCAGATCACGTGTTTGGGATGCACCCCAGTTCAAAATTGCAAAGGACCCTTACTACAAAGATGTTATGATCGATTATGACACCTTTTCGCTTTACCAATTAAAACAACCAATGTTTCTTCCATCTTTCAAATTATTGAAATAAATAATCCCCCCCATCAAGAGGAAATTCCCCTTGTATCTGATCCTGAGGAATTTACATCACCCAATAGTCAATCCCTTCCATCATCCTTTGTCCCAATTTTCCCTAATTCAGGTACTGAAGAGGAAGAAATTCAACGGTTCTTATTTGGTTTAGCAAATGGCTCACCATTATCATTTCCTTGGCCTGAAATCAGCCTTTCCCCAATCAATGAATACAACATAGAAGGCTTGTTTTCCATGGCTTTCCCAACCTTGTTTCCCATAGGTTCAGCCATGTTTAAACAACCTCACATGAAAGAGGTCCAACTTCATGAATACACACTACACCTACTCCATTACTTTGACAACCACTTTGGAGCACACCCCAACAACCTCATCATGTGTCATCGTAGCCAAGCAACAAATTTTTTTCTTCATGAGACAAGATATCCTTCAAAACATTCCAACAACTATAAGTGACCTATGACAATGCCTTCAAGCTAATCCAAATGATGCACTCCCACAAAATCTTATGTAGTTTGGCACAACACTTTGTAGAACTAGGTATTTTTAGTTGAAAATCAGAGGCAAAATTTCTGATATGGTTAAACAACTAGCAACACCGAATTTGTTCTTCACTTTAAGTCTGCTGACACCAAATGGCCGGACCTCCATAGTGTGATGCCTAACACTAGCCCTATAGATCCTCGCGAAGCACAACAATGGAGGAACCATAACATTATCTCCAACCCTCATTGAGTTTTTGCATACATACACCAAAGATTCACAGTATTCCGCGAAGAGGTCTTGTAAAAATACTTAGGAGCAACAGACTACTAGTATAGGTAAAAATGTCTCTTCCTTTATTTCCTCTTCCACAAAGCTTTCTTATATTTGTTCATCTCTTTCCACATATGAATGGCATCATAACCCTTCCACCTACTTATTCATCTCTTTCCAGGTATGAGTGGCAATATAGAGGATCCACACACATGCATGGGTTCCTTTGGATTCTAGAAACACTAAATGTGGAGACAATTGACTGGAGAAACATGTCTTCTGTTAACCAAGTTAGAGAGTACTTCAACAAAAAAAATTCTGCATGGAATCCTCGTTCAATTTCACATAGATTAGAATACATTCACCGTCCACTCCAAGATGATCCGTGCTTATTAAAGAAATCTGAAATATTGGCAACCGACCCTCTTTTAGACTTAGAAGAAATTCTAAATCAAGTACAAAGGCATACCAAATGCTCTGAACGTACATGCCTACGAAAAAAACAAAATGGCATGGAATGCAAGTATAAAGCACCTTGGGAACTACTTGAACAGTCATCACTAGGAGTCAATGACACACAAAAAGTCCAATACATGCCAGCCAGAAATGATGACAGATTGAATATCCACAACCCCACCATGTTGTCCATCTAGAGAGCCAATGTTGATTGCCAACCCGTACTCTCTAAGCATGTAGTCCTAAAGTATATTGCTAAATATGCTTCCAAAGCAGAGCAACTTTTGAAACATACCACCAAATGCTCTCAAGAATATCTTCAACAGCTGATCACCATCAACCAGCCAAGGTTGCCTTCTGAAAAATGCTTATAGATAGTGTCGTTGATCATGACATAAGCACCCAAGAAACATGTCACATGCTGCAAAAGTCGCCTCTTGTTCTTTGTATTCAATCCTTTGTTTCACTGAATGTTGGAAAGAAATTTTTTTGTCACATCTCTCAAACCAATCATCCAGAATCCGAGCCAAAAAAAGTCATAGATGCATACAAAAATGCCCTACCCATATAGAATCAATTACACTTATCAAAGCATCCAAAATCTGGTCTCACAAAAAGCTACGAGCAGGTGAAAAATGGAAGCAACAGTCAACATATGCTATTTTATGTGTCTCCCCCAGATTTTATTCCATCCCCAATGACCATTCCCCTTCCTTTGAAATCTTCTGTTGGAGTGAACTTATTCTCTACAAACCTTTTCACAACATCCCCACAAACATTGGAACCACATCGAGCAAGTCATTTCCAACTGGCTATTACTTAAAGACTTTTATCATCCTTGGCATGTTAAACGCATCTCCATATCAAATGATTCCTCTTCCTCTGATGAATCCCCTTTAGATTCTGAAATCTTAGGTCCCACTCCACTGCATGCTGAATAGGAAATTTTATCCCAATTACATCCAGCTAATTCCATGTGCCTTGACAAGTTCAACATGTTAGGCCTTTGAGACTTCGACTTGCATCACAATTGGATCCAAAATGATGTACCACTTCATTTACATGACATTGCCCCGTCATTCATTGATATGTCTAAAAACACTACAACAATCCCTTTCCACATGCAAAATTCCACATCCAACACAAGATCTTTCTCTCCAGAACAACATTAGGATTTTAATACTATGGTCAACCATTACAAGCAAGGAATTATTTCACCCCTCTAAAAATGATTATACAGGGTACTGCAGGCACAAGTAAATCTTATCTCATAAACAAAATCTACAATGCATTATCCTCAACATGCCTGCAACAACCATCTCCTCTCCTGTCATCGCACCTACAGGAGTGGCCGCATTCAACATTTCTGCATCAACCATACACGCTGAGGTACAAATTCCAATAAAAGAAATAAAAGCACTCGAAGGCATGTCACTTTCCACTCTCCAACAATCCCTTCAACATGTTCGCTACATTCTCATTGATGAAATGAGCTTCATAGGCCCAACACTCCTTGCAAAAATTGACTTCCATCTTCGTGAAGCCTTCCCTCACTTCAAATCAACCACTTTTGGAAACAAATCCATCATTCTCATTGGTGACCTTGGCCAACTACCCCTTGTCAATGATGTTCCACTTTATGTCGGCCACACCTATGGAACAAACCTATGGTTTAGCTTCACAACATGCATCACACTTACAACAATATTTAGGCAACAAGGTTCAAATGATGCCCAAATTTCCTTTCGGCAACTACTACTAAATATCAAAGATGGAATCCCACTCCTCCAAGATTGGAAAACACTTATCCAACGAACAAAATCCCAAATATCATTGCCGACATAGCACCTTTCCTTCTAGCTCCACATTTTTTTGCAATGAAATCACCTTCACCAACACAACCTCAACATGCTAAAATCCCTCAATTATCCAATCACATGCTCTAATGCTGAATAGACAAGGCACAACTATTTAAAGGAACATGATGAGGAGCAACTCAAACCAATTATTCTCCTTTGTAAGAAACAAAAGGTTATGCTCACCGCAAACTTGTGTGTTGAAGTTGGACTTGTGAATGGATCCATTGGCCCCATTATCGACATTGTCTATGCCTCGTCATCATCCCCTCTATCTCTTCCACTTTTCATTGTAATCAACTTCAAAAAATACATTGGCCCTCCTTGGAATCCACACTTCCCCACCCATTTTCCCATACCCCCAATCTCAAAAGGAAACCACAGGCAACTTCCTTTAAAAATGGCCTGGGCACTTATAACCCATAAATCGCAAGGGTGTACTTTACATAAAGCAATCAGGATATAGGTTCTTCGAATGACCAGGCTTACTTTCACCATAATTTCTAGAGTCCCTTCCTTAAAATACCTATGCGTTTCACCCCCCTTCTCTTTCGAATGCTACTCCAAAATGTCCGTTTCCCGACACCTCCTTCAAATGAAGGAGGAGGAATCAAGACTACAAAATCTTCAATTCACCACATCCATAACATAATCCACCCCAACCCATCCTCCCACCCCCTCCCACCACATTCATTCACATTGTCATTCCCCATTGCTCTGCTTCCACTCTCAAACACGTAAGTAAACCTAAAAAAATATTGGTGTCAATTACAAACTTTTAAAAAAGAAAATAAATTACATTATGCTTTACTTGACAATTGTGCAATGATGACTATAGGTTAGGTTTGAATGGTGAAGACAGTAAAGGCTATGGAGTAGTGACTTACACAACATTAAAATGACGACAATTGCCAACACCTTTCTTTTCTCCTTTTTGTAAATTAGCTTTCTTACGCAAGTACAAGTTACTCCCGATCTATAAACGATCCACTATGTAAAATATGTGTTGTTATGGATGAGAAAGCAATTACTTAACAATGTAAATAGAAAAATGCACAATCCATCTAAATCAACATAGATTTCATAACTTAATGATTTTCAATACAATCATAGAAACAGCATGCACATTAATAAACCCAAAAAACATCTGCATACAATTTATATTGCAATTCCTACCTATGTCATGCTACACACCCGAGCTAAATATAACCCACATTTTGAAACAAAACACCCTCCCATCCGTTACGGCGTCGACATTGCATGCTTCATCGTGCACTTTCTAGTATTAAAATTGTAATTTCCCAATTAATAAAAATCAAAATTACTTTGATAGAATTCTATGAAACTATTGTTTTTCACGTAAAAGATAAAACAAATATACGACTAATGTTAACTTTTCACTCGCCCTTCCATTTTCATGGGAAAAATACTCATAATACACTCGATTCTAGAAATTAATTTATGATTCATAATTAAAACTAATAATAACATTTAATGTATCCATATGTGTTTTCTTATATATATTCATTAATTCTTAAATATTTATTTAGTAGTGGTTCAAATATTTCAATGGTGGGAAAAATTTATCGGTCATTGATAATGAATAAAATGGTACTTATAAATTATAACGAGAAAATTCATGGTTGTTGATTAGAAAAAAAATTGTACTCATATAAGGGTTTAGGTTTATGAGAGTTACATTTAAATTTAATTTGTGTACAATGCTCATGTGAAGTATAAAGTTCCCAAAATCAAATTCAATTATTTTAATCTATTGTTTTTCTCTCCTCTTTCTTCTTATTTGATTGTGACAAAACATTACAATGAAAAATTTTTTTTTCCAGCTTAGCCACCTCATCACGTTCTTGTGGGGAGCTTCCACACAACAAGCCCGACATGCAATAAGCTTCTCATTTTTTAAAACATATAGAAAGTTACATATAATTGGGACTACTCTCCATAATGTAAATATTGAAAATAATTATGCAATTGTGAAATTCATAGATCTATGAACCCTCACAAATTACAAAAAAGAAGTTCACTCTTAAAACAATTTACAATAATAACAATCATCAATGCATTCTCTAAAATTCATTCAATATTTTATGTTGTCATGCTTTACCCTTCTATTTTTTAATTATTGATAAATGGGTTTAAAGGGAACTATACACTGTGGAAAAAAAGACTCAAAAGACAAATATTACAATGAAACCAAAGTGGTTTTTTGATATGTGGGGCCCACACCCCGAAAAAAAACCTAGAAGTGCTAGATATATCAAAATAAAACATGACAAGGGAAGACTGCCAACAAGAAGCCAAACAACAAGTAAAAAAACAACAAGACCACAATCTTCTAGCCGTAAGATAGATCAAAGTAAATTGTGGCAAGGGAATACTATCAACAAGAGGTCCAACACAAGCCAAAAAAATAGTAATACCGCAACCTACTAACCGCAAAAAGACAACAACAAAATAGAGGAGCACATAAAACACTAGGTTACTACTTGAGAAACTTATTAAAGACCTTTTGTGCATCTTCCAAGGCCTTGTACAAGTTGAGTGTAGTGTGCTTGATAAGGTCTTTGTTGTTGGAGGCCAAGGCCTTCTTTTTTCCTTGTCATCCTTCCAAACAACCTCTCTCCGAAACACCACTAATTTCACAAATATGCTCCACTTGAATTTGAATGAAATCAAACAAACCCTTATGCATGGTGAGTTGATTGATGTGTTTGTTGATACTTTGTTGCATATGTCCCTCCATGGCAGACTATTTCTTGGAGATAGTCTCAATTTTTTCTTCCAGCTAAGAGTGCAAAGTAGAACCAAATACCTTCTTGTTACCTTCATTGAGTAAAAATTTACATTGTCTTTCATGCCTTTGATAGCCTCAACCCGTTACTTCAATTGGGCTCCAAAATCTAGGCTAGTTTGGGGTACAAGGGAAATATGGATAATGTGAAGGAGGCTCTCACCTATATCAATGTCTTTCCCTTTGAATTTATTGTGGAACACCCTTTTAGCAGGTGGGGGAGAGGGAAGGCTGAAGCTAGGATTTTTAGTCCTAACCTTGGGTTGGTGAGGAGGAGGGGGAGTAATGGGGTGTGGGGGGAATTTAGGACAAAACTCATGAAATTATTAGTGCAGGAGAAAAATAACCCCTAATATAAAGGGAGGGCTCGTGTGTGGCTTGAACATCAAGGACAATTTTCTCTAAGGAATGGAGAATATAATATGGAAGACTAACCTTGGGTGTGCACCTAAAATGGTTAAGTAGAACCAAGTGGTGAAGAGGTAATTTAGTGAAGTACCCTTATAAATTCACATATCTAACAACCATCTTGGAGACATCATCAAAAGGAGGGGGATATAGGAGCAAAGTATACCTAATTTTCCAATTTTCAAGGCTTCCTCTCCTTCCGTGAACCTTTTCTATTCTCGCTTCTTGTAGAGTTAGATACCTTCCATTCCTAGCCCTACGATGAACGAGATTAAGCTTTCTGTGATGGTAAAATCCTTCCCTTTGTATGTGATGAATTTTTCCTTCCATTTGCGAGTAAATGTCAGAGAGATATGTCTATAATGGCTCTTTATTCTTTGCATGAAGTTGGTGAGTCCCTCCACATTGAGGGCTTTCCATAACACTTCCTTCTTCTTCTAGGAGAGGTCATAAATTGGCTCAACTCGGCATGGGGACCACCAATTATTTAAGAAATGACCAAATACAGGGGATAAACATACTTGAAAAATGGCTAGAAGGAAACTTCTCAATAACCTCACTACCAACAATTGAAAGAGTATTCCAACTCAGAGGATTAGCAGATAGATTGTTGTTGGAGAATAGCTCGTTATCTACCTAATTACCGGTGTAAAAATAAATAAGCACAAGGAAATGGATCGTTTGAGAGTGATTACTCTCAAATGTGCGGGGTACTCTTTGACAGAGCTCCACCCATTACTATTCCGCTGACATGCGTTATTGAGAAGGACATGTGGCATGAACATCCTTCGAAATGATGATCTGAGGTGTGTGAGGAATGATTTTGTAGTCATGCCAAGATTTAAAATGAGTAATGATGACACCTTCATTGGTTAATGCGTCAAAAACACTATTCCCCTCCCGAAACATGTGGCAACTGATGACGTTGTTAAAAGCCTTGCAAATAGATTTGGCCTCTTTAATAAACTCTTTAATGGTCCAGCTTGGGGTGTATATCTTGGATATTATTTATAATATTGAGAGAGTCTCCCTCAATAATTAGATTTTTTTACTTTATAATCTTTAGCAATTATGATTCCCCAAATAGTAGCAAGATCCTAAATTTTACCATTTTGTTGTATCTTGTAACATCTCACCTTAATGCCCACTACCCCGAACAATTGAACTTTATTAATTCACTTAATTGAATGAGAAAAATTACCATGATTACATATAACGAAGAATTATAAATAGGGAGAGAAGAAAGAGGGAGAAAGAGAAAAGAAGGAGATAGTTGATCTAATGAAGAAGCTCCTCTAAATGAAGAACTTGTTGATCTGGGACATCGTGATCGCCATATCCTCCCTTTGCAAGATGCACAAACACCTCAGGCTTCCAAACATGGGTATTATTTATATCTGAGTCCTCTTTGATCCATAGTGAGAATGAGGATTACTCTCTTTCTCTTTAGGCTTTCATAATTTCCCTTTATCATGATAGGAAACTCACATTGCTCAAGTTTCTTGATGTTCCTCTTGATGCTTGATTAGGTGTTCTTGACCCTTCACGTAGAATATAATAAATGATTTAATGGGTTCAATCAGCTCACTAATCCCACTTATCTCACCAAGCTCACTCTAATTGATTCCTCTAGTTCACCAAAGCTCACTTGGTTCACCAAATCAACTTACACTCGTAACTCAACTCACCAAGCTCAACTCAACTAACTCTCATTTTAACAAGCTCAAATTAACCAACTCACCAAGCTCACTCAACTTACCTCAACAAGCTCACCGAGCCCAATTAAACTAGTTCACTGAGAGATGATGATGAATCCAACTTGACTAATGAGATATGATGACATATTTAACTTAAATTATAATTGATATTTTGAATCTTCTTCAAATCTCTTTTGACTATATATTGTCCCTGAATTTTACCTGTTTTGCCTTGTTTCCGAAGACAATTGAGATCTAGATGATGCTTCATGATTTCTATGAAGAGTGAATTCCCTTTCTTGAGAAATGAAACCACCCTAAAACCCTGTGACGATGTAAGAATACAATGAAATGAGGGAAAACACAGCCAATTGCAACTTTCTACATCCAAAATGGAGACTTCCTATTTTTATTAGGTAGGATCAAAGTTGTTCTTTTTTAGTAATCTTTCCTTTTTACATTCCATGATGATTATTTCCTATCTAGAGGACCATGAATGTCAAGAATTCACATTATTCGACCACTTACTATTTTTATCCATGCCTTGCCATGGATATTCTGTTTTTAGTAAGTGCACTATAGGTGTCGGATTGCAATGAAATTGGTCTTGAAATTCTAGGTTTTATTCCAATATTCCACACTCCAAATTTTGGATGATTTCTTCATCTGAACAAGAGGGGAAATTAATTTTTAATTAGAGGGGTAAAAATAATGAGAAAAATTCGGTCCTCCATATCTCAAACAATCAACAACTTCATCATGTAAAAACTAGTTTTTAAAAAACTAGATTTTTCGAAGACCCTTCCCTCCAATTTAACATGATTTCACATATTGGATATTTGGGAATTCAAAATTTTCATTTAGGAGGGAAGAATGCTGATAAAAAAACATATCCATCCATATTCCTAGGAAAAAGATTCTTCATAGCACAAAAATTAGTTCACGCGAAACTATATTTTTGAAGGATTGTTTCCTCCAATTTTTATATGATTCACTGTCGGATCCTTAGAAGTGAAGAGGTACTTCACTATCCTTTCACTACTACATCATAGTGGTTTGAAGCTTTTGACATCAAGGAAAATTATATAAGTGCAAATAATGAGTTCAATTTGTGTTCTCGCCTCATGCATGGATTTCGTGCTTTGATTTGGATGAAAAACTATGAGAAGAGATTCATTTCTTGCAACTACGGATGTATCTCGGAACATGATGGGAAATATAATTATTTTTTTAATACACTTATAGGTTTCATCGATTCCATGATGGAAGCAAGGTCGAACCAGATGTAGAGATGGAGTTGACAGTTAGTTTTTTCACACTTGCAAGCTTCTCAACCGTCAAATTTACTCACGGAAGAGTAGAGGCAATTAGGGAAAATTTAGGGTTTGTAAAGGGATTTGTATGGGAAACATTTTTATGTTCCCTTGGGACAGGTATAAGAGGTTCAAGAAAATTTTCCTCATCTTAGGCTTTCCAAGTGTCACTGCAGGGTTGGATGAGAAAAGCTAGTCTAAGCTCCCATGAGATGATTTTTTGGTTGCATGAAGAACCAAATAAGGGGATCGATAGGGGAAAATTTGTTTGTCCCTCATTTTCTATGTTGTGGTGTCTGTTTTTATGTGTGGAAGTTTTGGATATTGTACACTTTCCATAGTTGTCTTGTTAGGGTTCGGGTCAGCCTGTAGCCTCAAATTTTTTTATTAACCTCAAAAATGTGCCCAATATTTCAGGAAACATGCTCTTCTCATATGGATGGGATTTTTGATCCATAGGTTTATGGGCTATTTTTGGCCCATGGTTTTAGTACCCATGGTATTGTTAAACTACTTAATCAGTTTCCTATTAATGTAGTTTTGATAGGTGAGACATATGTATTGCAGAGATGTGTAAGAGTTAACGTGTGATTTCGTAGAGTTTGTTGAGCATAAATCCAAACAAATCTAGGTATTGTTTTGAAAGAGAGGTGGCTTACATAATAAAAATATGAGCAAGTGATTCTTGGTGGACGTAGCCCAAATTGGGTGAACCACGATAAATATTGTCTCTTTGTGTTTTGTTCTTTTATTCTACACTTTATTTCGGATCTATAATATTTTCTCGCATATTAGTTTCTAATATTGCGATTTTGTGAGGGATTATTCCATGTATTTTATCCCTTATTTCCTAACAATTGGTATCAGAGCCTAGTTTGGTTTTCTGAAGTGTTGAATCGCAGGGAAAGTTTTAGCTTGAGTGGGAGCTATGACAGGTGATGGAAGATCTAGGGTTGATAAATTCAACGGGAAAAATTTTAGTCTTTGGAAGATGTAGATAGAAGATTACCTTTATCATAAGGATATTTATATTCCAATGTCTAGAAAAGGGACAAAACCCTCGAGCATGAAAGATGTGGAATGTTATTTGCTGGATAGGAAGGCACTTGGGACAATGCGCTATGTCTTGCATCTTCGGTATAATTTAATATTTCAAAGGAAAAGACTACAAAAGAACTTATGGATGCATTAGGGAAGTTGTATTTCACGGTGTAATGGGTCACAGTGTAACTATTCCTCCGCGCGAGTCCATATAGATGATATAATTATGTTGCTGGTCAAAGAAATATCTGTCGGGATTGCACAAATTCATACGCAAATGCCAAAATAGGTAACAACTCCACACCAAAGAGGTCACTCCAATGAAAACACGTGCCTTTAATAGATTTTCCAAATGCCAATGTTGATTCAAAGACTTCCACACAAGCCAAGGGGTGCTAGAAGCTCTTATACCAATGATACTAAATGAATAATATTATATTACATTGGATACACATAATAAAATACTACATCTGTATTTATACATGTAGTAGAAGGAATGAAATCCCAACAGACAGGTGGAGATGGAAGGTCGAGTACCAGTCTATGTAAGAAGGTAAATAGACTAGTTTAATAATGTAATATGCCAACAATTGCATATGACTCTAAAATATCTAGGGTTTTACAAATTTTAATATTTTTAAATCACACACCAACAAGGAATTTACACAAACCCAAGCTAAAAAGAATATGATTTTTTATAACAATAGATCCAACAATATTAGAAACCTTAGCAACGAACATAAAATTACACTTTTAGGGCATCATACATCTTTAAAAGAAATTGAAAGTAATAAACAAATATTCCTAATGCAACAAACTGTAGCAATACTTAATGACACCCATTCTCATGCAATATGGGCTGAAAATTAACATAGAAATATCCCAAATACTCAATGAATCCAACAAGATGAAATCTGGAGCAAGTATGTATTTATAAATTTATTTCAAGTGCAAAGATAAATTAAACTACTAAAATTCATAACTCCATTAATACTTGTATCTTCAACACAAACCAATCCTCAAAATGATCTTGAAGAGACCAACTATCCAATGAAATTGAAATCACAATTTTCCAACCATGAAAACCCACTTAAAAGTGATCCCGAAATCTCCAAATGGGTAGACCGAGCTGGAAATGAATGTGGAAGCCCCTAAAATCATGCCTCAGCTGGAATGTGTTCCATAGCACTGATAGAAACCCTTGTCGTTACTGAAAATTTGAATTTTAAAACTCCAATGTTAATCCCAGATGAGGTCATCAATGCAACAAATGGGGGTTTTCGTCCCCAAGTATTGTGACTATTGAGGGTTTAATGGGGGTTTTTGTTCTCGAAGGGGTCAAAATTAGAGCTCAATGCTCCAATTTTCAAAAGATAAGTATATAATTCATAAGATGATGCCTAAAATGAGCCCCAACATTTGATTTTATAGCCTTTACTTTTATTTCTTTGTGGAGCACTCCATTTAGGCCTCTTTATTTATTTTTTAATATTTGATTTTCCCTCCTAAAGAGAGACGAGCTCTCATTTTTTTTCTTTTAGTACTTAAAAGTACTTTTTTTAATAACAATAATATGAATTTGTCCCAAAATAAGAATTGGTTGGGCCCAACTTAAAATATTATTAATTATTTTTAATTTAGAAAAGGGAACATTATAGTAACCCTAAAAACCATTGATATCATGGATCGAGAATTCAACAAAATCCTGCTAATATGATGGGTCTCAGTAAATTTTCTTATTACTTTCATTTCTTCAATAATTTGCCACTAGCCATATAATCCAAAGGTGGTAAAATTTATTCCTCAAGAAATACTTGAATAGAGAGAACCCTCTTCCTCATATGTTGTATAGAAAAATTGGAGAAAATAGAATAAACTCTAAACGAAACTTTGTTAAGGTAGTAACAAAATGAGTTAGAAATGTTGTTTTTACTTTGCAAATCAATGATTTTTAGACAAATGACCGAGATTTAGAGGAAATGGAATCAAGGAGAAGGATTTAGGATCAAATTTAAAATTAACACTGTCAAATATGTAGACAGGCCTCCTTCCGACACCGGTGGGCCCCTGTTTCTATTTCTCACTCCTGCATGTCCCTCTAAGAGGCCATGAATCATCCCAACTGCACCATTTCAAGGATATCCCAATGTATGTCACCAATTCTGAGGTTCAACCTTGTGGACAAGCTTTCTCATTTAGGGCACATTGTTTACAATCTTCAACACAAGTCTCTTTCTAGTAACTTCCATGACAGTAGGCAAAAGTGATATTTGGACCCCATAGGTGGCTTATCAAAAGAAAAGAGAATCTTTTATATTCCCTCTAATAGATTCCCCAACCTGGAAATCTCCCCCCTAGATACCCTTCTTCATCACGACTAATTTCAATAAATATAGAAAATAAAAACCCTAATGATAACAACAAAATAATTGACTTAAAAATGGCGGTTGTTGAAAGGTCACAATATATCTAGAAAGTGTATTGCCATTCACACCCATCGCTACCATTAGTTGAACATCTTTAAAAAAATGTATTCATTTGAGTCAAATCTCCAAAACAAATACATTTTGTCTCCAAAAGAAAGATCCAAGGTTTTCATTACTTAATATAAATTACATGACAAATTTCTTCTCTCGAAAGGGAAAAAGGTTTTGGTTATTCATACCAAGGTATCCCTTGTTCATCACCCCTTCTCCGTATTATACTATTTCTACATTCAATTTCTTCACTCCACCTATCTAATCCATTGCACCTATGTGCAATTCCTAGTACCATTAAAAAGGGATTATTGATGATTTCTATGGCAAAATATGACATAGATGGCAACACGAATTTGTATAGTAGTTCATTGTAAATGGGAAGGTTCTACCATTTGTTCTACGAAACCTATGTAATTGAGCCTCGATGGCATCATTGGGCTGAGGCATATGTATATTGAGATGTAGAAATGTATAGAGAATTAGAGTTCACTAGAAAGAACATCTTGGCATGTGATCATTGATAAAAAGAGTAGTTGGTGTGAAAGGAGTAGATGGGAGCATGCCCAAGGAGATGTGGGACGAGAGGATGCCCTTACTAGACAACATTCTGCTGGGCATCGCCCCCCACAGAGCAGGATTTTTTGATTTCATCACCACTCCCTTTATTGGAGGAAAAGAGGGTGTCAACGACGAGCTCGAAAGTGTAAATATGCGATGTGTAGAATGTAATGCAAGATGTGTAGATAAGCTAATAGTGTGAAATTCACGCTATACAAGATGAATAGTATGTAATTATAGACTCGTAAATAATAGGAGTGTGACACATATGTGATGAATACTAGTATGGTGTGTATAATATGAATGATGTGTAGATGTGCAATAGTCAAAATGATGTAGAATAAATGTAGAATATACAACATATGATGTGATATGTGTGGAGAGATGCAATGTGTAGTACCTATTGTGTAATATGTGGGGTTTATGTGTAGTATGATCTCAAAAATCAAGTATGAACCAAAACACAAGAGTATGTCATCAAGAAATGATGACACTAAAGTGTAGATGAATATGACTATGCTAAGAGATTGTATGACTCTACAAGTATGGGAGATGTGTTGATGCTAATATGAGGGGGGTGTGTTGGATGATATGCCCCCTAAGTATGTAAGTGATGGAAATCTAGTCGAAAAACACTAAGTGGATCAATGTAGGGGGTAGTTTCCTTAACAAAAGTGATGGGATTCTGAGGTGGTAAAGATGTATGACCAAGAAATGGTTTGTCCTCATAGTAAGCTTTATTTGGGTCCCAGTCATCGACATAGGTATGGTATATAGCAGATGGTAGAATTACAAGTTTAAGCTGTAGGAGATGTTTTTTGAGAATGACCATGTGATTTCACAGATACCTTTGATGGAGGAGTGAGCTCAACTTTAAGAGGAGTTTGCGTAATTTGAGTTGGTACTGCTGCAGATGACTTGAGAGAAGGAGATGTGGAAATGATTGGTAAAGGATGTTGCTTATGTTGACTTAGTGATGTCATAAGTGGTTTTTTAGGAAGCTCTTAACTTTCCTTACTAGATGAATCAGATTCAAGAACCCATTGAGATGTAACAAGTGGAGAGGACCATGTAATAGAATGTTGTGCGGTGAATGAGATGAAACCTTGATGCTCAATATGTTTGATTCTTCATTACAAAGCGTAGAACTCATTATCGTATGCCCATTGATTAGATGATAATGGAAATATGAAATTCCTTGATATTTTTCACGCCGATAAGGAGGATAATAATGAGTAGATGGAAAATGGATTAATTGATGAGTTATGGTATTTAGAAAAATATCATGTTGTTGAGCATTGATTGCAAACTTGAGAGGTGCGGGAGTGGCAAGATTTGAGGTTCACTAACATGAGCACATGTAGAACACGTAAAATGAAGATGAGATGTTGAAGGAGAAAAAACATGCACTTGAGGAACGTCCTTAAGTTGTTGGATTTTAGATTTGAGAGATGTGATCATGGATTCTATAGCCTTAAAATTTTCTTGAAATAAAGAATGTAAAGCTTGAATTGATTAAAATAGGGGTTGATTAGATGGAGGAGCACTAGGACTAGGGTCATTATATAAAAATCAAATATATGACTTATTTCATGTGGTAGTGTGTTTTTAGGACGATATATGGTGTCTAGGGATTTTTGAAGAACAACTTGGCAATTGGGATGCATCTTAAGTAAGTCAAAAAAATAAAGTTGAGGAAATTTAGGAGCCATGATAGAGGAAAAATGAGGATCCTAAACATGCAATATGTTAGGTTCACCAAAATTATTAAACTAAAATGGAATAGGTGACCTAATTTAGTTTAATCTAATGTTATGCAAAGTAGTAAATAACAGCCAAATGAATAAAATAAATAACCCTAACAACTAAGAAAGTAGAAATATGAAACCATAGTGAGCAAAAAGTGTTGAGAAATCCTTAGCTGATTCGATGAGGTCGCATGACTATGTCGCGAGAGAAGACCGATGGACAGAGTAGGAAAGACCGCACCGAGACCCCAAAAAGTAAAAACCTCGAGCCATCCGAGCGGATCTGGGGCCTCTGGAGAAGGATGGGGGTGCCTGAGGCACCTTGGTCTGAGATCTGGGTGCCTTGGTCTGTGTAGGAGGTTTAGAAACCAACTTTGTATAGTCGCAAATTGGTGTGAAGCCTTCGTTTCTGTCGCATGTATGTCAATGAATTGTGTTGGATGTTCTTGGTAATCGACATGAAGAAGAGACCTGCAAAAATTCAAGCCAAACATCAAAACCCTAAAAAAGAAAGATATATATGAAGGGGTCAGACTATCCTCAATGGCCACAATGGTGGACTTACTAACTGAGTGTTGCACTATATTTCAGACCCAAATGTAGTTCTAGATGTGTATGCACAAATTGTGCCCTAGGTGATCTTGTGCCAGTCGTACTTTGTGAAGTAGTGAGAAATCACTAGATGTAGAAATATAAATAGATGGTAGATGGAATAGAATAAACTTCCCTCCTATGCAATGTGATGCAGATGAACCAACCTTGTCCCTTGTGATGGAGCTAGATGGATGTAAATGGAACTCTAGATTCCTTGGATGGATGCAACCTTAGGTGGATGATAGTAGTGCCTAGTGCTTGGTCCCTCATTATGGTCTCATAAATTTATATTTATATGGTTATCTTGTTCTAATTTTGTAATTAACCCAGAAAAGGACGACCACTAAAAATATGGAAAGTTCAAATGACTAGAAAGTTCCCAAAAGATTAACACAAATTAGAGAAAGGATCGGGGTGCACAGGGTGCCCCACTCCATGGCTAGGTGCCCCATCAAGAATAAGATGAGTGTAAAGTGAAAAATTAGACTAGGCAAGTATATGCGGGAGGTAGGGATTAATGACATAAAGCAAAGTAAAATGACTAAAGGACATGGGTTAATTAGTAATTTTTCACTCAAAAACTCTATGAATAGTAGTATGAGACTGGGACTAAATATTACCCAAAGTGCATGATTTCGTGTCTACGGTCTACACATACAAAACGAGATTGAAAATATATGTTCCTATCTTATTGATATTAAAATTTGAATGTGAGGGGCTATGGGTGAATACATACTACAATAGGTGATCATCTATCTTAATGTACCACGCTCTTGGTGCTTGCTTAAGCCCATAAAGTGACTTAATTAGATGACATACATTTTGAGGATGTTGCTCATCAATAAATCCTTTTGATTGGGTCGTGTACATTTCTTCTTTGAGATCACCATTTAGAAAAGTAAGTTTTACATCCATTTGTTGAAGCATCCATCCTTTTTATGTTGCCAATGCACAGACAAATATGATTGTCATGTTCTTTGAAATGGGTGCAAATGTCTCCTTGTAATAAATTATTTCTTGTTGATCATATCCATTTGCAAAATTTTATGCTTTTTACTTGTCAATAGATCCATCTGCCTTGTATTTTGTTTTGAAAATCCATTTGCAGCTAATGGGTTTCTTTCCTACAAGAAGATTGACAAGCTCTCATGTCTAAATCAAGAAGTCTTATTAGGCAGTCATGGCCTTATTCCATTATGGTTAACATAGTGCCTCTGAATCAGTATCGTTTGGTGTTGTCAACAACTAAACTCATCAGTTCGATATTTAACTCATTTCTCACATGTCATCCTTATCGACTCCTGATGAAGTATTTAGGAGAGAGTTTAGGTGGGAGTCCCTGATAGTGATTTGGACCTATTTCAAATGTTGATGTTTTTTTTGTTGTGAAGAATTATTTTCCAAAGGGTCAAGATCAATGAATAATTATCCTTGTATCTCATATTATTTGTGAAAATATTTTGCATGCTCATCATTTGACTGTGAAAGAAATCTATGAGAGATGACCGCTATTGATTTTATTTTGTGTGAAAATGAGTCAAATGATGACTTATCAAAAACCACATCTTGACTCTCATAAATATTTTTTATCTCAAGATCCATGAGACAATATGATTTTGAGGTAGTATTGTACCCCAAAAATATACACTTGAATGTCTTGGGATCAATCTTCTTCTTCTTTTTAGTTGGGACATGCATATATATGTTGTACAACTAAAGACTTTAAGATGGGAGATCAAAGGATTATTACCACTACATACCTCTTCTGGTGTCTTGTCTTGCAAGATATTTGTAGGTGCACTATTGAGAAGATACACAACTAACTGGACTACTTCCCAAAATCTATTCTCAATCTTAGTTGTGGAAATCATGCAACGAGCCATCTCCATGATGGTCTAATTGCGATGTTATGAAATTATATTCTATTGGCTCATCTAGGGGGAATTCAAGTTTTGTTTGATTTCATGCTACTTCAGCAATAGAAATATATTTTTTGATGTAAATTCCCACCTAGATTTAAGCGGAGGAGAAAAATAGGCTACCTAGTATGTTGTATAATTCGTTGGTAGAAGATCTAAAAGTTGTCAATGGATTCACTCTTCTTCTTGAGAAAGAACACCCACGTCTTGTAAGAGATGTCATCCAACAACAACTGGAAGTAATAAAATTCTTGAAAGGAAGTAGGCAGGGGTCATGCAAGTTGTTATGCATAACCTCAAGACATTTCTTGGCATGGAAGGTACTCGGCTCAAACGGATCCCAATTTTTTTCCTATAAGACATTCAAAACATATAGGAAAATATTGGGAAAGACAAGGATGTCCTCTTTCCATCTCCTTAGAACTAAGATGGTAGATGGAGCCAGCAGATAGGTGCCCATATTGATGATGCCAAAGAGTAGTAGATTCTGCCATAAAAGGCGAGATAAAGTAACTTCAGAGAGGATGAAACTATATCTAGTGTAAATAAATGATCATTAAAAAAAAGATAGCTATTATTGTACCTATTCGTGAGATCAAACAATATTTGAAGCCTTTCTAGACCAGGAAATCCACATGAGCTTGTGATTCAAGAGTTTATTTACATACATGAGATTGGTTTTCAAGCTAGAAACATAGATTGCCTTTGTAAGAGTACAACTTCTCGTCCCAAGAGGAATGGTGACATTTCCATTCCTTCTGTAGCATACTCCTTATTTTCTGCAATCCAAACTCGATCTCCAATGGGTTGATCAATCAATGAATCAAAGAGCTTCTTATGTCCCATCATATGTTTGCTGGCACTTGAGTCAATCAACCAAATGTTCGACAATGGCTGCGAGGTTTGGGAGACTAGAACAATATTTTGATGTGCATAGTAATTGGGTGCTTATGGTACTTCCTCATTAGATGCATCATCTTGTTAGGCCGCGAAATGTCCTTTGCAATTCCTTTGGCAAGGAATTTTTTTTTATTGTTGAAAATAATTATGACTAGATGTGCTCTCTTTATTATAAATTCCTTGAGTCATGACATTATACCAACAACTAGTAGTGTCATGCATATTTGTAGTGTAAATGTGACACCATGGATTCATTTTTTAAACTTTTTTGTTGTTATTGTAGCTTCTAGGGATTTTTTTGTTTTCCCTTACGAGACTTCTGATTGTGTTGGTGTATTGAGAACAATACTTTATCTTCAAACTCATCTTGCATTAACTAGATTGATTCTTCTTGTTAGATAGAATTCACCAATTCTTCAAAGGACACTATTTTTTGTGATGTTGAATGTCATGAAAAACATCCAAAACTAGGAAGGAAGAGATCTCAAAGTGATCGAGACTAGTAGTTTGTCCTCCACGATCTCATCAAGCGCTACAAGTTATTCTCGTAGTTCTGTCACCCAACGTAAGAATTCCTCTACTTTCTTTCCATATTTCATACTGAGTGTATGAAGCTTTGATTAGAGATGGAGGAACTTTGTCTCGTTCTTTACCTCGTAGATAGTGGATAGAGCATCCCATGCCACCTTTGATGTTCTTACATCCCGAACACGTGGCTGATCTTCATCGGAGATGGTGAGTGTGATTAACATCAAGGCTTTCACATCGGCCTTTTCATACTTGGTTTTCTCCGGTGAGACACACCACTTTACCAATAACGATCCCCAATAGTTTTTCAAAATGGAGAATCATAAACATCTTCATCTTTTAGGATACATAGTTTGACCCCTTAAGTAATTGAGCATCTAAAAAATAACAATTTTGGAGCAAACATGATGCAATTTTTTTTATTATTCTATTTAAAATACACACCCTTACAAACAAAGAAGATATTATAGGTGAGCTCGGTATGCTTGTGTAGTGAGACGCATATGCTTGTATGGGTGTTCTACCTAGAGTTCATTATATGAAGCTTAGCCTTCCTTGATATTGACACAGATATTCTCTTCTTTGCACCACACATCATATAGAAAGTAGTCAAGAAGTCCTTGGCACACTAGTTCATCAAATTACATATTTTTGGCATTTTAGAGAGTGTCTGACAGTGCAAAATAGAAGTTCGCGCACTTAGGTGCTCCATCTCGGCCTTTTAATGACTACACCTCTCATTGATCACTTGCAGCACTTGTAGCATTTTCTCGCACAATTGACAATTGAAATTCACATAAGAAGGGTTGTACTCACTCCAAACATGCTTGCTTATATTCTCTTGTACTCGTATACTCGCTTAGAACTTCAAAAACCGTTCTACCTATCCCTCACACACGTTCGTGGGGGGATATTTATTTAAAATTAGTCAAAATTGAACTAAATTATTGCTACAGCATAGTGGTGGGCCTCCTTCCTGTTATTTTGGAGGTTGCGGGTTCAAATCTTCCTATCTCCCTGCGAACCTGCATGAGAGATAGGCTCCACCCTTCAACAACCTTCCCGCCGCTACTTTTACTCTGTGGTGGATTGTCACATATCGAATGTATGACGCTATGATTGGGAGATAATGTCACATGTCGAGTTGAATCCACATGATGTACAGAAATGACATTAAAAATCTACTCAATCTATAAATAAGAACAAAGGAGAGGCAGTACCATGGCGTAGTTTCGGAGATTTGCAACACTGGATGGGGCGGTTGACCTAGCACAGGGAAAATATATAATCTTCACTTGGCTAGTTTGTAAATGCTCTCCTCTATAGGTTGTTATCATTTCTACAAATACCGTGTCACATCTCTTCCATCAAGCGAGTCTCCGCATTTGTCTTCGACGTAATTGCTAATATGAAGACTCAAATGCTTTGAATTCGATCAAGACCGTAGCCACACTCCATGTCAAGCACACAAGTTTCAATGCCAAACAATTTTACATGTTTCACCTTTTCCTCTGCACTCCACATGCTGAGAAATTGGTGCTCTGATACCAATATGAGATCCTGAAATGATTTTATATATTCTAATGAACCAAGAGGATAATAAATACAACATAACCAAATCAACCTTGATAAGCGAATCAACTAACAATGTATTATGCCAACATAAACTATGTATTACACCAACAACTAATAGGGATGCAATGAAGAAGTTACATTTGAAGAATTAAAGGTGAAATATTGAATGAGGGAAGAGTAGTGAGGAAGAAGGTGATTGAGGAAGGAGAATTTTTTGGTTAGGGAATTTATTGGAGGGAACATAAGCAATCCTTTTTCTTCCAACAAGTCACATATGGAAAATATTTCACCTTTCTTACCATATCCACATTTTCTATTTAATGTTATGTTTGTTGGACATTAAATTTATCTTAATAGTTGCCAACTTGAAAAGCCTTCCTTTTTATTGGATTTCTAACTTTTAGGGATTATTGCAATCACATTGTTATGTGGTTTAATAGTGTAAGCGTGGAAGGAAAACAGAAAAATGGTTAACATAAGTGAAAACATAGTATATACACCACCTAGTGCACCGACTCAAGGGCTTGGACATCTACAACTCCAAATAATGCTAATTGGTTTTGTTGATGCATATGTACGAGATGATCAAATGTGAGGATGAGCTAGAGGGAATGTCGGGCAAGGGAAGAAGTGTTTCGGGCATACTACCAATTGTTAAAATTCTAATGTTAAGACATAATTAAGTTGATAGTCATTTTTCAAAACTAGACTAATGCGAGAAAAATCTAACAAACTAAGAACCAAATTATAATCTTCAAACAAAATGTTATGTCCTTCAAACCTTGGACGAGCTAAAGGATTGAAGGAGGACCCAAGCATAGATGCAAAAAATAATTTTCTAATTTTTTCAAAGCCTCAAACATTAATTACACTAATAGGTGTTTCCGAATGCGAGTCTTGGTGTCTCTCCCTAACACTCATCGAGGGAAATAGAAGGTTGAGGTTGTATGCTAGTGGTCATTGGTGATGGTTTCATTAGGGTTATTGATGAGGGAAGACCTAATCGGTCCCTTAATCTCTACAGAGAAACGATAATCATAATTTGCATGACATCGGTGATATAAGAAACCCTAAGTACAAAGTTTTGTAACTAACATATGTAGAGTTTGGGTTTCAAACATATGCAAATTTCCTTTGGAAGTATTCATCGACCATACCTTGATCTCCAAAGTATATTGCCTTGACGATATGTACATTGTACCCTCTTTCTCCCACAAATAATTGACAAATGTGGCATGTCGTTCGTAAGTGCCTCATTGTAAGAAAGAAGAGTTTCGCACAAAGATCCCCCTAGTATTTTCCCTTCATGATTACTTGTTATCCCTCAAGCCTTTTTTTCATCCCCCTCATCCTCCTTAAATATTTTGTTGGTTAAGTTTAACTTCTTTAATGCATCCACTCGAGTGTTATCTTCATAACACATTACTAGTAGTAGAAAATTTCATTCTTGACCTCGTTGCGACTAACAATTGATTTGGTAATATTCCACTTTGTTAAATGTCCCGACTCCCAAGTGGGAGGTGCATTCTAGAACAAGCAAGACGGACTTCCGAACTATTAAAGCTTAAAGTCATATTTGTCAATCGGTCAAAGATTTGTGTTGGCGTCGATGACACGACACTCTGCGAATACGCGTTACGGTGGGACATCTCGATTCTTGCGGATCAACAATGGTTTCGTTTGGGAGTAATATTCAGTTGAACTCGACAACATTAAAAGAAGAAGAATCCACACGGAGAACAAGAAGAACATATTTTAAGCTACCAAAGAGATCCACCCTCTCTGGTCCTCCAATCCGCCTAAGAGAGCTTTTTTAGTACAAGTAACTTTAATTTTAAAAATGTTTTGCTCCAATCCGGTTCAAAACTTTATGCCTCGAGTGTTGGTAGAGTTGGTATGCATAGCAGAGGTGGTGAGCTAGTCGTTTGGGCCCCTAGTTGCCATCATTTTTGTGGGAGTGGACGTGTGGAGAGCATTTAAGAAGAAGCAACACTTTGGATTCCTGCGACTCTTTCCTCCTTGGCGCCCTCACTATTCAGCTCCTCGTGCTACTTAACCTCCCTTCCTCTACCCTTAAGTTACCCAAGATGATGAGAATTTGGCGGGCGGCGTACCCCCAGTTTGTTTATTTTCCCGAGTTAATTACGAGACGGTGTTAGTTTTGAGTGGAAGGGTATCCGTGTGTGTAGTGATGGGATGTATGTTACCTGGGAGTAGCTTCCCTCGCTCCTCAAATACAAGTTTGTTGAGTGTGTCACGAGGATAGCTACACAGGAATTTCACTAGCCAACGTGCGGCCGAGACAGATTTCTTTTTCGCTTGCCTTAGAGGATCAAGATACTCCAACAGTCCCAGACTACGCCTTGATTTTACTTTAGTCCACCACCCATTCCCAACTGCATCTCCAACTCATGCACAAGTGAACCCTTCCAACACCTTTCACAGCTTACCCATACAACTGCTCCAGAAGACCACTCGCCGAATACCACGGCTGCCCATACAACCACCGGGAGCTCTTAATATGCCTTCTTAGTTCACCTGAGGGAATGCACAACTCATGCCTCCATGACTCATCACTGACCCAGCTCTCTGCTGGCCGGCTCACTGTCGAACACCCAACTATTCTGCACAAGGCCACTAAGGAACATCACATGCACCTTTCTGTCATCCATCCATGAGTCTGCCTGAGTTGCTGCACTGGTCACCTACACGTGCACCAGTGGGGAAGTCCTCCTCGTGAGTCCTTCCCGGGTGTGAGCCTCTACTCACCCCGACCTGCTGACTGTTCTGTCACCCAAGTCCACAACACCAAAGATCCCTGCGGGGAGCACTGCAAGCTCACCATCTTTGTAGACCGCATCACATGCGGGTGAGGTACTCTTCTTCCCTTGGCTCGATCCAACCTCTGATCTCACCCCGATGCCATGGCCACTGACATCACCATGCCTACTCTTCGAGACACCCATCCGCATCCAGACCGCATTGACTCCTACTCAAGTCTTCTGCCTTAGTTGTCAGCTCACCACACTGCAACCATATCCATGATGTCCTTGACTCAGCCCACCATGTCACGCATCACCATGTGAACCATCCTCTATCCACTTCCATGAGTCTCAGCCACTTTGTGCCTCGATACATCTATGTGAGCACTCAACTCATCTGCGTTGTTTAACCTCTGCAAGGTTGAGGAGCTTACCACACTTGGCTCGCTCATGTCTCGAGTTACTTCTCCTCTATTTTGACCTCTGGATCCCAGTCTCACTCCATCACGCCTCTTGGTTGTTTCCCACATGAACTCGCTTCTAAGGACGTTGCCACCTCAAAGGTCTCCCCAAGTCCACTGTCACTTAACTCTAGAGTCCCACTACTGATCCACGATGCACATCTCTGCATGGACATACTCCACAAGGGTAGAGTATATCTCCAAGGTCTCCTGAACACCCCATCCTCTGAATGTCCAAGTGCACCAAGTGTTCCACGCTCCACTTGGTGTGGGTGTGAGTTCACCACGTTGGTCTCATTGTCTGCCATGCTCATCTGGCTCATTAGGCTTGCGCTACACTCTCAATGCAAGGCCTCTATCGTGTAAGGTCTTCATGCTCAAACCAACTCGCTCTGCCACTGCATTTCTCTCATGAGTTTCCCAACTCGCTCCGTGTACATTGGGTAAGTTCTTCACTCCAAGACACCCTGCACTGTTCCTAAGTGCAACCAACTTTGCTCACCAACCCGCCTCGGCTAACCTTGATTCTGAGACATCCTTGGGCTCACAGCATGGTCCTTTCAATCCCCCATGCACAACTCTTTCTCACTACCTAGCCCTCAAGAGTTGCATTGGTGCGCCACCGGGAACTTCCCGGAGGTCACCCATTTTATGCCCGCATGCTTAACTCACCCAACTCGCCCAGATCTTCTGTAGGCCAACGCATGTGAGGCCAACCATTTTCCTTGGTGGGAGTCCCTCTGGCTCCCTGGATAGTGCCTCGTGCACTACCCTGCTCGGATGGGGTCTGCCCATCCTGGGGGAGGCGGTCGCTCTATGAGCATGGAGACGCACCCCCTTATATTCTCCCCCACTCAAAGTGGCGACACCCACGGCGCCGATGCTAGACTTCGCAAGCCTGCGCAAAGGATACCAGTGTTCGCAACACTGGGACAAAATGTAAATGCACTACTCACATGCAAATACACAAGGAACACATCGGTCACGCTGACATAACACAACTCAGTCTCTTCAACATCTTGCTTTGTGCTAACTCCCTGTGCTCGGGACAAAAAGTGCCAAATCACTCAACACTTCGTCGTTGTAGCTCCCTTCCACTAAACTACACTTCACCAAACATCCAACACAATGCCTGATGGGATACCCCTTCTGCAATTCCTACAACCTCTTAGGAATTCTACATGATGTACAAGCTGCCCTACTAAGCTCTGAGCCCTTCTTGCACAACAATCACTGCATAACTGGAGAACCGCCAACAACCTCCATGCTGATTGACGAACCACTGCAAGGTTTCACTGCCACTGGAACTGGTCACACCATGCTTCCACACGCAACATGAAATTCTCCACCTGATCTAGGGGCCTACAACACCACAATTTCACCACAATGCTGCCCTTGTTCAACACTTCTACCAACACCATACCACCACTTTGTGCCTCTGATGCTGATCTTCTAGCAACTCTTCACCAAGAATACCTCATTTCACTGCAACCTGACTGATCTACTCACCACCATTTTCAACCAACCAGCACTTCCGAAAATGCAACGCTTGCTTTACTCCGGAAACGTAGCCACTACCACTGTTGCCAACCTGAAATTCTGAGGTTTCACAAAATCACCACACTGATTCTGCCAAGGGAGAGCCACTTTTTCCACTTCATGGCTCGAGTATCAACTTGATATCACTTCACAGACACTGCATTTCAGCCATCCTCAATGTACAAGTTCTGTCAACAACTTCTGGGGAGTCGTCGCGCTACTCAGTGCTTACACACCTACCAAGTTTTTGAGTTACTCTGCCTCTGCACCTAAACTCTACCAAGTGTTATCCCTTCACTCTTCACTGCTTGGAGTTAGTTCTACACCAGCCTTCACATGAACTGTCCACCTCAGTGACGTTACCCAGCCCACACTGTATGCATCCCTGCCGCCTCCTCCACATCTGAGTTCTGATCAACACTGGCCTTCTTCTCCCACAAAGTCTCTAGCAACCTGCACTGGCTTACTTGCATTGCACAAGTGCCAACTCTTGACACCTGCATGGGTCTAAAATACCCTTATCACCGAACACCATGCCGACCACGTCGCAACTACATGACTCCTTCCTCATCAACCCACTGGTCTACCTCTGAGAAAGTTCACTGGCTTCATTCATTCCACTGTGACATCAATAAGGCTCAACTTAGCCCTGATACTCCGTTGGATCACTCTGATCTGACGCTGCCCTCTAGCCCACACCAGTCTGCTTCTTACATGGAACATAACTACTCCTCTTGATCCAGTTGTGTTGGTGTCCCGCCTTCCGATCACCAACACCATTGATTGCCAATCTTCACAAGACTCAACTCCTGATCCAATTCATCCAACAACCAACTCCAGAAACATGCACGACTCTGCTCAACCACATTCGTTGGGCACTTCAATCTGATGTTGCTTCACAAGCACACACCAGTCTACTTCTTACTCAGCTCCAACCGCGTTGGTGTCCCGCCCATCCGATCACCAACGATGTTGATTGCATTGGCTCCCTAGTCTGCCAACTCGTTCTTCAATCAACATCCCACACGCCTGAAGTTGAGAGCTCTTTCGCCAACTACTCACGCTGGTTTACACTTTGTTCCCAACTCCAACGCACTGATGCTCATTAGTGATCTACATACCAGAGAGAGCATCACCTCAAATGCTCCGATATCAGTTGTCACGCCGAGTATCAAAGAGAGTAATACACATCCAAAAGCTCTGATACCAGCTATCACGGGGCTAGCTACGTAGCGGATTTCACTAGCCAACGTGCGGCACTGAGACACTACTTTTTTCACTCGCCTTAGAGGATCAAGCTACTCCAGTAGTCCCAGACTACGCCTTCATTCCACCTTCATCCACCACCCATTCCCAACGCATCTCCAACTTATGCACAAGTGAACCCTTCCAACACCTTTCACAGCTGCCCATACAACTGCTCCAGAAGACCACTCGCCAAATACCACGGCTGCCCATACAACCACCGGGAGCTCTTAATATGCCTTCTTAGTTCACCTGAGGGAATGCACAACTCATGCCTCCATGACTCATCACTGACCCAGCTCTCTGCGACGGTCGGCTCACTGTCAAACACCCAACTATTCTACACAAGGCCACTAAGGAACATCACATGCACCTTTCTGTCATCCATCCATGAGTCTCTAAGTTTCCGCACTAGTCACCTACGCATGCACCAGTGGGGGAAGTCCTCCTCGTGAGTCCTTCCGGGTGTGAGCCTCTACTCACCCCGACTTTCTGACTGTTCTATCACCCAAGTCCACAACACCAAAGATCCCTACGGGGAGCACTACAAGCTCACCATCTTTGTAGACTACATCACATGCGGGTGAGGTACTCTTCTTCCCTCGGCTCGATCCAACCTCTGATCTCACCCCGATGCCATGGCCACTGACATTGCTGTGCCTACTCTTCGAGACACCCGTCCGCGTCTAGACTGCATTGACTCCTACTCAAGTCTTCTGCCTTAGTTGTCAGCTCACCACACTGCAACCATATCCATGATGTCCTTGACTCAGCCCACCATGTCACGCATCACCATGTGAACCAACCTCTGTCCACTTCCATGAGTCTCAGCCACTGCTTCTGCACCCACTCCGCATCCACGCTTGCGCCTCTGATACATCTATGTGAGCACTCAACTCCTCTCGCAAGGTTGAGGAGCTCACCACACTTGGCTCGCTCGCATCCAGTTACTTCTCCTCATTTTGACCTCTGGATCCCAGTCTCACTCCATCACGCCTCTTGGTTGTTTCCCACATGAACTCTGCTTCTAAGGACGTTTCCACCTCAAAGGTCTCCCCAAGTCCACTGTCACTTAACTCTAGAGTCCCACTGTTGATCCACGATGCACATCTCTGCATGGACATACTCCGTAAGGGTAGAGTATATCTCCAAGGTCTCCTGAACACCCCATCCTCTGAATGTCCAAGTGCACCAAGTGTTCCACGCTCCACTTGGTGTGGGTGTGAGTTCACCACGTTGGTCTCATTGTCTGCCATGCTCATCTGGCTCATTAGGCTTGCGCTGCACTCTCAATGCAAGGCCTCTATCATGTAAGGTCTTCATGCTCAAACCAACTCGCTCTGCCACTACATTTCTCTCATGAGTTTCCCAACTCGCTCCGCGTACATTGGGTATGTTCTTCGCTCCAAGACACCCTACACTGTTCCTAAGTGCAACCAACTTTGCTCACCAACCCGCCTTAGCTAACCTTGATTCTGAGACATCCTTGGGCTCATAGCATGGTCCTTTCAATCCCCCATGCACAACTCTTTCTCACTACCTAGCCCTCAAGAGTTGCATTGGTGCGCCATCGGAACTTCCCGGGAGGTCACCCATTTTATGCCTACGCGCTTAACTCGCCCAACTCGCCCAGATCTTCTGTAGGCCAATGCATGTGAGGTCGTCAACCCCAACGCATGCAAGGCCAACCATTTGCCTCGGCCGGGAGTCCCTCTGGCTCCCTGGATAGCACCTCGTGCACTACCTGCTCGAATGGGGTCTCGCCCATCACAGGGAGGCGGTCACTCTATGAGCATGGAGATGCACCCCCTTATAGAGTGACATGGCCGCGCTTCTTATTTCCTCTTCACCACCTCTTTTCCATCTCTCTCATGAGATTTTAGTGATTGGTGTAAGTTATCTAACATATAGCAAAGGGGAAGTATTCTTATGGGGCGAAAGACACATAATTTCCAAACATGTAATCCTAAAGTTATGGATTTTCACAATCGCCCTATTAGTATCAATTGTAATTCTTCTCCTCCTCCTATGTTGTGCTGCATTGGCTGGCATCAGTATTCATCAAACTGTATCCCATAAAATACCCCTCATTCTTTCTACATCCGGAGTGTGAATTTAAATCCCATTGCCCATTCTTCCTCTCAGGCCTTATGGAAAAGGGTACAAGAGTAGGTAATCAAGTCATGGATTGTGGTTCGTACTTCCAATCCTCAATACGTAGTTTCCGATCCATTCTCTCCTCATCGGTTGCACTTGTCATTACAGGTTTGTAATGCAATTTTGTCATTGAAACAAGTACATACTTGACTTCACATGACAATTCCTTTAGTTCTTCACTTGGGTACTCATTATAGGAGGATCACCGTCATTTATTGGAGGTGGATCATAGCAGTAGTATATTGCCTAAAAAATATGGAAGGGCGCTGGTTGAACATTATAAAATATTTTGAAATTGAGGAATTTTGGAAAAGGTATTTGCTTCATTGAAAGATGGCTACAAAATCTATAGGAAATTGGCGGACAATATATCAAGACAGTTGATTCTCAAAGTTGTACCAAAAATGAGATTGCATAAGTTGGTTTCTCTACTTCGTGGCTGCGGATGTTTTTGGTTCTTTTCAAGAAAAGGATGTTGGTTATTATCCTGGTATTACTCTCTAACATGTATTTTCGTAAGCTTCTAATGGGTTATAAGTCGAAGAATTTCAAAATTCTTATGGAGGAAAAGGACAACCTGAAATTCAATTGGGAAAAGCTCTTGTTTTGATAAATATTCAAAAGCATTCATTACCATGCGTGGTGAAAATGTTACATGTCTTTGGGTGGCCAACAAAAAATCGATTGAGGGCATACAGAGGCGGATGAAGAGTGGCGAAGATGAGGGAAAAACATTTGGTGAATTGGTAGCTTTGCTCAAGAATAATTCTTCTAATCAAGCTAGAAGAAGCCACGAGGCGTCGATAGTCGAAATCGTGTTCCAATCAAATTGGAATATTGGAAAATTATATAGCCACAAAATATTAAGCACATCAAAATATAAAGCGAGTAAATGAAATTAAATAGCCAAAAAGACACAAACCATAAACACGATTTACGTGGTAAAACCCTCAAGAGGGAAACATCCACAAAGCAATGGTATCGATTCTCTTATTGTTCAAATATGGAAATTACAATCAGCGCAACTCTTCCTCTTACAACTCTATTTTTTTTTTTTGTGTATAGCCTCAATGGGCATACACAAATTTGACATTCTCACAAAACTGATTCATTAATGTGTTCCTATCCATATTCTAACTAAAGCTATCTTGTTACAACAACAAGATGAATAATATGATCTTGATTCACCGAGAAGAAGAATGGTTGTCATCTAATCTCAACAATCTCCACCTTGACAACAATTAACTTGATACCTTGCTCATTGCTCATCACCTTTTTGCAAGCCAAGAGAAGCCAAGCACCACCGTAGCTTCTCTAATATAACCGGTTTCGTGAACATGTCTGCACAATTCTTTTGAGTGTGGACCTTATCAAGAATCACCTGTCCTTCATCAACAACATGTCTTACATAATGATATTTAACTGGAATATGTTTTGACTTACTATGGTAAGTTTGGATTCTTAGCCAAATAAATTGCACTTTGACTATCACGAGAAAAATTTTACACTTTTCTAAAACTGTCCTAACTCACCCAATAAACCTTTTAATCATCTTTGCCTCTTTGCAAGCATGTGAAACAGATACATACTCTACCTCAGTAGTGGATAAAGGAAAAATGCTTTGAAGCTTTGACATCCAACTAATAGGACCACCTACAAGAGTAAAGACATAACTTGAAGTAGATCTTCTTTTGTCCAAATCACCTGCAAAATTAGAATCAACATAACCGCAAACATTATCACTGCAACCATCAAAAGTGATACGATGGCTAGTGCCTCTAAGATACCGAAGCACCCATTTCACTCTTGCCCAATGTTCTTTACTTGGCTTTTCCATGTATCTACTGACAACACCAACTACATGTGAAATATATGGTCTAGTACTAACCATCGCATACATCAAACTTCCTATTGCATTAGCATACGGTACACGAGACATATACTCCTTTTCTTCATCATTACTAGAACACAAACCTGAAGAAAGTTTAAAATGCGAAGCTAAAGGGATATTCACTAGTTTCACTTTATCCATATCGAATCTCTAAAGTGTTTTCTCCACATACTTCTCTTGTGATAACCACAACTTGCCTTTTGTCTTGTCTCGTGTATCTCCATGCCCAAAATCTGCTTTTACTCCTAGATCCCTCATATCGAATGTCCTAGCCAATGAGCCTTTAACGTGCTAATATCAACCATGCTCTTGCTTCTGACAAGCATATCATCAACATACCATACCAATATAATGAACATGCCATTATCTAACCTTTTAAAGTAAACGCAATGATCATATTCACTCCTGGTAAAATTATGGCTCACCATGAAGGAATCAAACTTCTTGTACCATTGTCTTGAAGACTGCTTCAAGCCATACAATGATTTCTTGAGTTTGCAAACAAACCTCTTGTTGCGATTTTGAACGAACCCTTCCGGTTGTTCCATGTAAATTTCCTCATCTAAATCTCCATGTAGAAATGCAGTTTTAACATCTAGCTGCTCTAATTCAAGATTATGCAATGCAACTAGTGCTAACACCATACGAATAGAAACAATTTTTACAACTGGCAAAAAAATCTCATGAAAGTCAATACCTGCTTCCTGAGAAAACCCTTTTGCGACCAGCCTCGCCTTGTACTTTGAAATAACATCATCGCACCTTTCTTCAACTTGTATACCCACTTACAACCAACCGATTTCCTGTTCTTAGGAAGTTCCACCAGATCCCATGTTTTGTTTTTAATCAAAGCATCAATTTCCTCTTTCATGGCATGTTTCCATTTGTCACTATCTGAAACCTCTATTGCTTCTTCATAACAACTTGGTTCTCCTTCATTAGAAATTAAAGCAACAGAAGTGACAAAATCATCATACCTGCTTGGAACTGATCTGATCCGTGTAGACCTTCGTAGAGCTTGTTGTGGTATTTCCTCAATTTCCTGAGGTGTTTCAATCTGCTCATCCTCCTGAGTGATTTCCTCATGAATATCCTGCTCACAGACATCTTCATGATTTTCACCCGTGGATGAATGTATATCAAATTGAATTTCTTTGTGATCGTGGTACATCAACCTGTTTGATAACATTCTTTCCATCCGATTTCATGAGGTAAATTTCATCAAATATAACATCTCTATTTATGATGATCTTATGGGCGTAGGATTCCATAATGTATACCCCTTCACACCATCACCATATCCAACAAATACTAATTTACTCGTGACTTAGGATCTAACTTGGAATGCTGACTCTTCGGAATAAGTGCATAGGCATCACAACCAAAAACTCTAAGACTAGAATAATTACATGGTTGACCTGTCCATACCTCTTGTGGAATCTTGCAGTCAATTGTTGTCGATGGTGATCGGTTAACCAGGTAACAAGCTTTGTAACCAAAGCTTCTCCCCACAATTCCTGCTGCAACTTTGCATTACTGAGCATGCTCCTTGCTCTCTCGAGAAGAGTCCTGTTCATGCGTTCAGCAATGCCATTCTACTGTGGAGTGTACACAGTGGTTTTATGCCTATCGATCCCTTCATTCTTGCAATAATTCTCAAACTCCTTAGAAGTAAATTCCCCTCCATTATCTGTTCTAAGACATTTAATGGATTTACCTGTGCTCTTTTCAACCAAAGCTCTAAATTGTTTAAAAGTGTTAAATACATCAGCTTTCCTCTTTAACAAATAGATCCAAACTTTCCTCGAGTAATCATCTATAAAACTAACAAAATATGATGATCCTCCATATGAGAGTTTCGGAGCTGGACCCCATAGGTCTGAATGAATATAGTCTAGGATACCTTTACTTGTATGTTTTCCAGGTTTAAACTTCTGTCTAGCTTGTTTCCCATAAACACAATGCTCACAGAACTTTAAATCTACAGTTTTTAAACTAGGAAGAAGTTTACGATCAGCAAGTACCTTAATTCCTTTCTCGCTGATATGACCCAGTCGTTGATGCCATAAGCGAGTGGATTCACCTGCATCCTCTGATGTGACTCCTGCTTGATCAATTTCTGTCCTTCCTTCAAGTTTATACAGGTTCCCGACTCTGTTAGCTTTCATGACTATCAAGATACCTTTTGATATCTTCAAAACTCCACCTTGAACTGAACCCTTATGTCCACTAGAATCCAGAACTCCCAAAGATATCAGATTCTTTCTCAAGTCAGGCACATGTCTCACATCTGTCAGTGTTCTAACAATCCCATCATACATTTTAATTCTGATACTCCCTATCCCAATAGTTTTACATGTAACATCATTACCCATGTAAACTACCCCATCATCAATAGATTGATATGTAGAATACCAATTCCTATGCAGACACATGTGATGGGATGCCCCAGAATCAATTAACTAGTCATAATGGTACTGTGAGACAATAGACGTAGATAATACCTCATCAACCATACCTGAGTCCTTCTCGGCTATGTTAGCCTCCTTTGTAGAGTCCTCCTCCTTAGATGCCTCTTTACGTTTCTAGCAATCTTTCTTGAGGTGTCCTGATTTGTTACAGAACCAACACTTCAACTTGCTCTTTTTGCCCTTCGACTTGGATCTAGCTAGGCCCTTCGAATGCTATCCCCTCTCAGTAGTTCTGCCTCTGGCCATCATAACTTCTGTTGTCGAAGTTTCCAGAGAAGATCTCTTTCGAGTTTCCTCAGATATCATAGCTCCAACAACAACATCAAAGCTAATGACCTCTTTAGAACTAAAACTAATAGAGGTTACGAAATGATCCCAAGATTCAAGCAGAGAACTTAATAATGTTACCGTCTTATCTTCATTCGAAATTTTGTCACCCGTGCTGTCCAATTTACAAATAAGAGTATTAAAAGTATTTAAATGTTTTGAAATTGTCATACCTTCCTTCATACGCAAGGTATACAGCTGACGCTTCAAGAGGATTCTATTCATCAAGGATTTAGTCATATACAAGCTTTCCAGTTTTGTCCAGAGTCCTGCTGTTGTTGTTTCAGACACGATGTTGAATAATACATCGTCGGCCAAACATAGGTGAATAGCACTGAGAGCACGAGTTTCCATCTCGTCCCAGTCATCATCTTCCATACTCGCGGGTTTCTTTGCCTTTCTGCGGCGCCTTCACAACACCCCCGCACACACAGATATCCCGCATCTTGACCTTCCATAACTCGAAGTTATTGCTACCGTCAAATTTCTTGATCTCGAATTTAGCACTTTGTGTCTTTTCCATCACGCTTCAATGCAGCGAATGAATTCGCCCTTCAAACTCGCCTCTCGTGACCTCCCTCCAACCTTGCTCGATACCACTTATTGGAAACTTATCTAGCTACGAAAAGATTAAGCACATCAAAATATAAAGTGAGTAAACGAAATTAAATAGCCAAAAAAGACACAAACCATAAACACAGATTTACGTGGTAAAACCCTCAAGAGGGAAACATCCACGAAGCAATGATATCGATTCTCTTATTGTTCAAATCTGAAATTACAATCAACCATGACTCTTCCTCTTACAACTCTATTTTTTTTTTTTGTGTGTATAGCCTCAATGGGCATACACGGATTTATAGAATTCTCACAAAACTGAATTCATTAATGCGTTCCTATCCATATTCTAACTAAAGTGTCTTGTTAAAACAACAAGCTAAATAATAGGATCTTGATCCACCAAAGAGGAATGGTTTTCATCTAATCTCAACATGGAAATGGAAAGTGAATTAGACATCTGCAAAACCTTTTGTAAGATGACAAAGCAGATCTCAATAATTACTATCATAATTGAACTCTCTTCATTTGCCTGACAATGTGAATGACACCATTAATACCGTTGATGCAACTATTAAAGCTTGCTCTCAAGCATGGAGTATCATGGATCTTGTTGAGAATTTTGACAGAGAAGCAGCCCTAGGAAAGGTTGCATTGACAATCTACTTCAAGATCTCGGCGAAGAGAGGCGAATTGCTCCATTACCATCTCAGAATGGGCACTTTATTTGAAAAGTCCTTAGAATCCATAAGCAATTATAGAAAAATTGCCGAGAAAGGCAAAAACATAACCGAAACATACCGCGAGAAGAAGTTGGAATGAGGTAGTAGCATGGTACAGCTTTATGGAGGATATGTGTGAGTATGGATCTTAAAGAGTTCAAAAAGGTAGAGGGAATCATTGATGAACCGGTGAGGATGTTGGCGGATGTGATAGAGTCATGCACACCAAGGCGTGGACGTAATAATGGAAGAGACCGAAAAATGAGCAACCACCACGGAGGAAGAACACATTTGGAAAGCTGCGTATACGTCGCTGGAAATTTGAAGGCGTCACTGAAAAAGTGGGATGGATGTTAACTCGGAGCGAGAAAACGCGCGAAGCTCGAATAATGACTCATTAAAAGCTTCGACAAAGAGGACCGGAATTCCTACTCGTGAAGCGTGCAACATTTCAGATTTGCTAAGCATAGCTAATTTTACAAGAGATTTATTTTTGTAGATTTCGTTTGTTAAGCCTCTCTCGGCTTCAATTATTATAATGTAGTTGAAATAATGTGTCTCATACAGACTGCAGACTAGTATCTGGTAGACTAGCTAATTGTTTGCAGCTTTCTTGGTAGTTTCCGTGAGACTAGTGATTCTTGTCCGATCAAGAAAGGAACAGAGGTTCGATGAATCTGGTAGCCTGCTCCGGGAATTAAAACCCCACACAAGAACAAATTTGAAACGTGGTAGGCCAGAGAAAATAAAGGTTGTTATGTGAAACATGAGTGAAATGGACGTTGAGTGTTTCCTGCCCTGGCTTTTTCCTCAATATTTCTGGGGTGATAATAAAGATTGGCGTGTTATGTTGAGTAGAAGCGACTATGAAGGGCCCGTGAAGGAAACAAAGGTGAAGAAACTGGCCGTGATTTTTAATACGACGTCTCTATCAAGGATGAAAAATCAAACGACTGTCCTCTGTCTTATAAAATGGAATCCACGACTTAGTTTTGCATCTTGACCGCCCAGCCTAAGTTGCGTCTCGAAACAAAACTAGTTAAACTTTTCAAGCTCTGACTTCCAAGGAATTGATATGAAATGGAATACGAGTACTGACGATGAAAAAACCAATCTTTCCTATCACCCCAGAAATTTCGTGGAAAAGGCCACGTCATGAAACACTTAAACGTACACTTAGTGCGGTCAGGTAGAATATATCAATCATATTGACTCACAACTATGGTTAAGTCAAGGTCTACCTTTTTCTAGATATTTGCTAGGTACATGCATTTATTCTTTCACTAATACTACACCAAATATATCACATCACATATGTTTCTAATTTGTCTAGTTTTTTTAATGAATATATTTTGCTTCAAGTCATATGGTAGACTTGTAGTAGTTTGATTTGAAGTCGGCTATCCTAGCAACAAGATCACATGCCCCCCACACTAATGACCATAAAATGTCATATCGATGACATAAATGCATAGTTGTGTGTGCGGGACTGCATCTTCCTTAATCAGATTAATTCATATCTCAGTTATTACAAATATTAATTCATATTTATAAGAGGCTTTCCTCCTCTACGAGATATTTATTCAGACCTTCTAAGTGTTTAGACCGAACCCGGAATCCCATTATTCAGTTTTCCGTATCGGCTGGTGTTCAATTAAACTTGCCCCGCCAATCATGTAGAAACGTTTTAAGTGTTGCATTCGATGTTTAACAAGTTTCATTTAAACTCAGGGAAGATAAAAATTTATATCAAATCCCTGACTTAATGTATCAACTTTTTGTCTTTTATTAGATGTGATCACAATACCAAACAAATAGTGTCATAAATTTAAATTGAACTTTGTCTCGTTCTTTACCTCGTAGATAGTGGATAGAGCATCCCATGCCACCTTTGATGTTCTTACATCCCGAACAAGTGGTTGATCTTCATTGGAGATGGTGAGTGTGATTAACATCAAGGCTTTCACATCAGCCTTTTCATACTTGGTTTTCTCCGGTGAGACACACCACTTTACCAATAACGATCCCCAATAGTTTTTCAAAATGGAGAATCATAAACATCTTCATCTTTTAGGATACATAGTTTGACCCCTTAAGTAATTGACCATCTAAAAAATAACAATTTTGGAGCAAACATGATGCAATTTTTTTTATTATTCTATTTAAAATACACACCCTTACGAATAAATAAGATATTATAGGTGAGCTCGGTATGCTTGTGTAGTGAGACGCATATGCTTGTATGGGTGTTCTACCTAGAGTTCATTATATGAAGCTTAGCCTTCCTTGATTGACACGATATTCTCTTCTTTGCACCACACATCATATAGAAAGTAGTCAAGAAGTCCTTGGCACACTAGTTCATCAAATTACATATTTTTGGAATTTTAGAGAGTGTCTGACAGTGCAAAATAGAAGTTCACGCACTTAGGTGCTCCATCTCGGCCTTTTAATGACTACACCTCTCATTAATCACTTGCAGCACTTGTAGCATTTTCTCGCACAATTGACAATTGACATTCACAGTAAGGGCCGCACTCACTCCAAACATGCTTGCTTATATTCTCTTGTACTCGTATCTGCTTAGAACTTCAACAACCTTCCCACTGCTACTTTTACTTTGTGGTGGATTGTCACATATCGAATGTATGATGCTATGATTGGGAGATAATGTCACATGTCAGGTTGAATCCACATGACGTACAGGAAACTGACATTAAAACTCTACTCGATCTATAAATAAGAACAAAGGAGAGGCAGGTACCATGGCGTAGTTTCAGGAGATTTGCAACACCTGGATGGGGAGGTTGACCTAGCCCGGGAATATTTATAATCTTCACTTGGCCAGTTTGTAAATGCTCTCCCTCTCGATAGGTTGTTATCAGCTACAAATACCTGTGTCACATCTCTTCCATCAAACAGTCTCCTGCATTTGTCTTCAATGTAATTTCCAATATGAAGACTCAAATGCTTTGAATTCAGTCAAGACTGCGGCCACACTCCATGTCAAGCACACAAGTTTCAATGCCAAACAATTTTACATGTTTCACCTTTTCCTCTACACTCCACGTGCTGAGAAATTGGCTCTCTGATACCAATATGAGATCCTGAAATGATTTTATATATTCTAATGAACCAAGAGGAGAATAAATACAACATAACCAAATCAACTTGATAAGCGAATCAACTAACAATGTATTACACCAACATAAACTATGTATTACACCAACAACTAATAGGGAGGAAATGAAGAAGTTACATTTGAAGGATTAAAGGTGAAATATTGAATGAGGGAAGAGTACTGATGAAGAAGGTGATTGAGGAAGGAGAATTTTTAGTTAGGGAATTTATTGGAGGGAACATAAGCAATCCTTTTTTTCTTCCAACAAGTCACATATGGAAAATATTCACTTTTCTTACCATATCCACATTTTCTATTTAATGTTATGTTTGTTGGACATTAAATTTATCTTAATAGTTGCCAACTTGAAAATCCTTCCTTTTTATTGGATTTCTAACTTTTAGGGATTATTGCAATCACATTGTTATGTGGTTTAATAGTGTAAGCGTGGAAGGAAAACAAAAAAATGGTTAACATAAGTGAAAACATGGTATATACACCACCTAGTGCACCGACTCAAGGGCTTGGACATCTACAACTCCAAATAATGCTAATTGGTTTTGTTGATGCTATGTACAGAGATGATCAAATGTGAGGATGAGCTAGAGGGAATGTTGGGAAAGGGAAGAAGTGTTTCAAGCATAATACCAATTGTTAAAATTCTAATGTTAAGACATAATTAAGTTGATAGTCATTTTTCAAAACTAGACTAATGCGAGAAAAATATAACAATCTAAGAACCCAATTATAATCTTCAAACCAAAGCTTCATCCTTGAAACCTTGGACGAGCTAAAGGATTGAAGGAGGACCCAAGCGTAGATGCAAAAATAATTTTCTAATTTTTTCAAAGCCTCAAACATTAATTACACTAATAGGTGTTTCCGAGTGCGAGTCTTGGTGTCTCTCCCTAACACTCATCGGGTGAAATAGAAGGTTGAGGTTGTATGCTAGTGGTCATTGATGATGGTTTCATTAGGGGTATTGATGAGGGAAGACCTAATCGGTCCCTTAATCGCTAAAGAGTAACGATAATCGTAATTTGCATGACATCAGTGATATAAGGAACCCTAAGTACAAAGTTTTGTAACTAACATATGTAGAGTTTGGGTTTCAAACATATGCAAATTTCCTTTGGAAGTATTCATCAACCATACCTTGCTCTCCAAAGTATATTGCCTCAACGACATGCACATTGTACCCTCTTTCTCCCACAAATAATTGACAAATGTGGCATGTCGTTCGTAAGTGCCTCATTGTAAGAAAGAAGAGTTTCGCACAAAGATCCCCCCTAGTATTTTCCCTTCATGATTACTTGGTATCCCTCAAGCCCTTTTTCCATCCCCCTCATCCTCCTTAAATATTTTGTTGGTTAAGTTTAACTTCTTTAATGCATCCACTCGAGTGTTACCTTCATAACACATTACTAGTAGTAGAAAATTTCATTCTTGACCTCATTGCGACTAACAATTGATTTGGTAATATTCCACTGTTAAATGTCCCAAGCAGTGATCAAAATTGCACACGTCACAGCCCGTCAAAGGGATTTGCACACGTCAGAAAAGTGTGATATTATTTTTTCCCGTAAAAAAACTCAGGGTGTAAAAATTGTTTGACAAATATGAAGGTTTATATTTTTATTAAAACTTCACCTGAAGGGCGGCATTTCAACCTGCCAGTTGCTAATTTAACCTGCCACCATAAATGTTCAAGCGAAGTTTTCTGAAAACGTCTATTCATCTTCAATATGCAATAATGCATCTGCCGTATTAGGGAGTGGACTGTAGTCTGTGGGTCGAATTATAATATATTTGTAAGTTATAACGTGTTACGTTATCTATCTAATAGTTGTCACACCCTGTGACTCTCGAGTCCCACGCCATGACTCCCATAGTCCACTGTCTAGTTTCCACCTGCCTAGTGTCCTGCCACGATCTACCATCCACGTTCCATTAAATTGGTCAAGTTGCCATCAATAGACGCATATAGTCTCCACGATTTGCAAACACTTTAATTGCAGTCTGCCAGTCTGGACTCTGTATCCGAATTCCAATGTGCACAGTGTGATTTTCAAATCAATAAAAATTGTTTTTAATTGGACATTCCACAAATTTCAGGGTAGAATGTATAAGTATTGAAATTTCAAGTATATGTAATGCAGCGCAGAATGTATTGAAATTTCAGAGACTCAGAGTATATTGAGCGCAGGCGGCAGAATGTATTGAAATTTTAGTGTATTGACATTCAGCACAGAATTATTATGTATGGACATAGTATTATCAGAGTATATGCAGGCAGCGGGAGGGTCCTTTAAGTTCCTAACCCCTCGTCTCTCAACACTGGAATATCTGGCTAACAGCTAACAAATTTTATACCACCGGATTATATACGAAAGGAGCATGCTGCACAGAGGTCGCACAGTTGCACTCACGGCCCACGGGTTTGAATCATTTTGGATCACCAAGATGGGAAAGAAAGCTGGCAAGCTTGGCTCCAAAGTTAGCGTGATGGAAAATAAGGTGAGTTAGCCATATTCCTCTCTAATTTTCTGCTTTTACAGGTGATGTTACGGGCCAGGCCATATATATTTTATTATTATTATTATTATTTAACAAATTTATGTGCAAAATTGTCTGTCAATCCGTAGAGAATATACGCTTAAGGTTCACTCTGTAAAAAACTTTAAAAATTGTCAAACTCTTTTTCTAAAATTATTCTCATTTCACGATTCTTTTTCAGAAAACTTTATTTTCTTTCTTTTTCAACGAATTTTCGCATTCACGCTTTTGAAGTGGAAATTTTAGCCGGAAACCAGAGATTAAAAAAATATCCATGTTCACTTATGTCTAGCAGAGTAAATTCGGTCTTAATGTCCCTGGACTCTGTAATTTTGTGTTTGAAAGATAGTAGAATGAATTTAATGGCAGCCGACGAAGATGACATCAATTTCTTGCTGTATATTTAACATTCAATTTCACTTTTGGAAAACAAATAAGTGGCATAATTATTTGCCACTTCAAAATTGTCTTTGCTTTTAACATCTCTGCAAGAGGTTTTTATTGTTGTTTTTATTTTTGTGAAAGAAGTTCATTTTTTTATTATTATTATAAGGACCCACTCAAATGTGCTTTCATAATATATTGTCTGAAAATGGACAGAAAAATTATTTGGTGTTGAACACTGACCTTTGAGGGAGTGCATGCTTTAACGAGGAGTAGTTCACCAAGCGTGAAGAGGTAAGGAATATGAATCCACAACCCTTTGTTAGTGCAATCTTATATTTGAGATTTTAGTGTTGCATGATTATTCTAAATTATTTTCTTAAATATTCTCTAATCTCTAATTCTAAATTGTCAAAATAATACACAAAATTCATGTGAAAACACTATTTTGATATTTTTATAATTATTTCATTGAAATAGGTGACAAGTATAGTGTAAGTTGTGTGAGAAAATGGCTTCCATTGGCCGTCCAAAGAAGGATAAAAACAATTGTCACTTGTTGATGCGTTTGGCATCTCTCGGCATTCTAGTCAACCATGTGATTCTCAAAATGAAGAATTTGATATTCTTGCACAAGAAGAACACGAGTTAGATGGAGCAGAATTTGTGGAAGAGGAACACCCATCAAAGAAACCTAAAAGGACATTCAAGGCCAAATGGAAAACAATTTTTCCATGGGCTTATGCTATAAAAGACTATAATGGTGTACAAAGGATACAATGTTCTTGGTGTGTCAAATATAAGAGAGATACTCCATTTGCTAAAGATGGAAGCACCACCCTTCAAGTTAGTGGCCTTTTTACCCATGCAGAATCAGAGCCTCATAAATTTGCATCACAACGTTTGGAGGGAGAAAATAAACAAAGTAACCTTCCAATCACTAAACACATAGAACTCATGGTAGATGCTAAGAAGGAGAGAATCATATCAGTGATGGAAAATATGTATTTTGTTGCCACACATGATTTATTTTTGGAGCTCTATAAGCTGATTTGTGACTTGAACAGGTATAAAGGAACTCCACACATGCCTCTTACAGATGAATATTCTACATATACAAATACAACATCCGGAAAAGAGTTTTTACAAGTCTGGTATGGAGGTTTCCTGGAAAAAGTTAAAAGATGAGATATTTCATAGTCCATTTTACTCTATTTTAGTTGATGAAAGCATTGATCATACTATGGAACAACATTTGATTGTTTATATTACATACTTGACACATGGAGGTAGAGGTCAATGTGTAACAAAATTTATAAGACTCCTTGAAATAAAGGATGGAACAACTCAAGCTATGTATGATGTCGTGATCGCTCTTTTGACAGAGATGAATTTATCCTTAATGAAGTTAGTTGGATTTGGATCTAATGGGGCATCTTCCATGAGGGGAATTAGTGAAGGTTTGTCCATAAAGCTTCATCGAGATGCTCCTCATTTATTAGATATTCATTGCATAGCTCATCGAGAAGCATTAGCAGCAAATGATGCTTCATCTTATTTTCCAAAGTTGCAGTTTATTGATAAATTTGCAAATAAAATATATTCATGGCTTGGAAAATCTGCTAAAAGACATGGAGCATTGAGAGAGTTGATGGAGTCATTTCAAATCAGTAGGTTGGAGGTATTACAAATTCATCAAATTAGGTGGCTTTCTAGAGGAAAGGTCATGGAAAGACTTGTCAAACTCATGACTTTGCTTTGTTGAAAGAATGGGAATTAGAGGAGAAAAAAATGTATGATTTGGAAACAATATTTCGTACAATTTTGCATCCATTTACTTGCAGATGTGCTTATTGAGTTAAATAAGTTGAATAAAAAATTTCAAGAGGATCATATTGACATTACTTCCATTGGGACTACATTAGATATCACAATTGACATGCTTCATAGGAGATTTCAAAGAGGCATATTTGGGGGTAGGTACTCTACATACATCATCTTTTCTAACCAGGGCACAAGGGGGATATCTTGAGTTTGCAGATGGAATGGTACATTACATGTACATGTATTGAGATTTGAGAGCATGCCTAAGTCACAAAGATCAGGGACACTAGATGATTGCATTGAATTGAATCGATTATCTTGATACAAGATTCACAGATTTATCTATATTTAATGCTGCTAAATTTTTTAGTCCTCGTAATTACTACGAGGAGACAGGAGATAGAAATCCTCAAACAAAAAGATGGTTAACATGTTTATGTGACAAATTTAGTGTTGGAAACTCACCTATTGTGAACAGTGTTAAATGTTTGGGTGAGATGGATGAGTTTATTTGTACTATTTATACATCATATAAAAAAAAACATATGTTTGGAGCATGGGATCTATCTGGCGGTGAACCTGAATAGTTTGAAGGGTTTCCATGTTTGATGCAACTATGGAAAGTTATTCTTGTACTTCCAGCAAGCACAGCCGTATGTGAAAGAGGGTTTTCAAAGTTAAATATGATAAAGAATGATGATAGATCCAGGATTTCTTTGAGCACATTGGATATGCTAATGTTTCTATCTCTTTGTGCACCTCATGCTCTAAATGAGGTAAATTGGAATGTTATTTATGATGCATGGAAGAATTAAAAAATTGAAAACTGCTTCCATTAGACAAATAGATGGTGAGTTTTTGGAAGTTCTTTATATAAAATATGTTCTTTATTGTTTTTTATTTATAAAAATATTTTCTTTGCAAGTTTAGATAAGTGTTTTCAATATTTAATTACTAATTTAATAAGATTTTTTTCAAAATAATTAATGAATACTTGTCAAGAACATTTGAATCGGTCTAAATAAAGGTCTAAATGTTGATCAATTTGTCTTGTAATGACTTGTATCTCATTTTGTGTTTCAGGTATTTTATTTTTGAATGGAGCCTAAAAATGTGTTGGTGATATGTTTTGCTCACATTGAGGTGAACACGAGAAACATTTCTATGTAGATCACATAAATTTTTTGGTAGTTTGATATTTTTCTTGATACTATTTATTAGATGAAACATGACTTCTTTTTATACAACTAATTATTTTTTCTTATATTTAGCAAATTAAATTTGAGTAAAAGAACCTTGTGTTGTCATTAATTTTTAGGCTCATTATGTGTGTTAAACTTTAAGTTTGTCACTTTGTAATTCCAAATTAGAGTGTTTAATTTTAAATTTTTTATTGGATCTCACAATATAACTTATTCATTACATTATTTATGAAATGGAATTTATTACATTTTAAGGGGAGACACTCTTATTAGATATGATACATTGACATTTTTAATTTGTAAAGTCACCCATTTAAAAAAAAAAATCTCTCATTGTAAAAAAGTGTTCAATTTTTGTGACATGTGTGATTGATTTACTCTTTCATATGAAGTGTAAAATGATTATACTACTTTTCATGATTGAAGGGTTAATCCAATATTTACCCTTCACAATGAAATTGGGACTAGCCCTTCAAATTTGATCACGGGTCCAAACTTCCAAGTGGGAGGTGCGTTCTAGAACAAGCAACACGGACTTCCGAGCTATTAAAGCTTAAAGTTTTATCCAATATTTACCCTTCACAATGAAATTGGGACTAGCCCTTCAAATTTGATCACGGGTCCAAACTTCCAAGTGGGAGGTGCGTTCTAGAACAAGCAACACGGACTTCCGAGCTATTAAAGCTTAAAGTCATATTTGTCAATCGGTCAAAGATTTGTGTTGACGTCAACGACACGACACTGCGAATACGCGTTACGGTGGGATATCTCGATTCTTGCGGATCAACAGTGGTTTCGTTTGGGAGTAATATTCAGTTCAACTCGGCAACATTAAAAGAAGAAGAATCCACAGGGAGAATAAGAAGAACATATTTTAAGATACCAAAGAGATCCACCCTCTCTCGTCCTCCAATCCGCGTAAGAGAGCTTTTTAAGTACTGTTCTCTAACTTTAATTTTAAAAATGTTTTGCTCCAATCCGGCTCAAAACTTTATGCCTCAAGCGTTGGTAGAGTTGGTATGCGTAGCAGAGGTGGTGAGCTGGTCGTTCGGGCCCCTGATTGCCATCGTTTTTGTGGGAGTGGACGTGTGGAGAGCATTTAAGAAGAAGCAACACTGGATTCCCTGCGACTCTTTCCTCCTTGGCGCCCTCACTCTTCAGCTCCTCGCGCTGCTTAACCTCCCTTCCTCTGCCCTTAAGTTTCCCCAAGACGATGACGATTTGGCGGACGACGTACCCCAGTTTGTTTATTTGCCCGAGTTAATTACGAGACAGATGTTAGTTTTGAGTGGAAGGGTATCCGTGTGTGTAGTGATGGGATGTATGTTACCTGGAGTAGCTCGCCCTCGCTCCTCAAATACAAGTTTGTGGAGTGACATGGCCGCGCTTCTTATTTCCTCTTCGCCGTCTCTTTTCCATCTCTCTCACGAGATTTATGTGCTTGGTGTAAGTTATAATACATTTGACAAATCAGACGATAATGATATTATTTCCAAACACGTAGTCCTAAAATTGTGGATTTTCACAATCGCCATATTAGTATCAATTGTAGTTCTACTTCTCCTACTAGATTGTGCTGCATTGGCTGGTATTAGTATTCATCAAACACTGTCCCATAAAATACCCCTCATTCTTTCTAAATCCAGTACTGTGAAGTTAAATCCCGTTGCCCATTCTTCCTCTCGGGTTTTATGGAAAAGGGTAGAAGAGCAGGTAGTCAAGTCATGGATTGTGGTTCGCACTTCCAATCCTCAATACGTAGTTGCCAGATCCATTCTCTCCTCATCAGTTGCACTTGTCATTACAGTTTGTAATGCAATTTTGGTCATTGAAACAGTACAGACTGACTTCACAGTGACAATTCCTTTAGTTCTTCATTGGGTACTCATTATAGGAGGATCAGCTGTCATTTATTGGAGGTGGATCACAGCAGTAGTATATTGCCCAAAAAATCTGGAAGGGCGCTGGTCGAACATTATAAAATATTTTGAAATTGAGGACTTCTGGAAAAGGTATTTGCTTCAGTTGAAAGATGGCTACAAAATCCACAGGGAAATCGGCGACAGCTATATCAAGAAGTTGAGTCTGAAGTTGTACCAAAAAATGAGATTGCATAAGTTGGTTCCTCTGCTTCTGTGGCTGCAGATGTTTTTGGTTCTTTTCAGCAAAGGATGTTGGTTATTATCCCAGGTATTGCTCTCTAACATGTATTTCCGTAAGCTTCTAATGGGTTCTGAGTCGGAAGAATTTCGAAATTCTTATGGAGGAAAAGGACAACCTGAAATTCAATTGGGGAAAAGCTCTTGTTTTGATAAATATTCAAAAGCATTCATTACCATGCGTGGTGAAAATGCTGCTTGTCTTTGGGTAGCCAACAGAAAATCGATTGAGGGCATACAGAGGCAGATGAAGAGCGGCGAAGATGAGGGCAAAACATTTGGTGAATTGATAGCTTTGCTCAAGAATAAGTCTTCTAATCAAGCTGGAAGAAGCCACAGAGGCGTCGATCGTCGAAATCGTGTTCCAATCAGATTGGAAATGGAAAGTGAATTAGACATCTGCAAAACCTTTTGTAAGATGACAGCAGTCTCAATAGTTACTGTCATAATTGAACTCTCTTCATTTGCCCACGATGTGAATGACACCATTCATACCGTTGATGCAGCTATTAAAGCTTGCTCTCAAGCATGGAGTATCATGGATCTTGTTGAGAATTTTGACAGAGAAGCAGCCCTAGGAAAGGCTGCTGACAATCTACTTCAAGATCTGGCGAAGAGAGGCGAATTGCTCCATTACCATCTCGGAATGGGCACTTCACTTGACAAGTCCTTAGAATCCGCAAGAGCAGCTGTAGAAAAAATTGCCGAGAAAGGCAAAAACATAGCCGAAACATACCGCAGAAGAAGTTGGAATGAGGTAGTAGCAGGGTACAGTTTATGGAGGATATGTGTGAGTATGGATCTTGAAGAGTTCAACAAGGTAGAGGGAATCATTGATGAACTGGTGAGGATGTTGGCGGATGTGATAGAGTCATGCACAGCCAAGGCAGTGGACGTAATAATGGAAGAGACTGAAAAATGGGCAACCACCGCGGAGGAAGAACACATTTGGAAAGCTGCATACGTCGCTGGAAATTTGAAGGGCGTCACTGAAAAAGTGGGATGGATGTTAACTCGGAGCGAGAAAACGGCGGAAGCTCAGAATAATGGCTCATTAAAAGCTTCGACAAAGAGGACTGGAATTCCTACTCTGGTGAAGCGTGCAACATTTCAGATTTGCTAAGCATAGCTAATTTTACAAGAGATTTATTTTTGTAGATTTCGTTTGTTAAGCCTCTCTCGGCTTCAATTATTATAATGTAGTTGAAATAATGTGTCTCATACAGACTGTAGACTAGTATGTCCTGGTATCTAAGTTTTTGGACTTCTTTTCTCATCTGTAATAAGGAATTTATAGATAAAGTTATAACATTATTAATTATTTGTAGTTAAAAAGATAATCATGTGTAAATGATTATCAATTTTAAATATGGGTTGATATCATGATCACAAAATTTTGTGATATATTAAATAAGCAATATATTAATAAATTTCCTAGATCCATCTTATTAAGAATGATTACTTAAAAAAATAAAAAACACAAAATATTAAAAAATGACAAATATTAATATTAATTGGAATATAAAGTTTCTTAACACTCCATTAACATGTGTAATGTGGTCGGGGTAAAGAAGAAAACATACAAGATAATATCTAGAACTAATACTATTCTTGAACAAATATAATGAATGTTAATAATTATGAAAGATTTCAAGTCTCCTTTATCCATACTCGCAACACAATCTCAAGTAACTTTATTTTATTTTCATTTTTTCGATATTCAAAACAATTGAAGATGTTATAACTATAAACGTAAAAAATAATTAATTAAAAAACAAAAACAAAAAATATATTAATCATAAACGTGCTAGAGCATTGGTTTAATTTTACTATTCGAACTACCCTTTGATTTATATTAAAATAAAAAGAATTACACTAGCATGGCAGTTGGTTTAAGTTTAATTTCATAACATACAATGTTATTTACTAATGTGCCAAAATAAAAATGACATTTGATTTGTTTGTAGTAATCTTATAATGGTAAAAATCTCTCACACCAAAGGTTCAAAGTCGTGACATTTAGCTTGAATTAAGGGTAGGACATTTAGCATTTGGTTTATTGCTAGAAGTTGTTTTTTATAGTGCAAGTCTAGGCCACGAAAAATATTGATGTTAATTGTGCTAATCAGTTGATGTTTGCATGGGTACATGTATTTATTAGTTTGATTTTGCATTTTTTTTTTGGTTTATAAATATGCACTTGGCTATAATATACAAGAAAAATATTTCTGTTTTGAAAAAGTTTTGATGATAGTAATCACAAGGTAAATAAATGACTTAGAACTCTATCACGGTTAGGAGGAGTGTCCAATTAAGATGGTAAAAGCGGGGGTCAACAAATTTCCATGTAAATAATACTGATTTGGTATTAAATGTAAATGTCTTCTTTAATGTGGTCGACAATTTCTTGCAACCTATCACTTTTTTGTTGGAAGATAGGTTTTAATCATTAAATGAGCTGAATAAATATTAAGGAACTCTAAAAATTCCTTAATGCCTAAACTCTAAATATTCTAGAAGTCTTGGAATCCACGTCAATTAGAGCAAAACCTAGAAAATCAATTTATGGGTTTATTCAAGTTTTTCGAGATCCGAATCATTTTTTCTCGTGTTACAAAGATTCTTGTTTGGCGTGTGAAAAAAACCCATTGAAATCCTTAGCCCTTGGTGATATGGTATGGTCGAACGAGGGCTTAAAGCTTGTGATTCCTACTAGTAGGTGATTACCTCCAACCCCCTTTCATTTTATTTGTGTGGTGAAGGTAAGAGCATTTTATTATGTTTAGTGGCAACTAAAATAAATAATAGAGCATAATATTGAAAAGCTTGTATCTTTTGATTGGTAACTCGGATTTGAGTGTCATTTTTGCAAAAGTGCTTGTTTTTCATGCTCTTTCCATTGGAAATATTTATTTTGAGAATCAAACTATAATTATAAAGTTCCATATTGTAACACACACTCATTATAAAGTGCCAAATTCTGGAGAGGCTCTTGTTGTATTACTTGGGGGTCTTGCTACTTTGCTTGGTTCTTGCATTTCTTTTGGTGATTTTTTGAGAATGGTGTCTCTATCTACTTCTACATTAGATCATTTTGAAGCATTAACAACACATAATTACCACACATGTAAACCAAGAATGGAAACAATAATTAAGTGAAAAGGATTATGGGCTTTAACTTCTTCAGAACAACCAATGTTCACTAGAGAATATAAAAAAATTCAGTACCAGTGCAAGTTTCATGAGTGTATGAGTTTGATAGGAACTTATTTAAGTGATAGTATTGTTTCATTTGGAAAAATGTGACTCTCCTTTCAAAATATGGGAGAAATTGGTAGATTTATTTGGTAAGGTGGATCATATGAGAGCCATGTAACTTGAAATTGAGATCACCTCTCTTAATCCTCAAGATTTTCCAACAATTATAGACTATCTTAACAAGTTCAAGCATTTGCTGACATAGTTGAAGGGGAGTGGAAGAGACAAGAAAGACGAAGAGTGTGTTTACTTGATTCTATCCAAATTGAGATGACCATTCCAAATTTTTGCTTCTACCTTTTTCTCTAGCATGGATGCCTTAGGTGACACATTCAAAATGCCCAACTTAGAAAATTTTTGTGAAGGACTTACTAGGGAAGAATCCAAATTGTCGAACCTTGAGTCTTCCACCTCTTAAAAGGCATCAATTGCATCTAATCCTAAGGGTAAGGGAAAACCAAAAAATAAAACTAAATCCACCCCTTCTCCATCTCAAAGTGGTCCTAAACCCAAATAAAACAACTCTAAACCCAAGGAGTCTTCTAAATCTAATAATAAGTCTAGCCTTTCATGCTTTTTTGTGGGGGTAGTGGTCATAAAGAACATAGGTGTTACACGTGAATGCAATCCTTAGAGGATGCAGTCAAGAAACACAAAATTTCTATCTCCACTCCACCTCCTTCTAATCAGCATGGAAAAGCACTTAATGTTGTCGGAGATCTCAATCACCACTTACAGACTATTGGGTTATAGATTTTGGTGCTTCTCATTACATGACTTCTTCCAAGGAGTCTTTTGTTTCTCTAGGTTTGAGTTCTACTTCCAAAATTGAGGTTGGAGATTCTTCTTTTTTCAGTTGAGGGAAAAGGTGATATACAGCTTGATGGTGGTAGTATCCAAGAAGCATTGTATGTTCCTAACATCACCAAAAATTTGTTTTTGTATATCAAATATGTCATTCTGGTCAAGGAAAAATAATGACTTTTACACCACATGGAGTAGAAGTACGAACTTTGTTGGAGCCTCATTCACTTGTTGCTCAAGGTATTGTTGATCATAGTTCTAGACTATATCACTTTGAGGGTTTTGATGACACTTCCTCTATAGGGACATGATTGGTTTCTCATGCAGATTCAGAGAGTAAGCTTTGGCATGAAAGATTTGGACATCTCAATTACAAATATTTGAAGGAGTTGAGCACTCATGGTATGGTTGATGGTCTTCCTAGAGTTTCTTGTCTTGAGGGAGTTTTTCATGGCTGTGCATTAGGGAAACAATACCAAGATCTATTTCCTAAGAATTTGTCAAAGAGAGCTTCTTCACCACTTGAGCTTGTGCATAGTGACTTGATGGTTTTAACTACCCCATCTTTCAATGGAGCTAAGTATGCACTTACCTTTATTAATAATTTCTCAAGGCGTACTTGGGTTTATTTTCTCAAGTACAAAAGTGATGTTTTGTCACACTTCAAAGTCTGCAAGGCTTGGTCGAGAAACAATCTTCTAGTTGCTTAAAGAACCTTCACACTAATAATGGGGGGGAGTACTTTAGTAATGAGTTTTCATGAATCTTTAGCAACTCAAGGCATTATTCACCAACATTTTATTCCTCATACTCCACAACAGAATGACTTACCAGAATGAAAGAATAGAACTTTGAAGGAAATGGATAATTGTATGATGCATTCTAGAGATTTACCTCCTATCTACTATGTAGAAGCAGTTAATTGTGCTAACTACATTCATAATCACACACCACACAAAACACTTGAGCATTTGACTCCAGAGGATTCTTGGTACAACACTAAGCTAGATGTCTCATTTTTTTGAGTCTTTAGAAGCCATGTTTGGGCCTTTGTGCCAAAGAAGAAAAGGAAAGCCTTGGAAAAGAAGAGCAAAACCTTAATCTTGGTAGGGTATTGTGAGGACATGCGAGAGCTTATCGAATTTTAGATCTTGATACTCATGAGGTTATTTTTTGAACACATGTTCAATTTGATGAGCACTTCACACCTCATGATTATTCATCTTCTTCCATGCCTACTTCTTCTTCTTTATCTCATCTTGAGGATCCTTTATTTGAGGAGGTTATAGATGTCATTGAGGATCCTATTCCCACTAATGTTGTCACTATGCCTAAGTTGATCTTATTGTATTATAAGAAAGAATGATTGTGTAGATAATGTAAACATCTATTTCTCGAAAAATTATATAAAGAACTTAAATTAAACCTATAAAGATTAAAATTTCAGAACATCAAACCCGTAAGGCAACAAATCTAGTGAAAATTACTATGCAATGGAGTAAGAATAATCAAGGAAAATACAACATTACCTACTAAGCCTTTTTAGATCATTGAGGTTTATGAATGCATAAAAAGAAGGAATAATATGTATTAAATCAAGAATACAAGTGTTTTGAAGTAATATAGGGAAGGGGTATGAAAATATCAATAATTTACGGAATCAGCTGATTAGTAGTACTTTGATCCTATATAAATTACATTACTTATTAACTATGCATTCAACAAAGAAGACATGTTCCTATAAATTACTTATAACTATGCAGTGAACAATGTCATTGTTTGCTACCTACAACCTACTAGGGGGTCCCCAAGTGAACAATATCATTATTTGCAAGCTCCTTGGTAGTCAGCAATATCATTGTTTGTAGCTTTCTTAGTAGTTTCCTTGAGACTAGTTATTCTTGTCCGATCAAGGATGGAACGGAGCTATTATATATGGAAGACTTCAAGTATAAGAGATAAGAGAGTGAAATGGACGTTGAGTGTTTCTTGTGCTGGCTTTTTCCACAAGATTTGCAGGGGTGATAGCAAAGATTAGCATGTTATCAAAGTAGGAGGAACCTGTGAAGGAAACAAGGTGAAGGAACCCATGTTTTTGATACGACATCTCTATTAAGGATGAAAAATATAGTAGCATTGGATCTGGTCCGTGATCTAAAATCAAACAACTGTCCTCTGTCTCATAAAATGGACGACAACTTAACTTTGCAACTACGAATGTATCTGAAACATGATGGGAAGTATGATTGTTTTTGTATGCACTTATAGGTTTCATCAGTTCCATGGTGGAAGAAAGGTCAAATCAAATGCAGAGATGGAGTTGACTGTTAGTTTCTTCACATTTGCAAGCTTCCTAGCCATCAAATTTACTCACGAATGAGTAAAAATAGTTAGGAAAAAGTTAGGGTTTGCAAAGGGCTTGGCATGGGAAAAATTTTATGTCCCCATTGTCCCCTTTGGACAAGTATAAGAGGTTCAAGAAAATTTTCCTCATCCTAGGCTTTCCAAGTGTCACTGCAGGGGTGGATGAGAGGGAGGATGAGAAAAGCTAGTCTAAGCACCCGTGAGATGATTTTTTGGTCACATGAAGAACTAGAGAAGGGGATAGAGAGGGGAAAATTTTTGTTTCCCCATGTCCTCTTGTTATAGGGACACAAAAATACACCTTAAGGAGATCATGCCAAGTGTCCAAATCAGGTGCAATCTGGGGGAGTGTTTTAAGCCTGTTAAGCTCTCTGAGGCTGAGATTTGGTCATATGAGGGTCTAGGAAGAAGAGCTAATGAGGGGCACATTTTTTTTCCCCTAGGTATAGGAACAATAGGGACACAAAATTCCGCCATGTACCAGGATTTGACACTTGTCCCTCAAAAAATTGACTAACTACGAAACACTTACCTATAAGAGAGACAACTTGAATAGACGATTGTCGGAGCTCCAGGAGGCATTTTTTGATGAAGTATTATATTATATTACCTAATCCTAAGATAATTAAAAGAACAAATGAATGGGTCTCATCATTCAATTCTTCTTATAACTCCCTAAAATAGCTCCTTTATTCTAGGGACAATAGGGTGTGTTTGCCGAAACTAGATTCCTTGAGAGATACTTGAGTCTTGTAACAAATGTAAAGATTCCATCATGTAGATAATTTTTCAAGATTTTCAATGATTTTTTTTATTCCTTATGCCTTACGGAGCTCTTAGAATCATATGCGAAATATTAGGTATCATTTTAGACTGCAAAGTTCCTTGCACCTAGAAAAACCCGATGTTGCATTGTTTGTCCCTAAATCTCCAAAACTTTCCTAAAATTTCCTAATTAAGCTCCAAAATGTTCATATTTATTCAATATCACCTCTATATGAGTTTGAGCCTTTCATTCTGTCCTGGAGAATGCACATCAGTCCGAAGAAGGTCAAAATAGCATTTCTAGGTCTGTTGAGAAACTAGCCACTGGAAGCATCTCATGGTATGAGATGAATGACATTGTTACCTCATTTCAAACATTAGGGAAAAATTATTCAACACATGGGAAGCACTTACATGGATAGTATGAGCATGATATAGTAGGAAAACTAATGAAGGAGGGGGAATTGAGAAGACTCAAAAGTAAAATTTTCACACTTGGGTAAGTTTTCATGCTTAAAAGTTTGAATTTTTATGCAACAAATTTGTATGAAAACACTCGCTTATAACCCAATTTCTTAAAACATTATATATTTTTTCTTATCTAAGATATTACGCTATACAAGAGGATGATGTGCCATCTAAGATAAATTTGACTTATTTATATTTGAATGCACTTTTTTCTTTTCTTTTTTAATTTTTTAATCAATAATCTTCCAAAAAATATCTATTAGTGAACATCTTATAATAGTTACGTTATGCATTTGAATAGATTTTCATAGTTGAATTGGAATTAAAATATCATGTGGATGTTTGTGCTTGTGCTATGTCTTTATTGTAATGGTCCATGGAAGCTTTCCATCAATTATCAATCCAAAAAAAACACATTGTGGATGCATTAAAAAACTTAATATACATAACACTAATAAGACCTACTAATGTTTGTTGATGTTAGTGTATTAGAAAAAAGAAGGATTATGTAGATAATGTAACCATATATTTCTAAAGAACTTAAATTTAAGTTATGAAGATTAAAATTTGGGAACATCAACCCTGGTATGACAACAAATCTAGTGAAAATTGTTATGTAAAAGAGTAAGTAAAATCAAAGAAAATATAAAATTACCTAACAAAGACAATTTATATACCAAGCCCTTTTAGATCATTGAGATTTATGAATGAGGAATAATATCAATGTTTGCAGCCTTCTTTTTCTTGGTAGTTTCCTTGAGACTATGAATCTTGTCCGATCAAGGAAGGAATAGAGGTTCGATGAATCTAGTAGCTTTTCTCTGGGAATTAAAACCCTAGACAAGAATGTATTTGAAACGTGGTAGGCCAGAGAAAATAAAGGTTGTTATGTGGAATTGAAGAGTGAAATGGACGTTGAGTGTTTGCTTCCTGGCTTTTTCCTCGATATTTCTGGGGTGATAATAAAGATTGGCATGTTATGTTGAGTTGAGAGAAGTGATTATGAAGGGCTCGTTAAGGCAACAAAGGTGAAGAAACCGGCCATGCTTTTTAATATGACGTCTCTATCAAGGATGAAAAATCAAATGACTATCCTCTATCTTATAAAATGGAATCCACGACTTAGTTTTGCATCTTGACCGCCTAGCCTAAGTTGCATCTCGAAACAAAACTAGTTAAACTTTTAAAGCTCTGACTTCCAAGGAATTGATATGAAATGGAATACGAGTACCGTGACAATGAAAAAGGCAATCTTTCCTATCACCCCAAAAATTTCGTGGAAAAGGCCACGTCATGAAACACTTAAACGTACACTTAGTGCGGTCAAGTAGAATATATCAATCATATTGACTCACAACTATGGTTAAGTCAAGGTCTACCTTTTTCTAAATATTTGCTAGGTACATGCATCTATTATTTCACTAATACTACACCAAATATATCACATCACACATGTTTCTAATTTGTCTAGTTTTTTAATGAATATACTTTGCTTTGAGTCATATGGTAGACTTGTAGTAGTTTGATTTGAAGTCGGCTATCCTAGCAACAAGATCACATGCCCCCACACTAATGACCATAAAATGTCATATCGATGACATATATGCATAGCTATGTGCGTGACCTACATCTTCCTTTGTGGCGTCCAGTTTTGTCAGCCTAGTCACCTTTTTTTGTGAAACAATCACGATACTTCATTCACGAGGCTGATCCGAAGGCAGATACGAGCTGACAAATGATGGGACTAAGAAAGGACGTTGAAAGTTGACAACATTTAATGCAAATCTTACTCTGCCAAAACCACAAACTCTGCAACTTTATTCGTCATCTGCATGGCACTGGTAAGAAGGTGAACTACACGGAATTGGGGAGAAGCATTATATCTTTAAAAACATTTAGGTGCTATGCGACTTTCAGATTTTAAAGTTGTTCAAGATAGACATTTATTATTATTATTATTATTATGTTCTATAGATAGACACGTACTTATAGTATTGCAATAAACACTACACTGCATGTATACCACATAAGAGATAAAAATACACAAGCAATATACATACTTGTGATATACTTATAGTATCAAATAGCAAACTACACACTGGGTGTGGTATTTTGGATTATGATATACAAACTATGTGTGGTATTTTGGATTGTGATATGCACACTGTGTGTATACCAGAAAAGAGAGATAAAAATTTGTCTATATAATTGTATTCACAGATAGACATTTTAAAACTACTAAGGGGCTATTTGATTTTTTGATTTTAAAACTATTCACAAATAGACATTTTAAAAAACATTTTGTAGAACAATCTTCTGCGAAGTATATATAATTTTGTTATAAAATTTTCTTAGAAAACCATGGCAGCCATGAATGAAAAATAGAAAAAAAAATACTATCTTTAAAAAATGGACTAGGCAATAAGTAGACGAAGCAACTTGCTACTAAATTAGTATTGATGCTAGACTTCCAGAAACACCGACCCTTAAAATGCTACCAACTATACACACATTTGTGTATACCACAAACCTAAAAAAAATCTAATGCATGAAAAATGTGTAAACCACACACAAACATTAGCTTTGTTGTATACACACATAGTGTGGTATACACACATTAGCTTTTTAGGATTTCAGTATACACAAATTTTCCTTGACAATTTTTTTAAGGTTTGGGCTATACACACATAGTGTTGTATACACACATCTATGTATACCACACTATGTGTGTATACCCCAAACCTAAGAAAAACTATGTGTGTATAGCCACGGGTGTTTCCTATTACGTTACTTTCGTGTTTGTCACATACGCGCAAACATGACACCTTGTGTATACCACATATTTCAAATATGAATATCCTATGACGTTATTCCACAATTTTTCACTCCTAGTATCCTATGCAATAAAAGCATCAATTTAACAGTTTATATGATACTTTATTCATGGTTTTAATTTTTGCTAAATATCGTCATTTTAGCTACACATTGAGTTATATTATTCTTGCTCCAAACTACTAACCCTTTTTTTAGGATGATCGGTCTAAGACATTTGGATTTATAAATAAAATTACTAAGCTTTGTTTTGTAGGGCGTCCTCTTGAAGACCCAATCACAAAATATTTATCATTTACTTTTATTATATTGCATCATCTTTCTTGTGTGTTTTGTATCATTGTTTGTTTATCTCGAAGGTTAAACCATGTATTCTCTCCTCTCACGTCTTAGGATGATCTTGAGGATCAAAAGTGGCTAGCCTTTCCCTTTTTCTTTTGTAGGGGCAACATGACATGGAAGTCACATCCACACATGTAGACACACCCCGTGTTCTGGCGGGGTATATAAATTTTTGGAGAGCTATCGTTATTGGCTAAGCGCTTGCTTGTTTTAAGAGCGGCGTGAAGTGAGGGGATTCCATGTCCCAACACCCAGGCCTCAAACAACATCCTTGCAACATGGACTTGGGCCCCACGTACCGCAAAGTATATCAAGTACTCCCCTAGTGAGCTCATATATCCTAGTCTAGGAAACCTTTTGGCCACATATCAAGATATTGTGCAAGGAACACAATGGGATTCACTTAGTAAAAGTATGGTATAACACGTGCATTCAAAGGGTATTAAAGAATACCCTTAATTCTAGTTTATACCTCTAATTATTCAATTGATAATACCCCCTCCTATTATATTATTAGAATGAAAATACCCCTATTTTTTTTCATGTACCTTACTTACCCAATTTTCAATTACAATTTTATTTACCCCTTTTTATTTCTACCCTAATATATTAGACAAAAAAATATATTATATTTCTCACTCAATTTTTTAATATGCATTTCCTCTCGAAAGATAGTTTGAAGCCATTGAAGACCTATTACAAATCACCTTACATATGTTAAGCTTTAATCATTTATCAATAGTTATTCAAATAATTAAGATGGTGAAATAATATCACTTGTGTTGAAAAGCATACTTAATTCTAGTTTTCTACCATCTTATTATTTCTTGGTTAAGAATCTAGATTTCTTTATTAAAAAAGAGATTATAATTTAATTTATGACCACACTCCTTTTGCAATTTTAAGGTATTTACTTTTAAAAACTAGGGTTCAAATGTTTTAGTTTTATATTAAAATTAAACATCCCTTTACTTTGGCACACCTCTCTAAGCTACCCCCAATACATGATTCAAAATATTAATAAATTAAACCCTTTCACCCCCTCATGTCTACCGATATATCAAATTTAATTTTATTAATTTTAATTACCTCAATATGAACCCACATGCTAGGATATTGCCTAGCCAATGAACCCCCCGTGGCAAGGAGATTGCATTCCCAAGATCACTCGCTATCCGACCCCACATCGATACACGGTGGTGACCAGAGTGGCACCCCTCGGTGTGGTATGCAAGTGGATAATAGCTTGATTGATATCCCACTTGACTAGTTAGGGTGTGTATTGCATGTTGGTTGTTTGCTCATGAACAACACTAACCATCATATCACCTTAAATTTTTAATCAATCAAACATCAACATAATCGACCATCCTAAACCAAACAATCCCAACCCAAATCCCATCACCATATTTAATCAACCAATATAATACAAACATGATAGCTTGTGTATACCACATATTAAAAATGGTTGAAAGTGATGTAGACACATAACAACAACAAGTTTCAAATCATCTATAACAAGGTTTACACCAACAAAATTCATCTTACTTTGCATGAAAAAGATCATACAAGCTTCATAAAGTTCTTATTTTGACTTGTATAAGCAACAATTGTGCTAGTTTACCTCTTGGAAGGTTCTTTTTCCACATCAAGCCTTTCCTCTAGCTTTGAGATCGGGGTTAAATTTGACGGCCGTTTAGACGTTTTTCATGATTTTAGCCGTAAAATACTTGCAAATATTTGAAATAACCGTCACATGTGACTTGCATATTTTGAGTATGACCGTAATTTTTTCTATAGATTTATATATAAACTATGCTAATATATATTAAAAATAATTAAATATGTATAAAATATTTTTAAATATATTTGATTAACAGTGTAAAAATAACATTATTTAATATTTTTGAACGGTAGTATTTAAAAATTACCGTCACCTAAAATTTGTGTGTGACAGCATAGGTAATGTCCGTCAAATTTAACCCCTATTTGAGATTGATGATATTTCACCTACTTTTCTACTCATAAGTCATATATGTGTCATTCTCATATTTCTCTACTTTTGATCATCATCTTTCTTCAAGTAGCCCTTCATCCCAACAATAAACTTAAGATTCTTTTAACAATATTCCATGTATTGTCACCTTTTACCTTGTTCATGCACTCTAGAAAACATCAACCATCCACAAAAATGATAGGAAAAGAATCAAAATTCCACCTTTTACTATTTTTTTCTCAAATTTGCTTTTTATCTTCTCAAGTCAAAGCATGTTTGCTTCATTAATGGCTACGAACTTCTATAAGTGTTTCTAAGGTATTTTCAACTCCAATAAAATATTCATATCAACTCAAATGTGTACCCAAAATTAGGGGTACTATCTCCTTGTTTAACTTTCTCAATTCCACTTTTTGTGTTTTGCTCTATAAACCCTTACTAGGCTTTTGCAAGTAGACTGTCAAGATCAAGATCTTTTATAGGGAACTTCAAAACAAGATGAAAGGATTTTTAAGAAATCTTCAAAGGGTTATAGATGTTCCTAAATTTTTAGAGGCTAACTCCTCTTTTTCGCATATGCTTCCTTTGTTAACTAACCCCTTCTTCTAGGTCTGAGACTGAATTTTGTGTTCTTCCTCAAACTGTCAAGCATAAGTCTGAATTTCACCCTTAAAATACAAATTTATTTCAACATCTCCTACATTATATCCTTTTCATGATATTTTGCAAGTTTGAAAGCAAAATACTTAGATTTGACCCACCAAATTACAAACAGTAGCCTTGGTTGTTATAACCCTTCTAATGATCACGAGCGGAGAGTTCTTTGCATAGTTATTTCAAAATATAGATTCAAGCTTTAATATTTATTGTGGATGTCTGTTTTGAGGAGTTTTAACTATTAACCTTACCAGTAGTTCATGCTAACTCTTTAAAAGTCTCCTCCATTCCTTTTTTCCACTACCTTGTCTATGTGCATACACAGATTTCAGACCTCCAAATTCCTTTGCTTATCAACACTTAATTCAAACTTGTCAAGAAGCTATATTGACTAAAAATACAATAACATTCTTCACCCAAGAGGGTAATCAAAGAGTTACAGTCACATATTTATTTCTTTTCTAACATGCACAATTATCGCCAAGTCTAGAAAAAAATTACCTTCAATGTTGCTTCCCCAAAAAGATTCAAACATATAAGTTACAATCCTGTTTCTTATTCTTTAGACCTAAGGGTAACCCTTGATACTATTTTCTTATGGCATGATGAGATACTTATCACATATGCTTGCAAATATGATCTCAGTCAACATGTTTCACATAACATAGTCATCTTATATCAAAGTTTCAATAATTGAGAATACATTACAGAGGTGTGTTTTAGGCTTGAGTTTGCACCTTCCTATCATGGATGGATAACTTTCCACTCACCACAATGTGTCAAAATTCTTTTCACAAATTCCAATACCATTGTACTTACAATTGAATCAGAGTTTCACAATTTAATCAATATACTTAGTTCATCCAAGAAGCATTAACACACATACAATCAAAATTCAAAAGACTTGTAAATATTTTCTTTCATGGATCATTTATAGCCTTACCAACAAGCATGCATCATATTTCTATGAACATTCAACAAATCTCATAGATGTATACACCATTACCAAGTACCAAAGCTTACACAAACATTTTTTTCTCCTTTCTTGAAGCCTTCCTCGATTTCCAATTGATTGGGAATTCATAATTTAGTTACATTTTCACAATTTATAATCCTTTTATTAGTGTACAACCTAATTCTAGACTTTAGACCAATTGGTCATTTGAATATCCTTAGGCTCATGCTAAGTTCCTTAACCAAAAGGCAAGTCCTTGACTTATAAACTCCCATTATGCCTTTCTAAACTTTGGTATGGACCTAAGACACCTAATTAATCTTCACTTCATCCCCTTACATGCATATAGGCTTCAAGATTCTATCAAAACATCCATAGCAAGCCAAAGTGACCTCCAAGACTCCAAATTGCACTTTTGGAGGGTAAGCCAATTATTCAAATTTTGAAAGACTTCGACTCAAACTACAACAAGTAAATGATTCCTAGAAACCACTAGAATCTAATAACACACCCATAAAACCGAAATATGATGACTCATGACATATTTACATGGTGGAGTGATGCTCCAACATTAGAAATATTGAGTAAGTGTTGGTATTTTTTATTCTCTTAAAGTCACTTTATGCCCTCTTACTTCCTTCTAGCCCTTTAAATTTGCATTTTTGAGGATAAAACAAACATTCTTGGTAAACTCTTTGATGACCAATTAAATGAAACAATCACCCTACAAAGTTTCATCATGTAACTCTACACCCATTTACTTTTATACTCCCTTTACTATTTTTGCCAATTTCTCCCAATCGCCCCTGGTTATCGTCAAATCACTATGTACAGAGAAAACAATCAACTTTTATGCAAATGTAAAATAATTTCACATACCCATTACCCTTGTTATGCTTTGTACATATTTTCTAGCGCTATCTCTTGCTCCATCCCTCCAAACACCTTTTTCCTCATTTCCTAAGGCTCCTTTAGGCTTACCTAGGGTTTAGAAGTCATTTTTAAGTCTTCATCATTGATACTCTATTCCAACCTTAAGTACACCTTACATCCACTAATTCAAACTTGTTACCACTCCCCATAAGGTCCTTTCACCTCAAATCTCCTTTCTTACTAGTTTTCCAACATGTTGCTTCTTAGGTTACCTATAACTTTTATGATTTCAAGGGCTAAACAAAAAAATGTTCATTTTCACCACCTTCAACCTCTGTTACACCTTAAATCCCTTATCTAAAACATGTTTAGGACTCTAGGTAAGTGAACCAAGTTGGTGGAAAAAAGGGGTCATAAGTGGATGTCATATTGCAAAAAACAACGAAATCTCAATTTGTAGGGATTATTAGCAATACGCGCACTCAAAATTAGAAAAATTATATAAATATGAATCATAACATCCGGAATCTAGTTTCTAAAATACTATTTTTTTAAAAATGGACAAGTTTAGCTATATTAAACACTTAAAATTATATGACTTGGTTTTTGTTTTTGAAAAAACCTATAAGATTGTAGTTTGTTTTCCCGCGATTTGGATGACCAAATCTTGTTTTTTTTTCCTTTGGTGAAAATTTAGATGTAGTTTTCTATCTTGGGATGGATTTTATTTTGTATTTTTTCAAGCAATATTTTTTTATGATTTTTTCCATGAAAGTGGTCTAAAATATTTAGAAAATGGAGCGCTTTCCGTTTGCCCGCCATAACTATATAAAAAATATCAAAATCAAATATTTTTTTTAACGTGTATAGAATTTCTCCACGCTTGGGATGGTATAAGTTTTATCACATTTTGATAAGTGAAAAAAAGTTGCAGTCTTAAACGTAGACATGAACATTCGTAGGAAAAAATGTCTTAAAGACCTATTGTTAGTAAAAAAATTATAAAATGATATTTATCTTATTCTATTCACTTTAAAATAAATATTTCTACGAAGCTAACAGTCTCCCCTACGCGATGGCACCATTTTTGTGAAATGTTTTCAATTTTTTAACATGGTTCAAGTCTGTGGAAGAGAAAATTTGAAGTTTTTTACCCTTTACACTTCATAATGACCTTCCATAGCTTTGGTTGGGGAAAAACAAATATTTCCCGAGCCTTAGGGTCGGATTTGATGATACAGATAGAACCGCGATCGTGGTTTACAAACCGCGATCACGGGTTTTTAAACAAGAACGATCACGCTTTATAAACCATGAGCACGGTTTATAAAGCACGATCGTGGTTCATAAATCATATTTATACACATCCCAATGTTCTAATTACCATGTGATTTTTACTGTTTGACTTTACCATATGAATTACTATGAAATTCTATCATTTTCTGCATGTTTTCTTATCACCGAAGTAAAACATCATGGGAGATAAGAAACGAAGTCAAAAAGGAAGTCATTAAGTAAAAAAACACCAAAGGAATTAGAGGCAAACAATTTCAAAATGTTGAGCAAATGCAAAATCTTCGTGAATCAAGAAGAGGTTCATCTTCAACCCCTACTATTGTAAGTAATGAGGAACCAGGTAATGTTTCTACTATCAATGTTGAAGTTGAATTAAATACTCGTGATGAAATTTTTTTACTGTCAATGTTGAAGAAGAATTAAATACTCGTGATGTAGAAAATTTTGAAATTAAAGGAGACAATGAAAATGTGAATAAAGAAATTCAGGTTGAAACTGTAGACAAGAAAAATTTGACAAAAACACCTCCTAGGATTTTCCATAAGAAACCTAATTATTTTATTGAAATTGATGAAAACATTTTGAAACCAATGTGTGACAAACTTTTTGAACGGAAAATTAGAAGAAAAGCCACTAAAATTTGGGATAATCATTTTGAAATTTTAAATGATTCCCAAAGATGTCAGTTGTTGGTTAGTTTGATGAAATTGAATAAAATGAGACCTATTTAAACACCTTAGGATTGACAATATCTAATATACATAGTCAAACCTCTACAATTTTGAAAACCTTCATGATGCATATCACACTGTTGGTGTCAAGAGACACACTATGGATAGTAATATTGTGCATCGTGTACTTGTTACTAGTGTTGTAAGTGAATCAATAAAAAAATGTTTGATTACGTAAACAAGTTGAATGTTGCAAGTTAATCGAAAAACTCTAATGAAAGTAATTGAAAGACGTAATATCCTTCAATAACTCAATAACACCGATTTTTGGGCATTTTCTGCTAGAGCACCATGTAAGGACAAATATAATATCGATGATGCTATAAGAGAAGTTGTTATTCAATTTTGGCATGATAACACTAGAGTTTCACCTAATACAAGAGATGTTATAAAACAAAGAGTTGGTTCTATTAATCACAAACCACATCCAAAGCATTTCTTAGATATGACTCAAACTCAATTTTTCGTAAGTTTGAACAAGAGCATCTGGAAATTAAAATTAGTCAACATTTTTTTGAAATTTTAAAACCATTCTATGTGAAAATCAACCACGCTCACACCACTTGTTGTTGTAGGCAACATGTTGAATTTGCTATGCATTATGCTAAATTTTTATGTATTCATTCTATTTTCCATTCTAAAACTATGTTATGGGAATGTGGTGTTCAATTTCCACTAATATCTTCCAGGATTTCATTCCTACGATATTTTGTGAAAAAGAAGTTGGACAATTTTTTTATAGTCATGATTGTTTAGATGGAAGTTATGGTACATGTGGCGGATTACCTAAATTGGAAAGTTACATCCATGAGAAAATTGAAGGTGCAATAGGAAATAATTTAGTTGAGTTTGATAAATATAAATTAGTTGCATACCAGGTTGAAATATGGAAAAGAGTCTAAATGGTGTGAGCTAGTTACAGAACATATGCCTATTTTTTAATTTATGAGAAAATTTAAGGATGAAATTGTTTATGAGTATGCTAGGCATACACACAAAGCTCGATGGTTGGATGAATAGTTCAAGATATGAAAAGACACATTTCCTATTGGTACTATTGTTTCAGTGGTCAATTTTGTAGAGAATTACATATTGTAACCACAAATGGAGGTTCAATCACAATATTACAACTCAGTACAAGTTGCCATTTTTGTGCATATAACATTTATACATTCTCCTAACAGTAAAAGAATGATCAATTTTTTTAAGAGAGTACCACTTTTATATCAGTGATGATCATACTCATTCTACTTGAATTTGTGTAAGGGTGTTTCCAGTTATTTTATGGAAACTTGTCTGATAGGGACATCCACTTCAAACAACATTATATGTGGTCAGATAATTACACGTCTTAATTTAAGAATGCATGAATGTTTTATTGGATGAGCAGGATGCACGTCAAGATGGGTGTGCAACATATTTGGAGTTTCACTGAGGCTAGACATGGAAAAGGAGAGCATGACGGTGCAGGGGAATGTGTGAAAAGAGCTCTTACAAGAGAAGAGTTGAAGTACAAAGATGGTTCTAAATTGAAAGATGCAAAGAGCATAGTGGAATGGTGTATTGACAACATGGCCCAAGGTTCTCAAGAAATTTCCATGGTTCGCAGATATTTTTGGTTGATAGAGGAACAAAAAATTGCTAACTATGAGCATTGTATGACACTCACTTGGTCCAGTGATATGCACTCATTTTGTATCTCGATGTTACTTTGTGGGCAACATGGACAAGAAAGGTAATATGTTTTTGTGCATTTTGTATCAAATTTTTCACTGTTGAGTGTGATTCACAAGAATGGGTGGATGGATGGATTTGTAGACCTCTAACTCCACTTCCTAATTATCAACCTCCACAAGCATTACGACTTGTTTCTGCAGATGAAGTTGCAACATCCAAGGACTTTGATGAAATTTTGATTTTGGTGTGACAAGGTATTTATGGTTATTTACAATTTTTGTATTGAGTTATGTCCATTGAAATTTTAATATGTACAATTTAAATTTGAGTTGAAACCTTTTTGTAGGACATGTGTTTGCAGTTATTGCGATAAAAGATAATGAAGAAGGAACATACTATTTCTTATGTCGTTGCATCGAGGAAAGAAAGAAGTTGACTTCTCCTGTTATAGATGGTGAATATATTGAGTACCCTACATGGTCAGTGGTAGTTATTGAAACTTGGCTTTGATGGTATCCATTAAAAAACTCTTGTTTTTGGGTGTTTGAAGACTTTGAGATACACAAAAAATTTCTCTTATATTCGCATCTAGTTCTAGCAAAAAATATTCAGCTGTATAGATATCGAGGAAGGCCTAATAAAAATATTCTTTGGAAGGTTCGAGAGTCATATCATGAAGCAATCATGTCCGCTATTCAGAGTAGATCCAATCTTGATGGTTCATTGGAATGAATTTACAATGCTCATGTCTGGTATATATAATTTCTTTGGTATATATAAATTTGTTAGTTAGATAAATTTAAGTTCATATATTTTATTAAATTTGTGTATTTTGTATATATCTAGTATGGTTTTGATTTGAAACTTAAATTTCTTTGACTAACACTTTTATATGCAGGTTAGTGGTGCTAGAAAAGCTTCCACCTTCACGTGGTTGGCATTGTTAGTAGAGAATTATAAATTCTCGAAGCTAAGAGAAGCTTTCATTGTTTTACAAGAAAAGAGAAGTAATTAACAACGATTTATGTACCTATGGAGGGGGTTCTTGGCTCTAGAGGAGGTAGCCCAAAAGGACCTAGAGCTTAGAGAACCAAAACAATGCCTCCCCAAGTGTTTAAAAGACCATCCCTATGCGTGTGAATATTGATTTAGTGCACGACCCACCGTTTGCAAAATATACCATTTGACATCCTTACACTTGCTCAAACTACACTATTCCACGCATTTAAAAACAAAAGGGCAGTGAGAGCACCAATGGAGAAGGAAAAACCAGAGACAAGACTATTGTAGAGGGTCCCTACACCGAGGTGTAGGATCAGACGAGATGTCTCTAGGTGCCACGAGTGCGCATAGCCACCCTGTCGAAGTTGAACAATTTTTTGGTCTCAGGGCTCTTAAGGGACTACGCCCGAACGAGGTAGCTCGAAGCAAAACATTGTCACACATTAAAACGACACCTCCTCTAGCATTCACCTAGCCACCCGGATGTTTCCACGTAGTATTTTTGTGCCACGACCCACCATTTGTAAAATATACCGTTTGACAGCCTTACACTATCTCAAACTACACTATTTGGCGTGTTTGCAAACAATAGGGTAGCGAGAGCACCGATTGGAGAAGGAAAAAATTGAGACATTCTATTGTAAAGGGTCCCTACGCAAGGTGTAAGATTAAATGAGACATCCTTAGGTGCCACGGAGTTTGCGTAGTCACCCATTAAAGTTGAACGATTTTTTGGTCTCAGAGCTCTTAAGGGACTATGCCCAAATGAGGTAGCCCAGAAGCAAACGACGTTGTCGTGCACCAAAATGATGCCTCCTCTAGCATTCACCTAGCCACCCAGATGTGTCCTTGCAGTCGGTTTGGTGCCACGACCCACCATTTACAAAATATATCATTTGACAACCTTGCACTAGCTCAAACTACACTATTTTACGCGCGTTTGCAAACAATAGGGCACCGAAAGCACCTATTGGAGAAGAAAAAAAAACCAGACAAGATATTGTGGAGGGTCCCTATGCTAAGGTGTAGGATTAGACAAGATGTCTCTAGGTGCCACAGAGTGCGCATAGCCACATGTCGAAGTTGAACGATTTTTTGGTCTCAGGGCTCTTAAGGGACTACGCCCGAATGAGGTAGCCTGGAAGCAATGACGTTGTCATGCACCGAAATGATGCCTCCTCTAGCATTCACTTAGCCACTCGGACATGTCGCATAGTTGGTTTGGTTCCACGACCCACATTTACAAAATATACCATTTGACAGCCTTACACTGGCTCAAACTACACTATTCCACACGTTTACAAACAATAAGGCAGTGAGAGCACCGATTGGAGAAGGAAAAACTAGAAATAATATTGTAGAGGGTCCCTACACCGAGGTGTAGGATCAGATGAGATGTCTCTAGGTGCCACAGAGTGCGCGTAGCCACCCGTCGAAGTTGAATAATTTTTGGTCTCAGGGCTCTTAAGGGACTCCACCCGAACGAGGTAGCCCGAAGCAACAACGTTGTCACACACTCGAAACAATTCCTCCCGTAGTATTCACCTGGTCACACAAACATGTATGTGTAGTCGGTTCGGTGCCACGACCCACCGTTTGCAAAATATATCGTTTGACAACCTTACATTGGCTCAAACTACACTATTCCGTGCGTTTGCAAACAATAGGGCAGCGAGAGCACCGATTGGAGAAGGAAAAAACTAAGACATGCTATTGTAGAGGGTCCCTACACCGAGGTGTAGGATCGACAAGATGTCTTTAGGTGCCAGGGAGTCCGCGTAGCCACCCGTCGAAGTTGAACAATTTTTTGGTCTCAGGGCTCTTAAGGGACTACGCCCGAACGAGGTATCCCAAAGCAATGACGCGTTGTCGCCAACCAAAACAACACCTCCTCTAGTGTTCACATTGCCACCGATATGTCTGCGCAGTGGTTTGGTGCCAAGACCCACTGTTTGCAAAATATACCGTTTGACAACCTTACACTGGCTTAAACTACACTATTCAACGCGCGTTTGCAAACAATAGGGCAGCGAGAGCACCGATTGGAGAAGGAAAAAACCAAGACATGCTATTGTAGAGGGTCCCTACGCCAAGGTGTAGGATCAAACAAGATCCTTAAGTGTCATGGAGTCTGCATAGTCACCCGAACGAAGTTGAACGATTTTTTGGTCTTAGGGCTCTTAAGGGACTGGGCTCGAACGAGGTAGCTCGAAAGCAACGACATTGTCGAGGACCAAAATGACACCTCCTCTAGCATTCACCTAGCCACCCAGACATTTCGGTGCAGTTGTTTCAGTGCCACGACCCACCGTTTTAAAAAATTTCAACAATTACAAACTTAATCAAACAATTACAACTTTTTCAACAATTACAACTTTTTCAACTTTTTAAACAATTATAACTTTTTCAATAATTACAATTTTTTCAACTTTTTCAAGAAATTGTTGAATCAAAAATTAAAAGAGAAGAAGATGGTTATGCAATTATTGGATATTGTGAATACTCACCCAACAAAGATCCTGAATAATCTAGATAGATGATATGAATAGATACTCTTATTTAGTGTTCACCCACTTGTTGGTGCTTAAAATGGTCTCACCCCATCTGTGCCTTTGAAAAATTATTCATTCACGGCCTCTGTCATTTTCTCCTTCCCCGTATGGTGCTTGGTCGGTCTTATTGTCATTTTTAGTCTGCTCCTGGGTCGAGGATCATGTGTGGGCCTGCATTTGTCTCATGGTTCCTTTGTTCCTCTGAAAAAGCTCTATTTTGGGTCTCTCGTGCTATGTCCCTTCAAAACTCACGTTTTCCCATTTTCTCCATTCTCCACATTCGAAATTTTTTTGTTCTTGTCATTTTTGTCCTAGGTACTCAAGGAGAAATGAGTTGATGTGTCCCTAAAGGTCATGTTTGGGCCTTACAATAGTCTAAATTTTCTATCCTTGAAGAAAACCTCATTTCCTAGCTCAAATGGACATTTCTCTATGTTTTACTATTTGACGGGCATTTCTCACAATCAAATTTACATCATTCAGTGGACAGAAAACATGGCACCTCTTGGTTGGATGTCGATCAACTTAGTACTTCAGAAATTCTATAAAAAGCCTCAACTTTAAAATGTGTCCATGTGGAGGAACGGTGCCTGTCTAAAAATAAAAAAATTGGTTTGGCTTTGAAGTAGCGCTGGGAGGACACGTGGAGGGCTGGCAGGAAAGAGACACGTGGAGCCTTCCGCTGGGTTTCCATACTTAGAAAAATATCAAAAGGGTTTTCGAGAATTCCAAGACACGTGGAGGAATGACGCTCATTTGAAGATCTTCTTTTGGGCTTTGCCTTGGAGTAGCGCCGGGAGGACACGTGGAGGCTTCCTTGCTTTCCCATACTTAGACAAATTTTTATGCAGTTGGAGCAGTTTGGTGGAACAGAAACATGGCGAGCTCGTGCTCATTTAGGGTCTCTTGCTTTGGGTGCCATCTTGAAGTTGTGCCATGGAGACACGTGGAGGAACCGCGCATGTTCGGGGACCAGCCCTTGAGTTTCATTCTAAAGAAGCGCCAGGCTAACACGTGGAGGCCTCGCTCACTTTGCATTTTACTTAGACTTTTCAACGGCCAAAAGGAGATTGCCTTGGAGCATGACACATGGCACCTTCCACTAAACTTCAAGCATTCAGATAGACCTCACCGGGGCAGGACACGTGGCGAGCCCGCGCTCGTTCAAAGTATCAAAATTTTGGGACCATCTCAAGGAGCTCCGTGGTGACATGTGGCAATTTGAAAAGTCATAGGGGGCGGGTAGGCGGACCATCGGAGCAATTCAAAATTTTCACCTCTTTGTTTCATAAAGGTTAAATTAGCAAAAATGGCCCATGAGCCCAATGGGAAATAGTCAATGTTTTGCCCGGTCAATGGCGGAGGTGTGGACTGCGGAGGAAAATTGGAAAATTTTCCTTTTGAGAAAAAAGAGTTAAAAGTAAAAGGGGAAGCGTAGTTCCATTGGGACCCACACTGGACACGTGTCAAAAGTATTTCTCAAGGGTGGAGACACGGTGAAAACTTGGAAAAAATTCCTTTTTTCCAAAAGAGAGTTAAATGGCAGAATTTCTCCACGTTTCCTTTAGGGCCCACCTTAGGACATGTGTCAGGCCCATTTTCAGAAGCGGAGGTGCGAGCAAAATGGGAAATTTTTCCATTTTTTCAAAAGGGTAAAAAAAGGTCAAAGGAAGCCCCTGAGCTTGTTTTTTCTTCTTCCACGTGGATGACCCACATTCAAAATCAAAGATCAATGGCTGCTGAGTGTCCAAATCTGATTTTCCCCCCATTTTCTCTGTAAATATCCCGAAAGTGTGAATCTTCATGATTTCTTATTATTTTCTGTCCATGAATACATTTAGTGCTCCATTAATATTTACTTAGAGGTAAATATTTGTGTGTAATGTAAATGTTAATATGAATTGTTTAATAAACAACTCATATAACAATATTAGTTTTGGTGAGTTTCAATAGCTCACGTATTTAGGTGTTGAGAGAGAGTTTTGTGGGAGTGTTGTTGAACAACCTTCTTGTTTTTAGGAATGAATATTCCTATATATATGCAATCATGTGATATGAATTAATATTGATAATTATTGGTTTTTCATTTGGTTTGAGAACGTTATGGATCCTTGAGAGTGTAAGTACAACTATATTGTCATTTGAAGTGTTGGTTAACAATCCCCCATACAACATATGTGCCCATCTACCATCGATTCTTGCATCTAGCATCCATTCATGGCTTTGTTTGCAGCCCATTATAGAATCCTCCTGAGTAGCTCAATGTCGACCCCTTCATTTTAAATTTGATATGTTATATTGTGTTTGATTCTTTAGACCTTGCATCGAATTGGGTTGGGTGAATAAGGATAAAACATGTAGAGTGATGATCACGTAGCTGGAGGATGAGCTTGTTAAAAATTTGGTGATTAGATACAATTTTTACTAATCACTTCTATCTTCATTGCTGGGCACATAAAGGATTGCAATGAATATAGTTCCAGATCAGACCCTGTGCAGTCAAGTCATCAACATGCATTGATTCCCTGACCAATGTTCTATATTGATTTTTAGGAAAGCTTGCATAGTCATACGAAGCTCGAATAAACTGACTGTACCTGGCATCTAAGAAGTGCCCTGATTGGCTTGGGAGAAAATTACAGGATTGTGCTTATTCTGTAATTTATTGGCTTTTGAGGCTTGTATTTCTGAGGCCACGCTTCCACGCTCTTTACCTCTGCTCCACGAACTATCCACCACTAGTCAGATCCTATCGACCCTCAAAACCACATTCCTCACCATAGCATCACCAAGGATCCTCTCGCCACTTCAACAAACCTCCATGGTGTCTCTCCAAACTAAAGGTTGTCAAAACGTGGTTTAAATTTCAATCGTTTAAGGTATACGTTTTAGATCACATTTAAGTATTGATTTATATTCAATAGTCATCCTCATGTGAAGTCCACCATTAACCACGTATGTCATTCATCTATTTTGTGACATTCGTCTCCACCATTGCACTGTCATGGCCGTAGGAAGTGACATCAATTGAATTGATTAATAGTTATTATATTCCATCATATCCACGTGTTTCCTTCTTTTGTGTTCATATTCCAATTCACATGATAGAGAATTTGCTGCTCAAGATAGTGAAGAAGACTTTCTCTTCTAAAAAGAATGCATCCACTGGAGGATGGAGGCACATGAGGCTGGAGGTCATTCAGTGACCTCTCATTAGTCACCAATGATGGGGCCACACGAAGCTGTGGTGATAGTGTGTGTGTGAGTTTGTTTTTTATTTCAGAGTTGCAGTTGATTTCAGTTGTGTGCAACATGATTCTTTTTCAGTGTTCCTGTTATGGCTTGAATAAGTGAAATGTTCACATTGAGGGGGGGAACATGGTCTCAATGTTCCATTTTCTCTTTTCATATTTGTTATCAGTGAGCAGTGTTTCCTACATAATTCCCTGAAGGAAAAGCATAGTGGATAGATGAAAGCACAAGGAAAAGTAGCATCATGATATTGAGGTTGTTGGTTGTCCTGTAAAACCATCCCTGTTGAGGTTGTTGGTTTTCCTATAAAACCATCCATGTTGAGGTTGTTGGCTGTCCTATAAAACCATCCATGTTGAGGTTGTTGGTTGTCCTGAAAAACCATCCAGATCATGAGCATGCACGGGCGGCACGCTGCGAAGGAAGGAAGTGCAATTTTTTTCTCCCATGTTCGCACTAAGGGGGGGAATGTTAGGAATACATTTAGTGCTCCATTAATATTTATGATTTAATATTTACTTAGAGGTAAATATTAGTGTGTAATGTAAATGTTAATATGAGTTGTTTAATAAACAACTCATATAATAATATTAGTTTTGGTGAGTTTCAACATCTCACGTATTTAGGTGTTGAGAGAGAGTTTTGTGGGAGTGTTGTTGATCAACCTTCTTGTTTTTAGGAATGCATATTCATATATATATATATGCAATCCTGTGATATGAATGAATATTGAGAATTATAGTTTTTTCATTTTCTACATGCCAAGTAGAGGAGTGAGTTAATTTTGATATCTAGAGTTTGGTGGAGGAGATCTGGAGGCGTCTTTCACCATTAAAGTAATTTGACTCTCGGCCCGGTCTGGTTTTCCATTTTTCTTCTCCTAAGCATGCAAGGGACCATATTTGATTGATATGGGGTGAAAGTGGTTGGCGAATGGATGGAGGCATGTTTTTCCCAAGAAAAGAGTTGAATGCGGGAAGAAATTGAAAATATTTTCCCTCGAGAACACCGGAGACTTTTACAGATCTGATTTTGCGAATCATGAAAGAATCATGGCAAGCACTGGTGCATTTAAAGTTTTTCTATTTTGGGAGGAAGGGGCTCTGTTGGAAATTCTATAAAGGGCATGAATTCATCGTGTAAATGGTTGGGAGGTCGGAAGTTGGGAGTTTTTTGAAAGACCAGGACTAGTTTTCTCCAACAGAAAAAGCTTGACAGAGCCCATCCATTTTGAGAAGCCATCTAGAGAAGCCTATATCTCTCTTTGTGTCAAATTTGATCGTGTCAAGGTGGTTGCAAGTGTAAAACCATTGACAAGCTTTGATATTGTTCTGGAAAATTTTCCTTGCTGATAAATTTGATCAAACTTTGAGTTATTCTATGTTAATCTTGAGTAAAGTGTATTTATTTCATCTCTTAATGCATACGAGTAGTTTTTCTTATTTCTATTGCAATATTGTACCAAAATAGGGTCAAATCACATAGGTCTCAGTCCTTGTGATAGTTTAGTGGCATCTGTAATTTCATTTCTCAGAAGAGCCTTCATCTGGGAGTGGGATATACGGTTTAAAATCACTTTTCTTTCATTTTGTTGATAGATATTCTCTGTAAGCCTCTGGGTGTATCTCAGGCATGAATTGGTTTAAATCTTGGTGCTTTATTGGGTCTTCTAACTCAATCCTTCATTACAAAATCCCACAAGTTGTGTGAAATAGTGTTGATTTGGGCCTCCATTAAAGCACATATTCTATTTGAGGAAACAATTTAACTTTTTGTGGCATTTTGTTGATTGAATCTTTCCATTTTGCATAAGCTCTCAAGGATCTTGTGAGTCAAGTTCATCTTGTCTCCCCTCCCACAAAAAATCTATTTAAAAAACTAATCCTACTCATACTACCCCTATTTTTGCTCTATATACCCACCCAAGACCAAAATCCTTTTACTAAAGTATGCAAAAAAAATTAGGGTCTTAGATGTCTTTAGTAACCTTTGCCTTGTTGTGAAGATATCTCCATGATTTGGAAGTGACAACTCGTGAGAGTCAGATGTGGTGTGTTGATCATATTTTCCCCAAGGCCTTCTCCACAAAATTTATGCAAAAGAAAGGTAACTGTATCTCCTTTCAAATAACTAAGGTTACAAAATAGGTTCTCTTACCTTGGTTGAAAGGCACAACCTAAAATAGTTAGGATAAGATCACATCCTTTTTAGGTGCTATCCATCTCTCCACAAATCCAAGTAACAAAGGGACAACTAGATTTCTCCCAGCTACAAAATGACATACATTTATGATCTATTTTCCTCTAAGATCCCTGTTGAATCTGTGTTGCTTCTTGGTTTGAAAAGGAGAACAAATTTGGGTACCGACACTTATGGCGCCATTGTCGGGGATTTGTTAATATGGAGTTTCATTGAGTTATTGATTTGCAGTCCATTCACATCCATTTTTCCCATCAACAACACTTATGGCACCATTTCCGGGGATTTGTTAATCTAGAGTTTCACTGAGTTATTGATTTGTAGTCCATTCACATCCATTTGGCCCATCAACATCACTTATGGCATCATTGTGGGGACTATTTTTGAATTGCTGAGACTAATTTTCTAATTCACTATCAGTTCATATCTATTTGGCCTTTACATCTGACATTCAAGCCCTAGTAAAGCACTTCTTGTATGCTCCAAGTGTTCTATGAAACTTCTCCAGTTTCTACAAGTTTTCCACGGGTATTCTTTGATAAATTTTGGTGAAGAAAGGTCAAAAGCTTTCTATTTCTAGTTTCTAGCATTGGCAAATAGTTAATAGATCATATTTAGTGCATTTGCACAACTAAGGTGAAAATCCTTAGTGGCGACTCCCTGTTGATCTGATTCTTAAAAGTACCAGTGTCTTAAACCTCTGTCAAGTAAGAATTGTTACTAATATTTGCAAAGCTAGAAGGCAGAAGATATTTCTTTGCTAGGGATCCTACTAGGACATTGTTTCTAGAGCTAGGAAAAGAAAAATCAAAAGAAGAAAATCCTAGAGAGTTGTGGGAGAACAACAAATAAGAAGGGGGATCTCCATTGATGAAAGTGAATGGCCTATCATTGAAGACTTCCATTCAAGTGACTCTGAATCAGGTAGCCTCTTTGTGGAATTGAATTCTCTAGCTGGGAAGGGCTTTCATTTGATTTTGAAAGATTTGCTTCACATTTTGCACCTATCTTTTCTGAAGTAGATAGGGATTTCCAAGAAGCAAGGCCTTTGGGGATCTCCATTTTGAAAACTACACTCTTGTGTTCCAAGGACCTTCTACCCCCATCAGTTTATCACCCCTCCAGGATCACCTCCTCGAATCAATATGGCTCAACCCAGACCCCTTTTTTGTAAACACTTTTGGACCTATAAATTTTGTGGGGATGGCTGGTTATAAAAATGCAGTACCTCAAGATGTAAGGAACAAACTTCCTAAGTTCCAGGGAAACAATGCCATAACTGGTGACCAACATCTAAAGCTCTTCCTCAATATGATGGAAGATTTTGAGATTGAGGATGAAGATGTGTACATCAAATTGTTGTTCACATTATAGAGGAGGATGCAAGGGATTGGTACAAAGCATTGCTAGATAACTCTATTAACTCTTGGGTTGAGATGAAAAATGCATTCAGATTGCAATATGGTGATAGGAATGACCATAGGTTTCTTCTATCAGAGTTTGAAAACATCAAGAAGAATCCCAATGAGCCAAGACATGATTTCAACACAAGGTTCAATAAGACCTTGAGTAGATTTCCTATTAGGATAAGGCCATGTGATGAGTCATGTTTGATCAAATATGCTGATGCATTTGATAAAAAGGTTGCATATTACTTAAGACACAAGAAACCCACAAATTTGAGGCAGGGCTTCACCATGGCTTTGCAAATAGAGAACAACATCAAGGCAATTAGAAAGCCTCCAAAGAGGGAAGGTGTAAAGTTGGTTAACCTAGAAACACCTCAGAAAAGTAAGGCTGCTAATTTGGAGGAGGTTGTGAAAACTTTGGCAGGGGTTGTCAAGGAGGTCTCCTACAAACTAGCCCAGATGAGAAAGGATTTGGGCAGAGCTCACAAGAACAACACAAGCAACAAGGCCAAGATAGATTTACAAATCATCAAAGAATTGATGATAAAGGAAAATTAGTTGTTGGATTTGGGAATAGGTAGCCTTAAGGTAGAGAAAGTAGAATGGTTCCTAACCCTTTGGCTGCTAGAGTTGCTGTTGTGGAAGAAACATAAGTCATTGATTGGTGTGATAGATGTTTCATGCCCCATGCTCCTTATGAAGAAGATCAGCAAGAAGAAAATGCAGCTGATAATAAGAGTGATGATTATTTTTGCATGATGGGGTGCTCCACCAGCTCACAACAAGGGGCAACCTCAATTGAGGTGATAAGTGCTAGAACTGCTGCCACTTTTTGGGACTACATTCATAGAGTACATATTCATCCTCCCTCTCACTTTATAAGTAGATAATGTACAAGCTTTTGAATTTCCCAATAATGAATTTGAATATTTAAGGGATTTAATGATAAAAACATATGATGGAGGAATCCCATCTGAGGAGGACAAGAAATTATTAATGAATGTTGTTGTGGCTCAAGAGAAGGAATATAACACAAGAAGTAAGGTTATCAAAGGGGCAGGGCCTCAGGCCAAGCCAAAATCTCCCTTACTTTCTAACATTCCTAAAGAGGCTCCTAGGAAAGATCCATCTACCAAAATCCCTGCATTTCCAAGAAAAAATCATACCCCTCCTTATGCTCAAGCTATCAAGAATCATGTGCCACCCAATGAATGTATCAACTTTCCTTCCAATACTTGCCTTGCCCAAGAATGTCCCATATGACATTGCCCAAGTTTTGAGTCAAATCAAAGTCTTTGTTCCAATTGTTGAGTTGTTTAGGATTCCTGAGCACAAGAGGAGAGCATTTGAATACTTGGGATTGAGTGAAGAGAAGACAACCCTAGGAAGAAATGTGAACATTGTGGAGAATCCTCTAGCCATTGAAGAGTCTGAGACACCATCAGCATCAAAAGAGCTAGCTGAACCACCTGAGGTTTATTTGGGGACATCTTTGGTAGAATCTCAGCTGAATGTGGATCCATTCTTCACTACTTTGATCATCAAAGATATGTTGCTCCATAAATATGTTTGACTAAGGGGCAAATCATGCAATTTCATGCCTTTGGAGGTCATGAATGAGCTGAATATTAAGGTAACAACAACATATGGGAAGTGCACTTCCATGGACTTCATAGAGGTGCCAGTAATGGGATGTGTGAAGGGTTTGGTGGTGCTACTTGTAACCTACCCAGGTAAAAATTTAAAGCTTGATGTTTTCATAGATGATTTCCCAACCAAGTGGGGTATGTTATTATCAAGAAAATGGGCTACAAGTGTTGGTGGTAGTGTCCAAATGGACATGTCTTATGCCACCATCCCAGTTGAGGGAAGCCTTGTCAGGTTATATGGGGAGAAGAAAATGTTGCACCTTATTGAGGATCCCAACAATGCGTCCTATGAAGTATTGTATACAAATGTTGATGCTGACAAATTTGTGGGATTTGCTGATGGAAAAGAGCACAAGATTGAGGAGTCTAAGTGTCTTGAGTAGGCAAGCTCTCCTTGGACTTTATTGTTTGATGGAGCTTGCTCCAAATTTGGAAATGGTGTCGGTGTTGTCCTAATTTCTCCAAGCCAGGAAAGGTTTGTTTTTTCCTTTAAGCTTAACTTTGAGTGTACTAACAACATTGCTGAGTATGAGGCATTGTTGTTAGGTTTAAGAATTTCTTGGAAGTATGGTGTCAGGGACATCATTGTCAAATGAGACTTAAATTTAGTTGTCAAGCAAGTCAGAAAATTATATGAAAAAAAGAATCAACGATCAAACAAAGACAAGCATGTAGTTTGGGACTTCATTGAGATGTTTGACTCCTTCAAAATTGTGCATCATGACAGGAGGTTCAATGATTTGGCAAACAAGCTAGCAATGTTGGGGTCTCGGTTTGACAGTTCTGCAACATCCCCTTATTGTGAATATGAGGTGGAGGTAGTGAAAAGACCCTTTGTCCCTGAAAATATAAAATATTGGTAGGTTTTTGATGATGAGGCTCAGGTCAGAAGGTTCCTGCAAAATGATGGAGAGTTTGCTAATCAAAACATTGATTGGGAGCCAATGGTTTGTACAACAGAGGGGAAGGAAACCTTATTTGGCAAAGGCATCATCCAACTAAAGACCAACACCATTCCTAGAGGGCTGGTTTCTCTTGAATCAAATTTTGATAATGTTGACTACATTATTAATAGGCATATGGCAGCCTTGAGGGATGTTGAGGAGCATGACCTTGGCACGAAGGAGAAACCAAGGAATATTTGGTTGGGCAGCAGTCTCAGCAAAGATGAAAAGTAGTCATACATCCAGTTGTTAAATAAATACCAAGATTGCATGGCTTGGACCTATTCTAAGCTCAAAGCATATAGAGAAGACATGTTCCAGCATGAGATTCCCTTGAGCCCAGTGCAAAACCCTTCAGGAAGAAGCAGAGGCCAATTAATCCTTTGTTATCTCTCAAAATGCAAGAGGAGCTGAAGAAGCTAAGGGATGGAGGAATTATCTAGCCCACAAGGTATTCTTCTTGGGTTGCCAACCTAGTGCCAGTAAGAAAGAAGAATGGTGACATCAAGTTGTGTGTGGACTTCAGGAATCTAAACAAGGCATCAATGAAGGATAACTATCCTTTACCTAACATGGAGCACATGTTGTAGTTGGTGACTAGTTCTGAGTTACTTTCTACTTTAGATGGCTTCTTTGGTTATAATCAAGTCATGGTGAAAGAATCAGAAAGGATCAAGACAACCTTCACTACTCCATGGGGAATGTATGTATATGTTAGGATTCCCTTTGGTCTGATGAATGTTGGAGCCACTTTTCAGAGAGCAATGGATGTTGCTTTTGCTAGTTACATCAATGACTTTATTTTTGTTTACCAAGATGATGTAACAGTGTTTTCAAGAAGGAGAAGTGACCATTTTCTGCACTTAGAGAAGATGTTGATAAATTGAGAATATGATCTCACTCAATCCAAAGAAATTGATCGAAAAAATTGTAGAGAATATGTTTGATAAATTGGGGAATATGACATCTCACTCAATCCAAAGAAATGCCATTTTGGAGTGCAAAAGGAAAAATTTCTCGGTCACATTGTGTCATAGGAAGGAGTGATGATTGATCCAGAAAGAGTGGAGGCCATCAACAACATCACAATTCCAAGAACCAAAAGAGGAATTCAGTCCTTCTTTGGGTAAATAAACTTCATTAGAAGGTTTATATCAAACTTTGCTGAGTTGACTATCCCAATCACTTCCATGTTAAAGAAGGATTAGATCATCAAATGGGAAGAGGTTTTCATCCAAGATTTCAATGGAATCAAAGAGGCATTGAAGCATGCCCCTATTTTAGCAGCCCCAGATTACAAGAAACCTTTCCAGTTGTTTTATTTCACTTTAGAAAACACTATTGCTTTTGTCTTGCTACAGAAGGATGATGAAGGGGCTGAGAGGCCCATTTCCTTTTTCAGTAAGGCTTTGCAAGGAGCAGAATTGAAATACACCATCATGGAAAAGCAAGCATTTTCCTTGGTCAAAGCAACAAAGGTTTTCAGGCCTTATATTTTAAGTTCAAAAGTTGTTGCTTATGTTCCCCATACCATGGTAAAATACATCCTATCAGAGATGGAAGTCTCAAGTAAAAGATGTAGATGGGTGAAAAATTACAAGAGTATGATATGGACATCCAAACCATAAAGTTGGTGAGAGGTTTGGGGTTAGCTAAGCTCATGGCTAAGAGAAACTTGCAGACCATTGAGGTAAATGAGATTGAGGAAGAAAGGGCAAGTTGTTTTTGAAAGATTGATGAGTTTTGAGTGGTACAAGGATGTGATGTTCTATCTCGACACTTAAACTACCCTGAGCATTTGAATAAAACTAGAAAAGAGATCTTAAGTTGGCTTCCTAGAAATATGTCATTTTTTATTTTGGGTTGGCATGGAAAAACCCAGAGGGAGTTCTTTTAAGATGCATCACTGAAGATGAAACCCCAAAATAATTGTTGATCTCCATGGAGGAGTTTGTGGGGGGCATTTTTGTGACAAGAGTCACAACACATAAGATCCTAAGGGCTGGTTATTGGTGGCCAAATATTTTCAAGGATGCAACCATGTTGGTCAAAAGATGTGAGAGTTGTCAGCGTTTCTCTGGAAGGCTGAAGGCTTCAGGCTCCCTACCTTTGCAGTCTGTATCAATTGAAGCCCCATTTAAGCAATGGGGAATGGACTTCATTGGTGAGATTTCAGACCCTTCAAGTGTTGGCCATAAGTGGATTCTTGTAGCCACTGATTACTTTACCAAGTGGGTGGAAGAAATCCCCACCAAGAAGGCTACACACCAAGTTGTCATGGATTTTGTGCTAAACAATATTATTTGTAGGTTTGGAGTACCAGTCAAAATCATAGCTGATAATGCCATGAGTTTCAGGCTAGACCTCTAGTGGCAATGTGTAAAGGATATGGGATCAATTTGACATATGCCTCTAATTATAATCCCCAAGGAAATGGACAAGTTGAGTCTAGCAATAAGAATTTGCTAAATATTATCAGAAGAACCTTGGAGTTGAACAAGAGAAAATGGGGTGAACAACTGAAGTTTGTTGTCTGGGCTGATAGGATCACTATCAAAAGAGCCACTAGAAAGAGTCCATTTGAGTTGGTATATGGGACTCAGGCCCTGCTGCCCCTACATATGCAATTATCTTCATATCAGTTCATTCAACAACTAGGAAGATCAAGAAGTGAGTCCTCATGATGCCCGCATCAACCAGATTGTTGAGCTTGATGAAGAGAGGAGGGCATCTCACCAGAGGCATATAAGGTTTAGAGAAAAGCTAAAGAAACTGTTTGACAAGAAGGTCACTCCTAAAGCCTTCAATATTGGAGATCTTGTGCTATTATGGGATAGAATGCATGAGGATAAGGGAAAACATGGCAAGTTTGATTCATTGTGGATGGGCCCTTACTCCATAGACATCAGAATTAGTGAACACACCTTCTTCTTGAAGGATTTAGATGGTGAATTGTTTGAGCTACCTATTAATGGAAGGCATCTGAAGCATTTCTTGGATTGATTCCTCTGATTCAAGGTAAACACCTTTTGTATAGTGTATAGTCGGTTGTTTGTTTCTTGTTTTGTGTTTTGGTTTGTTTTGGTCCTCGGTGACCTATTTTTGCTGGCTTCTTTGTTTGTTTTTGGAGATGGCTATGTTCTCTACCTTGCAAAAGATGACTCCATTGCCCAATGGATATTTTGGCACTTGGTCTACTATTGTTCTTGTGGCACTCACAGGGAGTGCCCATCCCCGAGTCGGAGCCAATGTTGGTGCTCAAAATGGTCTCGCCCCATCTGTGCCTTTGAAAATTATTTATTCATGGCCTCTGTCATTTTCTCCTTCCCCGTATGGTGCTTAGTCGGTCTTATTTCCATTTTTAGTCTACTCCTAGGTCGAGGATCATGTGTGGGTCTGATATTTGTCTCATGGTTCTTTTGTTCCTCTGAAAAATCTATATTTTGGGTCTCCCATGCTCTGTCCCTTCAAAACTCACGTTTTCCCATTTTCTCCATTCTCCACAGTCAATTTGTTGTTCTTGCTCATTTTTTCCTAGGTACTCGAGGAGAAATGAGTTGATGTGTCCCTAAAGGTCATGTTTGAGCCTTGCAATAGTCTAAATTTTATATCCTTGAAGAAAACCTCATTTCCTAGCTCAATGGACATTTCTTTAGTGTTTTACGGTTTGACGGGCATTTCTCCCTGTCAAATTTACATCATTCAGTCGACAGGAAATCGTGGCACCTCTTAGTTGGATGCGGATCAGCTTAGTACTTCATAAATTCTATAAAAAGCCTCAACTTTAAAATGTGTCCACGTGGAGGAATGACACTTGTCTGAGAATCAAATTTTTGGTTTGGCTTTGAAGTAGTGCTGGGAGGACACGTGGAGGGCTAGCAAGAAAGAGACACATGGAGGCTTATGCTTTGGGTTTCCATACTTTGAAAAATTTCAAAAGGGTTTTCGGGAATTCTAGGACATGTGGAGGAATGACACTCATTTGAAGATCTACTTTTAGGCTTTGCCTTGGAGTAGCACTGGAGGAGACGTGGAGGCTTCCACTGCTTTCCCATACTTAGAAATTTTTTTATGCAGTTTGAGTAGTTTGGTGGAATAGGACATGTGGCAATCTCATGCTCATTCAGGGTCTCTACTTTGGGTATCATCTTGAATTTGTGCCATGGAGACACGTGGAGGAACCACACATGTTCGGGGACCGGCCCTTGAGTTTCATTCTAAAGAAGCACCAGTTGACACGTGGAGGCCTCCGCTCACTTTGCATTTTACTTAGACTTTTCAACAACCAAAAGGAGATTGCCTCGGAGCATGACATGTGGTGCCTTCCGCTAAACTTCAAGCATTCAGCTAGACCTCGCCGGGTAGGACACGTGGTGAGCCCGCACTCGTTCAAAGTATCAAAATTTTGGGACCATCTCAAGGAGCGTCGTGGTGACACGTGGCAATTTGAAAAGTCATAGGGGCGGGGAGGTGGACCATCGGAGGTAATTCAAAATTTTTTCCTCTTTGCTTCATAAAGGTTAAAATAGCAAAAATGGCCCGTGAGCTTGATGGGAAATAGTCAATGTTTTTCCCTCGATCAATGGCGGAGGTGCGAGACCCATGGAGGAAAATTGGAAAATTTTCCTTTTGAGAAAAAAGAGTTAAAAGTAAAAGGGGAAGCGTAGTTCCGCTGGGACCCACATTGGGACACGTGTCAAAAGTATTTCTCAAGGGCTGGAGATGGGGAAAACTTGGAAAATTTTCCTTTTTCCAAAAGAGATTCAAATGGCAGAATTTCTCCATGTTTCCTTTGGGGCCCACCTCAGGACATGTGTCAGGCCCATTTTTAGAAGCGGAGGTGCGAGAGAAAATGGGAAATTTTTCCATTTTTCAAAAGGGTCAGAAAAGGTCAAAGGAAGCCCCTGAGCTTGTTTTTGCTTCTTCCACATGGACGACCCACATTCAAAATCAAAGATCAACTGGCTGCTGAGTGTCCAAATATGATTTCCCCCCATTTTCCTCGTAAAGCTCCTAGAAGTGTGAATCTTCATGATTTCTTATTATTTTCTACATGCCAAGCAGAGGAGCGAGTTAATTTTGATATCTAGAGTTTGGTGGAGGAGATCTGGAGGTGTCTTTTTCCATTAAAGAGGTTTGACTCTCGGGCCCGGTCTGGTTTTCTATTTTTCTTCTCCTGAGCACGCAAGGGACCAAATTTGATTGATATGGGGAAAAAGTGGTTGGTGAATGGATGGAGGGTGTTTTTTCCTAAGAAAAGAGTTGAATGCGGGAAGAAATTGAAAATATTTTCCCTCGAGCACACTGGAGACTTTTGTAGAGCTAATTCCGAATCACGAAAGAATCATGACAAACACTGGTGCATTTAAAGTTTTTGTATTTTGGGAGGAAGGGGCTCTTTTGGAAATGCTATAAAGGGCACAAATTCATCATGAAAATGGTTGGGAGGTTGGAAGTTGGGAGTTTTTGGAAAGATCAGGACTGATTTTCTCCAACAGAGAAAAAAAAAAGCTTGACATAGCCCATCCATTTTGAGAAGTTGTCTAGAGAAGCTTTGTATATCTCTCTTTGTGTCAAATTTGATCGTGTCAAGGTGGTTGCAAGTGTACAACCATTGAAAAGCTTTGAGATTGTTCTGGAAACTTTCCCTTGCTGATAAATTTGATCAAACTTTGAGTTATTCTATGTTAATCTTGAGTAAAGTGTATTTATTTCATCTCTGAATGCATATGAGTAGTTTTTCTTGTTTCTATTGCAATCTTGTACCAAAATAGGGTCCAATCACATAGGTCTCAGTCCTTGTGATAGTTTAGTGGCATCTGTAATTTCATTTCTCAGAAGAGCCTTCATCTGGGAGTGGGATAAATGGTTTAAAATCACTTTTCTTTCATTTTGTTGATAGAGATTCTCTGTAAGCCTCTGGGTGTACCTCAAGTGTGACTTGGTTTAAATCTTGGTGCTTTATTGGGTCCTCTCGACTCGAGCCTTCATGATAAAATCCCATAGGTTGTGTGAAAGAGTGTTGATCTTGGGCCTCCATTAAAGCACATATTCTAGTTGAGGAAACAGTTTAACTTTTTGTGGCATTTTGTTGATTGAATCTTTCCATTTTGCATAAGCTCTCAAGGATTTGGTGAGTCAAGTTCATCTTGTCTCCCCTCCACCAAAAATATATTTAAAACAACTAATCCTACCCATAATACCCTTGTTTTTGCTCTGTATACCCACCCAAGACAAAAATCCTTTTACTAAAGTATGCAAAACATATCAGGGTCTCAGATGTCTTTAGTAACCTTTGCCTTGTTGTGAAGATATCTCCATGATCTGGAAGTGACAACTCATGAGAGTCAGATGTGGTGTGTTGATCATATTTTCCCCAAGGCCTTCTCCACAAAATTTATGCAAAAGAAAGGTACTTGTATCTCCTTTCAAATAACAGAGGTTAAAAAATAGATTCTCTTACCTTGGTTGAAAGGCACAACCTAAAATAGTTAGGATAAGATCACATCCTTTTGAGGTGCTATCCATCTCTCCACAAATCCAAGTAACAAAGGGACAACTAGATTTCTCCCCTGGCTACAAAATGACATACATTTATGATCTATCTGCCTCTAAGATCCCTGTTGAATGTGTTGTTGCTTGGTTTGAAAAGGAGAACAAATTTGGGTACCAACACCACTCATAAAAAATAAATAAGCCTCTTCTTCTACTTTCCAAGAAAAACACTTTAATCCTCGTCTAGTTTATCAAAGGAAGTAGTAAAAATACATGTTCCAAGAATCCTACCAACACTAAAGAATCACTTCCCACTCCTAGAACCACTCATTCCCAGAACCTTCTTTCCTTAAAATCCTCCTCTTTTAGGAAATAAGAACCTTTCTATCTTTCCTTGTTTGTCAATGGACCTATAAATTAAATAATTGCATTATTGACTTCGGTGCCTCTGACAATGTCATGCTTATAAAATTTTCTAACTCTATTGGTATAACTCTCAGCCTTTCTATTGGCCATTGTTACTACATGAAAATAAAATAATTACCTCTTTTAGGCCAGGTGAAATATTCTCAAGCCAGAATTTGCAGACTTCCCTAACAAGAGAATCAAGATGGAAATACTTGTGGAAGACATGTTAGCTACATATGGTATATTGTTGAGCCAAAGTTTCTATCACGATATTGGTGGGGATATAAAGATGGATTGGTCATACACCACCATACTCATCAATGGTAAAATGAATAATATCCTTCTGATAAATAAAATTAAATACATAGTTCAAAAACCAAATGACCCAAGGGAAGACATCTTATTTCAAGATTCGAGGTATGAAATATTTTTCATGACTTAAGAGGAAAATGATAAGTTGCCCATGTTGATGGAGGACTACACATGCTTCCCTTAATTTCTTAACAATTGTACCATGCAATGTTGCACCATAGTAACATTATATTCATATATGTTGCACAATATTTTTTTAATTTTAAATCAAACATACATATAGAATTAATATACATAGAATATACATACATAGAAGGATACCATGTGCAATGAATTCGAATCAAACATAGAAGTAATATCATTATGAAAACCAACACATGGATATATAATGTATCAAACTAAGTGTGTTGAACATGCACGTCTCTGAAAATATAAGTTCATAACATGTGTACATCTCGAACCAAGTGTGTCATACATATAGGACCACATGCGGTCGCATAAGGCTATATATACAATGTCCTATAAAGAATCATGAACTAGGACCAGCTGGCCCATATATATATCTATGTACATCCACGTCCTATGAATCTAATCATGAAACATCTTCCCTCTCTTTGCCCTGCTAGAAGTAGCATGTCCATTGTTGGTGCTCAAAATAGTCTCACCCCAATTTTCCTTTGAAAATCTATCGATTTACGACCTCTGTCACTTTATTTTTCCCGTGTTGTGCATGGTTAATCTTTGTTGCCATTTTTAATTTGTTCCTGGGTCGTAGATCACTTATGGGTCCATGGTTTGCTCCTTGTTTCTTTGTTCCTCTGGAAAAGGTCTATAATTTGGGTCTCTCGTTCTCTGTTCATCCAAAACTTGAGTTCTCCCATATTTTTAGTCTCCATAGTCGAGATTTGTCTTCCTTGTCATTTTTGCCCTAAATAATTGAAGAAAAATGAATGGATGTATCTCTGAGAAACATATTTGAGCCTTGTAACATTTCTAAATTCTCTGTCCTTGGAGAAATTTTCATTTTCGGGCTCGAATGATCATTTTTCTATATTTTACAGTTTGACGGGCATTTCTCCCGGTCAAATTTACATCCTTACATCGATAGGGGACATGGCTTCTTTTGGTTGGTCAAGGGGACGATGGGAAAATGCTTTGACTTATCACTTTTTGCTTTTTTGGTGAAAAGGCAAATTTGGTCCCGTGGCTCCGCTCAATCCTGATTGATTTTTTTTGTGCTTGCGTGGCTTCTTTTGATTGGATGGGGCACGGCGGGTCTATTTTTGAACTTGTTCTCTTTTTCTACTTTGGCAAAAAGTTTGAACCCGCCCCGCGCCACACGCCTCTCTGATTGGAGAAAAATTAAGAAGCAGGGAAAAAGGTCTCAGTTTGACCCCGCAAGAGGACGCGTGGCAAAACTAATGGCGAGATGTGGGCCTACGGAGGTAAGTTGGATATTTTTCCCCTTTGGAAAAATAGGGTAAAAGTCTAAAGTGGAAGTGCGCCCCACAAGTCATTTAAAAAAAAGGCCTTAATATTTTTGAAGGAGTGTCGCATTGACATGTGGAGGCCTCCGCTCACTTTGCATTTTTCTTAGACTTTTCAATAGCCAAAGGAGACTACCTCGGAGCATGACACGTGGCACCTTCCACTGAGCTTCAAGCACTTAGAAAAAATTTTCTAGAACAGACACGTGGCGAGCCCACGCTCGTTCAAGATATCAAATTTTGGGACCATCTCAAGGAGCGCCATTGTGACACATGGCAGTTTGAAAAGTCAAAGGGTGGGTAGGTAGACCATCGGGGGCAATTTGGATTTTTTTCCCCTTGATATGCAAATGACTAAAAACATCAAAATGGCCCACAAGCCCGATAAAGGGAAAAGTCAAAGCTTGCTCCATTCAAAGGCGGAGGTGCGGACCCGCGGAGGAAAGTTGGAAAATTTTCCTTTTGAGAGAAAAGAGTTAACAGTAAAAAAGGAAGCACAATTCCACTAGGACCTTCATTGGGACACGTGTTAGAAGCATTTCTCAAGGGAAGAGCTGCAGAGAAAACATTTTTCCTTTTTCCAAAAAAGAGGTAAGGTGGCAGAATTTAGGTGCGGTTCTTTTGGGACCCACCTAAGGAAACGTGTCAGGCTCGTAGCTCGAGGGTGGAGGTGTGGAACAAAATATGAATTTTTTTCATTTTTTCCAGAAGTTATAAAAATTCAAAGGAAACCCTCAAGTCTGTTTTTAAATTTGAATCTTCCACGTGGACGGTCCAAATTCAAAGATGAAATCAATGGCAGCTGTGCAACTGTATCTTATTATTCCACCATTTTCAATCCAGAGCTCTGGAAGTGCGAGTCTTCATGATTTCTTGGTATTTCCTACACGCCAAGCAAGGAGGGGAGTAAATTTGATATCTAATTTTGGTGGGGGAAATCTGAAAGACATCTTTCGCCATTAAAATGGTCTAGCTTTCGTGCCTGATCGGATTTTCCATTTTTCTTCCCCCGAGCACACAAGGAGCCATATTTGTAGATTGGGAGTGGGAGTGGTTGGCGAATATAAGGGAAAGGTCACCTACCAAAAGAGGGAGTTGAATGTGGGAGAGGCTCGAGGAGATCTACCCTCTAAGCACCTGAAGACTTTTTTACAAATCTGGTCCTGGAAATCACGATCGAAATCATAGCGAGCACTTGTGGCACTCAATGTCTAGTTTTTTTAGGGGGGAAAAGGGATCTGTTGTAAATATTATAAATGGCACAAATTTTTCGTGCAAAGGGTTGGAAGTTAGAGGTTGGAGTGTTAGAGGTTGAAGAAAATTCCCAAGAGGAAAATTTGACAAAGCCCGTCTTTTGAGAATTCATCTGAGAAATTAGGTTATCTCCTTTTGTATTAATTTTTATTGTGTGAAGGTGGTTGTAAGTGTATAACCATTGACAAGCTCTGAGATTGTTCTATGAAACTTTCCCCTACTAATAGACTTAATCAAATTCAAGTTTTTCTATGTTGTCTTGAGTAAAATATGTTGGTTTTATTTCTAAATGTATGTAAGTATTTTCTCTTGTTTCTGTTGCAATCTTGTATTAAAATATGACCCAATCACATAGGCCTCAATCCTTGTGAAAGTTTAGTGGCATCTATAATTTCATTTCTCAGAAGATCTTTCATTTGGGATTGGAATAAACGATTTAAAATCACTTTTCTCTCATCTGTTGACAGATATTGTCTATAAGCCTTTGGGTGTACCTTAGGCATGATTTGGTTTAGATCTTGATGCTTTTTGGGTTCTCTGACTCAGGCCTTCGTGATAGAAACTCAAAGATTGTGTGAAAGAGTGTTGATCTGGGCCTCCATTAAAGCACATATTTTGGTTAAAGAGACATTTTAACTATTTGTAGCATTTTGTTGGTTTAACCTTCCATTTTGTAAGATTCCTCAAGGATCTGGTGAATCAAGTTCACCCTACCCCACCTCCCACCAAAAATTCATTTCAACAACAACCAATCCTACCTATACTACCCCTGTTTTTCCTCATATGTATATAAATGCATAATATTTATACCAAAACATGTAGAAACAATCAGGGTTTCAAATGTCTTTAGTAGCCTGAACCTTGCCCAGAAAATATCTCCACTATCTAGAGTGACAACTCGTGAGAGTTATATTTTTTGCATTGATCATATTTTCTCCAAGGTCTCCTTAACATCTTCATTAAGAAGGATATCTCTCCACCTCCTCCATAACAACAGGCTATAAAAGGGTCCTCTTACCTTGGTTGAAAGGCACAACCTAAAATAGTGAGGATAGATCAAATCCTCTTGAGGGTGCTATCCATTTCTCTACATTTGAGTGACAAAGGGCCAATTAGATCTCATCCCCAGGATACAAAATGACTCATCATGATCTAATCTATCTCTAAGCTTCCTATCAAACCAGTGATGTTGCTCAGACTTTGAGGGAGAATCAATTTAGATACCAACACCTAAGTGGTGCCATTGTTGGGGACTTATTTGAGTTGATGAGACTATTTGTTGATTCACTACCTAGTTCATATCTATTTAGACCGTCAACAATGCTTCTAGTGCCATTGTCGGGGACATAGTGATTGCAGTTCATATTCAAACCCTGGTAAAACACTTCTTATATACTCTAAGTGTTGTGTGTAATTCTTTCAGTGTTCACACCTAGTGCATTAGCTTTCATTTGATAAATCTGGGCAAGGAAAATCCAGAATCTTTCCATTTCTAGTTTCTAGCATTGATAGACATTTGATAGATCATATTTAGTGCATCTTGCATAACTAAGGTGGAAATCCTTAGTGGTGACTCCCTGTTGATCTGATTTTAATGAGTACCAATGTCTTAAAACTCTATCAAAGTCATATTTGTTACTAATATTTGCAAAGCTAGAAGGAAGAAGATCTTTCTTTGCTAGGGATCCTACTAGGACATTGTTTCCAGAGCTAGGAAAAGCAAAATCAGAAGGAAGAAAATCCTGAGAGTTGTGTTGGAGATCAACAGACAAGAAGAGGGATCTCCATTGATGAAAGTGATCGGCCTATCATTAAGACTACCATTCAAGTGACTATGAATCAGGTAGCCTCTTTGTGGAATTGAACTCTCCAGCTGGAGAGGGGCCTTCATTTGATTTTGAAAGGTTTGCTTCACATTCTACACCTATCTTTTATGAAATAGATAGATATTTCCAAGAGGCAAGGCCTTTAGGGGGTATCCATTTTGAAAATTATACTCATGTGTTCCAAGGACCCTTTGCCCCTCATCAATTTTCACCCCTCCAGGATCACCTCCTCAAAGGAACATAGCCTTACCTCCACCTAGACCCCCTTTTTGTAAACACCTTTGGACCTATAAATTTTGTGGGAATGGTTGGATATCCAAATGCAATTCCTCAAGATGTAAGGAACAAAATGCCAAAGTTCCAAGGAAACAATGTTATTACTGGTGATCAACATCTAAATATTTTTATCAATATGATGGAATATTTTGAGATTGAACATGAAGATGTATATATCAAGCTATTTATCCATACCTTGGAAAAGGATGCTAGGGAATTGGTATAAAGCATTTCTAGATAACTCTATTGATTCTGGAATGAGATGAGTAATGCATTCAGATTGCAATATGGTGATAGGAATGACCCTAGGTTTCTTTTGATAGAATTTAAAAACATCAAAAAGAACCCTAATGAGTCAGTACATGATTTCAACACAAGGTTTAATAAGACCTTGAGAAGGTTTCCTGTTAGGATAAGGCCTTGTGATGAGTCATGTTTGATCAAATATACTTGATGCATTTGATAAAAAGGATGCATATTATTTAAGAGACAAAAACCCCAAAAATTTGAGGCAGGCCTTCACCATGGCTCTACAGATAGAGAAAAATATCAAGGCAATTGGAAAGCCTCCAAAGAGGGAAGGTGTAAAGCTAGTTAACCCAAAAAAACCTCAAACAAGCAAGGCATGGATTTGGAAGAAGTTGTGAAGACTTTGGCAGGGGCTATCAAAGAGATTTCATACAAGCTAGCCCGGATGAGAAGGGAATTGGGCAGAGCTCACAAGGTCAACACAAGCAACAAGGCCAAGACAGATTCACAAACCACCAAATATCTGATGATAGAGGCAAGTGACCTGTTGGATCTGGAAATAGACAGTCCCAAGCTAGGGATAATAGAATGGTACTTGATCCTTTGGCTATTAGGGTTGCTTCGGTGGAGGAGAAAAATGTCATTGATTGGTGTGACAAATGTTTCATGCCTCATGTTCCTTGTGAAGAAGATAAACAAGAAGAAGAAGAAGCTGATGATAATGATGATGATGTCTGCATGATGGGTTGTTCCACGAGCTCACAAGGGCAAACTTCAACTGAGGTGATAAGTGCTCAGACTCTTGACTACCTTTTGGGATTGCATTCATAGGGTACCTATTATTCCTCTCTCTCATACTTTGGAAGTAGATAATGTACAAGATTTTGAATTTCCCAATAATGAATTTGAATATTTAAGGGCTTTAATGATAAAGAAGTATGATGGAGGAATCCCATCTGAGGAAGATAGGCAGTTACTGATGAATGTTGTGGTTTCTCAAGAGAAGGAATATAACACAAGGAGTAAGGTTATCAAAGGGGCAAGGGCCTCAAGCCAAGCCTAAAGCTCCCTTACTTTCAAACATTCCTAAAGAGGCTCCTAGAAAGAGGCACTGCTAAAAACCCTACAATTCCAAACAAAAATCATACCCCTCCTCATGCCCAAGTTGTCAAAAATCTTGTACCACCTAATGAGTGTGTTGGCTTTCCTTCCAATACTTCCTTGCCAAGGAATGTCCCATATGACATAGCCCAAGTTTTAAGTCAAATCAAAGTCTCTATCCCAATTGTTGAGTTGCTTAGGATTCCTGAGCACAAAAAGAGAGCATTTGAATACTTGGGATTGAAAGAAGAGAAGAATTCCCTAGGCAGAAATGTAAATGTTGTGGAGACTCCTCCGATTATTCAAGAATTAGAAACACCACCAACATTGGAGGAACTAGGTGAACCTCCTAAGGTCTATTTGGGACATCCTTGGTGGACTCTTAGATGAATGTGGATCCATTCTTCACCACTTTGATCATTAAGGATAGGCTTTGCACAACTGCATGTTTGACTTAGGGGCATCATGCAATGTCATGCCTTTGGAGGTCATGAATGAGCTAAACATCAAAGTGACAGCAGCATATGGGAAGTGCACTGCCATGGACTCCAGAGAAGTGCCAGTAGTGGGATGTGTGAAGGGTTTGGTGGTGCAGCTTGCAGCTTACCCAGGAAAAAACTTAAAACTTGATGTTGTCATTGTTGACTTCGCCTGACCAAGTGGGGCATGCTACTATCAAGAAAATGGGCTACAAGTGTTGGTGGGAGTGTCCAAATGGATATGTCCTATGCTACCATTCCAATTGAGGGTAGCCTTGTTAGGTTGTATGGGGAAAATAAGATGTTGCACCTCATTGAGGATCCCAACAATGCATCCTATGAAGTGTTGTACACAAGTGTTGATGCATATAACTTTGTGGGATTTGTTGAGGGAAAGGAGACTTTGTTTGGCAAGGGCATCATCCAGCTAAAGACCAATACCATTCCTAGAGGTCTAATTGCTCTTGAGTCCAATTTTGATAATGTTGATTGCATTGTTAACAGATGATATAAGCAGCCTCGAGGGACATTGAGGAGCATGATCTTGGCACATAAGAAAAGCCAAGGAAAATTTGGTTAGGCAGCAATTTGAGTAAGGAGGAGAAGCAATCATACATCCAGCTATTGAAAAAATACCAAGATTTTATGGCTTGGACCTATTCTAAACTAAAGGCATACAGAGAAGACCTATTTCAACATGAGATCCCCTTGGTGTCTAATGCAAAGCCATTCAGGCAGAAGTAGAGGCCTATCAATCAAATCTTATCTCTCAAGATGCAAGAGGAACTGAAGAAGCTGAGAGATGGAGGGATTATCCAGCCCACAAGGTACTCTTCTTGGGTTACAAACCTAGTGCTAGTCAGAAAGAAAAATAGTGACATCAGGTTATGTGTGGACTTCAGAAATCTAAATAGAGAATCAATGAAGGATAATTATCCTTTACCAAATATGGAGAACATGTTGCAGTTAGTGATTGGTTCTGAGTTTCTTTCCACCTTGGATGGTTTCTCTGGTTATAACCAAGTCATGGTGAAGGAATCATAAAGGATCAAGAAAGCCTTCACTACTCCTTGGGGGACCTATGTCTATGTAAGGATGCCCTTTGGTCTAATGAATGCCAGAGCCACCTTTCAAAGAGCAATGGATGTTGCTTTTGTTGAATTTATCAAAGTTTATCAAGATGATGTAACTGTATTTTCTAGAAAGAGAAGTGACCAATTTTGCACTTGGAGAAGATGTTGATAAGATGTAGAGAATATGGCATCTCACTCAATCCAAAGAAATGTCATTTTGGAGTGCAGAAGGAAAATTTGCTTGGTCACATAGTGTCACAAGAAGGAGTGATGATTGATCTAGAAAGAGTAGAGGCCATCAACAAGGTCCCAATCCCAAAGACTAAGAAAGGAATTTAGTCCTTCTTTGGGAAAATAAACTTCATTAGAAGATTCATATCAAACTTTGCTGAGTGACCATTCCAATCACTTCCATGTTGAAGAAAGAGCAGATCATCAAATGGGAGGAGACTGCCATCCAAGCTTTCAAGGATCAAAGAAGTACTAAAGCATGCACCTGTGCTGGCAAGCTCCAGATTATAAGAAGTCTTTCCAACTATTTTCCTTTGCTTCAGAGAACACTATTGCTTCTATTCTGCTACAGAAAGGATGATGAAGGGGCTGAGAGGCCAATTGCCTTCTTTAGTAAGGCCTTACAGGGGGCTAAGCTAAAGTACACTATCATGGAAAAGTAGACATTTGCCTTAGTAAAAGAAAAAAAGGTTTTTAGACCTTACATTCTAAGTTCTAAAGTGGTTGCTTATGTTCCCCACACCATGGTAAAGGACATCTTGTCAGAGATGGAAGTCTCAAGCAAGAGATGCAGGTGGGTGAACAAATTGCAAGAATATGATATGGATATCCAAACCACGAATTTAGTGAGAGGTTTGGGCTTGGCTAAGCTTATGGCTTGAGAGAAACTTGCAAACTATTGAGGTAAATGAGGTAGAAGAAGAAAGGGTAGATGTTTTTCAAGCATTGATGAATTCTGAGTGGTATAAAGATGTAATCTTTTATCTCAAACATCTGAACTTCCCTGAGCACTTAAGTAAGAACCAGAAGAGAGCCCTTAAGTTGGCTTCCCAAAAATATGTCATCACTGATTATGGGTTAGCTTGGAAGAACCTAGAGGGAGTCCTCTTAAGGTGTATTACTGAAGAAGAAGCCCCCAAGATAATTGCTGACCTCATGGAGGAGTTTGTGGGGGAATTTTGCTACAAGAGTCACAACACACAAGATCTTGATGGCTGGTTATTGGTGGCCAACTCTTTTCAAGGATACAACCTTGTTGGTTAGAAGATGTGAAAGCTGCCAATGCTTCTCTAGAAGACTGAAAGCTTGTGCTCCCTTCCTTTGTAGCCTATATCAATTGAAGCCCCATTCAAGCAATGGGGAATGGATTTCATTGGTGAGATTTCAGACCCTTCAAGTGTTGGCCATAAGGGATTTTTGTAGCAATTGATTATTTTACTAAATGGGTGGAGGCAATCCCCACCAAGAAGGAAACACACCAAGTTGTCATGGACTTTGTGTTGAACAACATCATCTGTAGGTTTGGGGTACCAGTCAAGATTGTAGCTGATAATGCCATGAGATTTAGAGCTAAGCCTTTGGTGGCAATGTGCAGGGAGTATGGGATTAACTTGACATATGCCTCCAATTACAATCCCCAAGGAAATGGACAAGCTGAGTCCAGTAATAAAAATTTGTTGAAGATCATTAGAAGAACATTGGAGCAAAACAAGAGAAAGTGGGGTGAACAATTGAAGTTTGTTGTTTGGGCAGATAGGATCACTTTGTCAAGAGGGTCACTAGAAAGAGTCCATTTGAGTTGGTATATGGGACTCAGGCCCTACTACCTCTTCATATGCAATTGTCTTCATATCAGTTTATGCAACAACTGGAAGATCAAGAGATAGGTCCTTATGATGCCCGCATTAATCAGATTGTTGAGCTTGATGAAGAGAGGAGGGTGTCCCACCAGAGGCATATAAAGTTCAGAGAGAGACTGAATAATTTATTTGACAAAAAGGTCACTCCTAGAGCTTTCAATGTTGGAGATCTTGTGCTACTATGGGATAGCAGACATGAGGATAAGGGAAAACATGGAAAATTTGACTCATTATGGATGGGCCCTTACTCCATTGATATCAGGATTGGAAAGAATACCTTCTTTCTCAAGGACTTAGATGGTGAACTGCTCAAATTTCTTGTTAATGGTAGGCATTTGAAACATTTCTTGGATTGATTCCCCTGAATCAAGGAAGAAAATATTTTATACAATGTATAGTTTGTTGTTTGTTCCTTGTCTTTTGTGTTTTTGCTCATTCTGGTCCTCGGTGACCTATTTTTGTTGGTTTCTCTATTTCTTTTTGAAGATGGCTCTATGTCTCTGCTCTGTAAGCTGACTCCATTTCCCAATGGATGTTTTTTGCACTTAGTCTACCTTTGTTCTTGTGGCACTCATAGGGAGTGCCCATCCCCGAGTCGAGCCGATGTTGGTGCTCAAAATAGTCTCGCCCCAATTTTCCTTTGAAAATCTATCAATTTATGGCCTCTATCACTTTCTTTTTCCCCATGTTGTGCCTGGTTAATCTTTGTTGCCATTTTTAATCTGTTCCTGGGTCGTAGATCACTTATGGGTCCATGGTTTGCTCCTTGTTTCTTTGTTCCTCTGGAAAAGGTCTGTAATTTGGGTCTCCCATTCTCTGTTCATCCAAAAACTTGGGTTCTCCCATGTTTTTGGTCTCCATGGTCGAGATTTGTCTTCCTTTTCATTTATGTCCTAAATAATTGAAGAAAATGAATGGATGTATCTTTGAGAAACATATTTGAGCCTTGTAACATTTCTAAATTCTCTGTCCTTGGAGAAATTTTCATTTTCGGGCTCGAATGATGGTTTTTCTATATTTTACGATTTGACGGGCATTTCTCCCGGTCAAATTTGTATCCTTACATCGACAGGGGATGTGGCTTCTTTTGGTTGGTCGGGGACGACGGGAAAATGCTTTGACTTATCACTTTTTGCTTTTTTGGCGAAAAGGCAAAATTTGGTCCCATGGCTCCGCTCAATCCTGATTGGTTCTTTTGGTGCTTACGTGGCTTCTTCTGATTGGATGGGGTGTGGCGAGTCTATTTTTGAACTTGTTCTCTTTTGCTACTTTGGCAAGAAATTTGAACCCACCCCGCGGCCCCGCCAGGATCTGATTGGAGCAAAATTAAGAAGCGAGGAAAAAGGTCTCAATTTGACCCCGTAGGAGGACGTGTGGCAAAACTAATGGCGGAGAGATGCGGGCCTACGGAGGTAAGGTGGATATTTTTCCCCTTTGGAAAAATGGGGTAAAAGTCTAAAGTGGAAGCGCACCCCCAAGTCATTTTAAAAAAAAAAAGGCCTTAAGGTTTTTGAAGGAGCATCGCATTGACACGTGGAGGCCTCCACTCACTTTGCATTTTGCTTAGAATTTTCAATGGCCAAAGGAGACTACCTCGAGCATGACACATGGTGCCTTCCACTGAGCTTCAAGCACTCAGACAAACTTTTCTGGAACATGACACATGGCGAGCCCACGCTCGTTCAAGATATCAAATTTTGGGACCATCTCAAGGAGCACCATTGTGACACATGGCAATTTGACAAGTCAAAGGGGTGGGTAGGCGGACCATCGGGGGAAATTTGGATTTATTTCCCCTTGATATGCAAATGACTAAAAACATCAAAATGGCCCGCAGGCCCGATAAAGGGAAAAGTCAAAGCTTGCTCCATTCAAAGGCGAGGTGCGGACCCGCGGAGGAAAGTTAGAAAATTTTCCTTTTGAGAGAAAAGAGTTAAAAGTAAAAAGGAAGTGTAGTTCCACTTGGGACCCGCATTGGGACACATGTCAGAAGCATTTCTCAAGGGAAGAGCTATGGGGAAAACTTGGAAAATTTCCTTTTTCCAAAAAAGAGGTAAGATGGAAGAATTTGGCCACGGTTCTTTTGGGACCCACCTCAGGACACGTGTCAGGCTCGTTTCTCGAGGGCGGAGGTGTGGAACAAAATATGAAATTTTTCCATTTTTTCCAAAAGTTGTAAAAATTCAAAGGAAACCCCTGAGTTTGTTTTTAAATTCAAATCTTCCACGTGGACGGTCCAAATTCAAAGATGAAATTAATGGCAGTTGTGCAACTGTATCTGATTCTTCCACCATTTTCACTCTAGAGCTCCTGGAAGTGCAACTCTTCATGATTTCTTGGTATTTCCTACACGCCGAGTAGGGAGGGAGTAAATTTTGATATCTAAGTTTGGTGGGGGAAATATGAAAGACATCTTTCGCCATTAAAATGGTCTGGCTTTCGTGCCCGATTGGATTTTCCATTTTTCTTCTCCCGAGCACGCAAGGAGCCACATTTGACAGATTGGGAGTGGGAGTGGTTGTCAAATAGAAGGAAAAGGTCACCTACTAGAAGAGGGAGTTGAATATGGGAGAGGCTCGAGGAGATCTACCCTCTGAGCACCTGAAGACTTTTATGCAGATCTGATCCTAGAAATCATGATCAAAATCATAGTGAGCACTCGTGGCACTCAATGTCTAGTTTTTTTGGGGGGGCAAGGGCTCTGTTGTAAATGTTATAAATGGCATGAATTTTTCATGCAAAGGGTTGGAAGTTGAAGGTTGGAGTGTTAGAGGTCGAAGAAAATTCCCGAGAGGAAAATTTGACAAAGCTGTCTTTTGAGAATTTGTCTGAGAAACTAGGTTATCTCCTTTTGTATTAAGTTTTATTGTGTCGATGTGGTTGTAAAGTGTACAACCATTCACAAGCTCTGAGATCATTCTATGAAAATTTCCCCTACTAATAGACTTAATCAAATTCAAGTTTTTTTGTGTTGTCTTGAGAAAAATATGTTGGTTTTATTTTTGAATGTATGCAAGTAGTTTCTCCTTTTTTTGTTGCAATCTTGTATTAAAATTTGACCCAATCACACGGCCTCAATCCTTGTGACAGTTTAGTGGCATCTGCAATTTCATTTCTCAGAAGATCTTTCATTTGGGATTGGAATAAATGATTTAAAATCACTTTTCTCTCATATGTTGACAGAGATTGTCTGTAAGCCTTTGGGTGTACCTTAGGCGTGATTTGGTTTAGATCTTGATGCTTTGTTGGGTTCTCTAGACTCGGGCCTTCATGATAGAAACTCAAAGATTATGTGAAAGAGTGCTGATCTGGGCCTCCATTAAAGCACATATTCTTGTTAAAGATATATTTTAACTATTTGTAGCATTTTGTTGGTTTAACCTTCCATTTTGTAAGATTCCTCAAGGATTTGGTGAATCAAGTTCACCCTGCCCCACCTCCCACCAAAAATTCATTTCAACAACAACCAATCCTACCTGTACTACCCCCTGTTTGTCCTCGTATGTATACAAATGCATAATATTTGTTACCAAAACATGCAAAAACAATCAGGGTTTCAAATGTCTTTAGTAGCCTGAACCTTGCCTAGAAAATATCTCCACTCTCTAGAGTGACAACTCGTGAGAGTTACATTTTTTTGCATTGATCATATTTTCTCCAAGGTCTCCTTAACATCATCATTGGGAAGGATATCTATCCACCTCCTCCATAACAACAGGCTACAAAAGGGTCCTCTTACCCTAGTTGAAAGGCACAACCTAAAATAGTGAGGATAGATCAAATCCTCTTGAGGGTGCTATCCATTTCTCTAAATTTGAGTGACAGAGGGCTAGTTAGATCTCATCCCGGCTACAAAATAATTCATCATGATCTAATCTATCTCTAAGCTTCCTGTCAAACCAGTGATGCTGCTTAGACTTTGAGGGAGAATCAATTTGGATACCAACATCCACAACCTGGGGATGTAGTGGAGGGAGATGCCACTACGGATTTCATCCATGTGGTCCTAGGCATCTCTAAGCAGGCCTGCAACCTAACCTGCACATTCATAAACAACAAGTTTTTAACACCCAAATTTTTAAAATACATTCAAAATTTAGAAACTTAGAATTTAGTTAAAATGCATGTGAAATCTTACCGCAATGTCATGATCCCTATCAATTTGTCGTTGACGCATGACAGGGACAACAATAGACTCATGAGAGGTAAGCTACATACAAATAATTAAATTTCAAATTAAATATTTCATGTACAAAATTTGATATTGTAGATTTAAGTAATAAGAAATAATTCCTAAATAAATTTAACAAATTTGAAAAATTGTACCTCAGTTAGTGGATCTGCAGATGTTATGGCAGTATCTACAAAGTAGCCTCCACAATCTGCATATATGGAGGAGTCTCTCTAGCAATCATAAGCTATACAAAAACATGTACAAATCAATATTAATCTACATGACTGCCACATAACAAAGCCAAAGCATAATCCACGTGAAATTCCATAATTAGAAACAAAGTGTAAAGAGAAACTAACCTACGTAAAAGTCACGTGAGGCGTCTTTAGTAGCCTCAGTTCCCAGAGCAGATGATGACCCGTTAGGCTCCTGCGTATAAAAGACAAACATATATTAATATGTACATGTACAGGTGAAACATTATAATAATAAAAGTGCACAATCAAATGAAATTTGAAATTTAAGTACAACTTGAAACTTACGTTTGTAACATGCCCAACTGCAGTAGCTAGCATGTCGACGCCGGATGTTTCCTTCACCGGCTCTTGTTATTTAAAATAAAATAAAAAATTAGTTTTTACATGTATGTACATAACGTATAATGAAATACATATATATTAAAATCTCAAACATGAATTAAACTATTGTATATATATATATAAATATTTATTTGAAATTTACTTGTGAAAGACCAAGATCCTTTGCACCAGTTCCAAAAACATCTGCCATCATCTCATCTAGAGAAAATAAATCACGTGATCTAGCAAATGATGTCTTGCCCACAGTGCATACGACACCACATGATCCACGGTGGTGTGGTGCGCTAGAACTAGCTCCTCCACCAACATCACCAGATGTAATATGCTCACTATGTTGGGTCTAAGTGTCAGTGAGCTCCCTCAATGCATGTAGTGTGTCAATCGCCACAACCTCCTTCACTGTAGGAGGGATAACTGAAGGCAGTGGGGGTTTTGGGGCATGGGGATCCTTGGTTGACCTACGCGTGCACCCCAGTCTACTCTATGTAGAGCCACCACCTCGCCCATAAAAATCAGAAAAGTCAAAATAATTTGGGACCTCATTAAGCACGAACTCGCAATATAATTTCTTCAAAAAAGGAAATCATTATTTTTACATGGTGGATAATAAAAAACCATCCACCATCGGTCCCAAAAATTGTTCTTGATTCGGTCATCGTGGCACCAATGGATTAGGAACCATTTGCAAGTAACTGGGGGCATTGGTTCTTGGGTCAGTAAATAATGCACAAATGTGGTCTTTTCCAAAAAAATTGTCTTTTACGGCTGCATGGGATAATTTATTTGCATACCAATGCCTAAAATCACCTCTAAAGTTATTCCATCTGTCTATTAGGTTAGTTGCGGAGTCAAATTCGCCAATCAATGTTTACAATGTGTTGGCTAAAGTCATGTGGGATGGGTTTGTGGCATGATTTTGTCTTATATTCTGAATAAGGTTCTCAATGACAATTTTATTTTGTCAAATTTTTCTAACGATATCACTTGTGTTCTGTTGGTTCCGTGGGGACAGAAGGAGCCACATGAGGCATAAATATGATTGGAGGAGGGTTTTGCGGAATGTTTGGAGGGTTTTGAGGATTTTTGGAGGGTTTTGAGGAATATTTTGATGGTTTGCAAGATTACGAGCTTGCCGAGCAATTAAAAAACAAAAAAATTGTATACATAAACAAAAAATTTAAAAACCCATGAAAATCACAAAAAAACCTAAAATACAAACAAATTGATCAAAATTGAGGGCTTACCTCTTTGTCTTGGTGGCATGGTTGAAACTATCACAATCCACAAGTCCAAGAGTAATTTTTAGGGGGTATTCAAAGTATGAGTGCTAAAGGTCTAGGAGAAATCACGGTTGGAAAGGAAAAATGAGGGAAAATGAGGAGTCGCGGGTCTATTTTTTTGTCTCAGAGGACCGCGATCGTGGTTTGAAACCATGAGCGTGGTTTTAACCTACGCTCACGGTTTCAAACCGCAATCATGCGTTTTAGGTTTGAAAATCACCGAGCCTATAAAAACAATTGCGCAAGTGTGGTTTAGAAACTGCGAGCGCGGTTTAGAAATCACGAGCGCGGTTTATAAACCGTGCTCGCAGTACCTAAATTTTAGCTTTTTTTGTCCACTTAATTGTCCACCATCTTGGTGCACTTACCCCTCTATCAAGTCCTTGTTATTTCTTCAACTTGTCAATTTTTACCCAATCTTGGCCTTCCAGATTCCTATTCAATTATGCACAAGTAGTTCTTTAACTTTGAGTTCCTCGTCTTTAGGATTTTCTCACCATGCTTACTGATTATACGAAGTTGTTTACATTATTTTGTTTAGGATGCCTGATGCAGCCTAGAATTTACCAAGAATAACCTAGGCACGCTAGCACATCACTCAGCCTAGACTAAGCGCTCACCCGAAGCATGCAAAGGTACCATGCCCCTCCTTAGAGTTGTTTGTGCAGGATGTGAACATGATGAAGAGTTAATGCATTCAAATCCATAAATAGTATAAAATTTCCACATAGCATATTCTAGATCTAGATCTTAAAGAATCATGAATCAAATGATAAACATAATGAAATTATCCATGCAATAACTAGTTACAGTCACATTTGACACCATTATTCATCCAATACACTCCATTATATTAAAATACAATAAACACAAAAGATTCTTACAATAATTAGTATCATAAGTTCATGCGTGTATCATTTTTGGTAGCATAACTCCATATTAGCTCATACACAACTCTCTCTAATCTACGCAGATTACTACATATTTATAAGGGTGGGTACTTTCCCTTCACCGCTTACATAATTCCAAAATAGGTCGCATGCTGAAAATAGCCATGCACCTTTACAATAATAGACACACATGCAAGTGCGCTAATAATAGATCTCTTCTAGTTAACTGGCAGTGGTAATCCTATTATTAACTCAAACTCATGCAAAGCGCTTAGTAGACGTTCTTCCAAAATATCATTTGCGTGTTGTGCAAATTTCTATCTAGTTGTGTGCCCCACACGCTATCTCCAAAAATAGCATGTAACCATGAAAATGGCTAAGTCCAGATTCATTCTATCTTTCACACGTGCATCCTTCCCTATCCTTCCACACCTTCAAATCTTCCTTGCTACCACGTGTGAATCTTCTGCACGCCTTCTTCTTAGTGTCATACTTCATCTGCTCAACATTACCCCACACTAAACTACATTACCACCCCGACAATGGTTGCCTTTTGATATCTAAAGAATAAAGAATGGGAATGGAAGGAAATTAAAGAATTACTATACAAATAATGAAATTTTATCCTGTAATATCCTCTGTTTCAACTAGAAGAATTAACTCCGGATATTCTTCTTTGATTTCAACCTATAAGGTTTGCCAATCATTTAGCATGACTTCTATCTTTTCTAGAATATCCAATGCAATAGAATCTAACTCATCTTGTGCAATCTCTTCCTTCTCATTCTATAATACTAGAACAATGTTGGACATTGTAGACATCCTTCCTTCCAGAAGATCCATCTTTTGCGCTATAAGCTTCCCAATTTCATCCAAATTTCCTTATGTGGGTCTTGGGATGCTTTGTAAGGGCCTCACACTTTTTCTTGACTAGTGATGATCTCTCTGCACCCCAAAGTCTCATCCTTCATCTCCTTTAGGACTTCATTATCTTCTACCATCATCCTGATTCTAATTACTACTTCTAGAGCTGCAAAAATATTCAAATTTTGGTCTGCTTTCTTCATCTCTTCCTACAAGGTTTGGAGCAATGCCTCGTAAGATGAAATTTTTCTAACCATTGAAGCCCTTACTCTCTCTCTCTTCTACTCAGGGTCCTTTGGCACTGATATCCGAATGGGTCCATCATCAAGCACCAAATCAACTAAGGTACGCACATAATGCATAGCCAAAGGAAACTTCTCAGGTACCTTTGACTCTAGGTGTGGTCTTACTTTCAGGACATAGTCTCCAATTTCTTCTGCCATACTTTTGAAGGCCTCATTTTTTTCTATTCTAGGTCATTCTCTCCTTTTAGACATGTTATTTTAGCATCTTTGGCCTTGTTTTCTTCTTGTAGCACTCTAATAGTGGAAGCCTTATCTACATTCCTCCATGCCACCTTTGTAGATACTTTCACCAAGGCATTACTCACCTGCTCGTCAGACATAATAGTGGGTTTGATAGTTATGTGCATGTTTTGTGGTGCCTTTTTCATTATTCTTGACACACATGACTCTTCACATACATCAAAATCGGGCTTGTCCATGTGAGTTTTCATCGACCAAGACAATTGTTTCCTTGTGCATGTGGTTTCCATGTCTGGGTCCATCAATTCCCATCCATACAAATCCTTGAGGCCCACTGTATTTTGGAATCGGGCGCAGAAAAATTTTACCCATGTCCTCGTCATAGCCGTATTCTCCACTTGCTCACTTCGTTCTTAGCCCCTTAGGTACCTGAGCACCAAGTTTTGAGTTGGATCTTCAATGTTATGAGTGGTATCATGTTCTAGTTCTCCTACCTCTTTCCCTCCTTCCTCTTTATCCTTTATATCTTCATCCCTGGGTTCTTCCACTTCTTCGGATGTATAGGGGATTTAGGCACACTCTCCATAGACTCCTCTGCCTCCTCATTTAGCTTCAACTTCCTCCTTTTCCTCTCAGTTGTCTCTTTTTGAGGAGAGAGTCGTGGTGACCTCCTAATAGACTGAGGATTTCCCATGCCTTGTTTCCTTGTTCTTCTGAACACCCTCTTGAAATGAAGCTCTCCTTGGAATTCTTCCAAGTCATCTTCTTCTTCTTATACCTAAGGTGGGGTACCTGCGCACTCAGTCTCCATTCTATCTGTGGGCTGCCTCCGACCTCTATGTTCTAAGCCACCACTATCTTCCCGCTCTTCTTCCTCCTCATCCACCACTATAGTTTCGCAGGCAGTGGGGGCTGGCATGTTCTCTACCATGTGTTTACCTTTAGGCGGCCCTGGGAGTGTGAAATCATTTTTTACATACTTGTTATTATCCAAATTAGGCTTAAGCTGAAGGTATACAAGCGTGACCGCATTGTCCCCAATATCCAAGCTTACAGGCTTTATGCTTATAACGTTTGAAATGAGCCTTTCAATATATGTAGTCATGTCTAGATATACATATGTCTTTCTCAGAGTGTTGTAGTCACACTCTACCTTGTCTGTGATAAAACTCAGGTGACATGCATCAATAAAATGGTGGATGGATGCTTGGAAGTAGCGCATTGTGAAGGCATATGGTATTTTGTACCATGGGCTCCATGTCCCATCCCTCATAGCAAACCACGTGATGCTAAAGTGTTGGTACACTGCGAACTTGTACTTCCTTTCCAACTACCGAAGGTAGCTCCTTGGGGATGTGCCACTCCTATTCAAATGTCGTGCAGAGCATGTCATACCACATCTCCACCCTCTTGTTTAAATGGTCCACCCATTGACCCTTCACATAAATACTTCTCAAACCTCTCCATGAGGGACTTCTTCTCCAAGGGGTACTCCCAAATCTTGTTCTTTGGCCCATCAGGCACTCTAATTTCCATAAATACTAATGAAAGTAAGATAGTGCCAAAACTAATCTTATCACATGTGCACACTTCTTTGATGATCATTTCTACAATTTAGCTTGCTATGTTATAGACTACTCCCTGAGACATCTTCCTTGCGACATGGAGCCACATTGTATTCACCTACGACCATCTCTCTTGATCATTCAACTTGGTCACTAGATGTGCAACTTCTTGTACCACTGGGTACTTCTTCAATTTATCAATGTCCATTCCATGCAGACCCTTTGTATACCCCAACTCCTTCCGTGTCTCCATGATTGTTGCTTTATCAGTCAGGTCACTAGCTAGGTCTACCCCTGTGCCTTTTAATCCTGTCAGTGTCAAAATCAGGGCTGTTGTGATTCTAACCCTTCGTCCGACAAAATAGAAAAAAATTCCTCATGGACTCTACTCATCAGCCACTGATATAAAGGTTCATACTTGCCAAAATATGGGAGCTCGTACAACTGATAGACTCCTACATGTTTCAAAAATTTCTCTCCAGCGTCATCGTACACTGGCATATCCTCCACCGTGCACTTGTTGGTCTTTCTCAACAACAACGTGTCTAATTATTTCTTGTTATCAAAAGTGTGGTGGTTGTAATCACTCACCTTACAGCTTGCGGATGTGGGAATCCCACTCTTTCCCAATTATCACACCTTCTGGATACTACATCTCTGAGAAATTACTCTCGGGAGAAATTTCAACTTTTGTTTCTACTTTCTTCTTTCCTTTGGCTCCTGCGGCAGGTGCTTTCTTTAGTGCCATCTGAAAATCTCAACTTTTTGTCCTCTGTAGTGAGCAAGTCAAAATCCTAGCTTGAATCTACGTGCCCTAGTTTGAAACCACGTGCCCTAGCTCTTTCTCAACGTGTTTGCTTCACTCAAACCCTTCACCAATGGGGACACAAGCTTCTTCTACGCACAAATCCACTCTCCACATCTAGTTTTAAAACTCTATGCACCTTAACATGACTCGCTCAACTCGTTTGTACTTAGCTCACTCAAACACTTATGATCGTAAAGGTAAAAATGAAATTTCATTGCATCCTTATATAGATTTTCAAAAATTTAGTGCATTTATTTCTCCTTCACCTACCAATAATCCTCTCACTAATTGACCATTTTCACACTTTCCACATGGTACATCTTCACACCCAAGCTATAACCTTCTAGCATGCCTTCCTACCTTTTAGCCATGAACTTCTCTTTAGCGTGCTTCCATGCACCTGAGTACCTCGCCACTGCACCTTCCCTTGGTAGTCTCCATGGCCTCTGCTTACCTCATGTTATACTTGTTCCTTCATTTATCTCCATCTATGGTCCTTGTTTGGAAGCAATCTCCTTTCTAAAAATGCCCCAAACTTGAATAACACATGTAGCATTTTTTTCCTTTATGTGTATCCATTGTCAATAGCCACCCCACACAAATGGTATGTGCAGTCCTCTGCGCATAAAAATTCTTCAAATGGTAAGTAGCTTCCAACGTGTAAACGCGCTTATTACACAAAACACCAACTAAAATGAAAAATCATAACGACAAAGAAGGAAATACATTAAGGGAATACATAAATGAAAACCTAATCTAAATGGCAACACTGCCTTATTACAAACACCAAGAAGACTTATTTATAATAGGGATTTAGCCTACTCCCGTTAAAGTAACTAGGTAACCGTATTCCATCAAGTGTCTCTAACTGACAAGCGCCTATTCAAGTATCTGAGTGATGATATATGGTCCCAACCAATGTAATTTAAGCTTTCCTGGATGGCGTAGAAACTTAGAGTCATAAAGAAGCACCAATTGTCCTATCTTAAGCTTTTTGTCCCTGATGTGCCTGTCATGCCATGCCTTCTACTTGACCTTTTCTTGCTTCTGACTCCATCGTGCTATTGCTCATCACTCATCCAACTTGATCAACTTTTCAATTCTTTCTTCTAATGCTTTCTCATCAACTAGACCTCCAACGTGTGTAATACGCACATAAGGTAACATGAATTCCATAAGAAGAATTGATTCTGTGCAAACACCAATTGAAAGGGTGTGGCCTTGTTCAACCACTTGTATGTTGTTTTATACACCCAAAGCACAACATAAACTTTATCATCCCAATATTTCCTTCCAACATCACAATTTTTGTCAATGTCTAGCTCAAAATCTTGTTGAAAGCTTCAACAGTCCCATTTTCCTGAGGATGATATGGTGTAGTCTTATGGTGTGCAATCATGAACTCATCCAATAGAATTCTAATTGTCTCATTCAAAAAGTGTGTGCCCCTATCATTGGTCAAACTCAACGGGCATCCATACCTTGTAAGAACATTTTCCCATAAGAACCTAGTCATTGTAGTTGTTGTACAATCCTTGGTAGGTGCTTCTTCTACCCACCTTGTAAGATAATCTGTGCAAGTGATGATGTAGCGCGATCTAGTCCTACGCGCGGCTGAAAATAAGACCCACAAAGTCTATAACCCATTTCTCAAATGGCTCTGCACTAGGAATAGGTCTTAAAGGAATTTAATCTCTTTGCCTAGGTTTACCAACACGTTGATAATGATCACATGCCTTACAATAGGATTTACAATGCTTGTAGAGGGTCTCCCACCATAATCCAATGAATAGAATCTTGCACACAGTGGCGTCACTTGCATAGTGCCCACCTGCAATACCATCGTGAGCTTCTTCCATGATATTTGTACCCTTGTGCTCCAATACACATCAGCAATACTTCATCTCGACCCAACTTATATAGGTCACCACTGATCAACATAAAAGGAGCTACACGAATTGCAATTTGTCTCTTCTCTAAGGCTTTTAGTCCTTCTGGTGCCACACCTATGTGTAGAAAAATAACAATATCCTCCAAGTCTGAAGGTGTGTGATGTAACCTAGATAATTGTGCATCTGACATTGTATCTTCAATTGTTTGCATGTATTCTCATAACTGTATCCTTGATAAATGGTCTGGCCCAGAATTACTTTTCCTTGGTTTTACCACAACTATAAAATCAAATTCTTGGAATAAGAGCACCCATCGACATATGCGCCCTTGTAAGATAGACTTATTTACCAAGTATTTCAATGCCATGTGATCGGTATAGAATACAAATGGTGTTGCTAGCAGGTATTATCTGAATTTATGTAGCACATAGATCATTGACAAGGCTTCGCGCTCAGTAGTTGTATAATTCTTCTCTATAGGGGTCAACTTTCTACTAGAAAAATAAATAGGATGATCTATAATACCTTCTCCAGGTTGAGCCAACATTGTGCCAATGGCCATGCCAAAAGCATCCACATGTACATGAAACAATTGGTCCCACGAGGGAAAGCGATAGAATAGGTGATGTAGTAAGTTTCTCCTTCAATGTCTTGAATGCGCTATTGCCATTCCACCCAATAAAATGTCCCTTTTCCTTTTAGTAACTCTTCCAAGGGTGCAACAACCTTAGCATACCCTTTTATAAATTTTCTATAATACCCAGTGTAACCTAAGAATTTGCACACCTCACTTTGACTGGTAAGCTCTTCCAGGTCGATAATAACTGCAACCTTATCTGGATCGACTTACATAATTCCCAAAATAGGTCGCATGCTGAAAATAACCATGCACCTTTACAAAAATAGACACACATGAAAGTGCGCTAATAATAGATCTCTTCTAGTTAATTGGAAGTGGTAATCCTATTATTAACTTGAACTCATGCAAAGCGCTTAGTAGACGTTCTTCCAAAAATAGCATTTGCGTGCTGCGCAAGTTTCCATCTGGTTGTGTGCTCCGTAAGCTATCTCCAAAAATAGCCCATAACCATGAAAATGGCTAAGTCCAGATTCATTTTGTCTTTCGCGCGCACTTCCTTCCCTATCCTTCGTGCCTTCAAATCTACCTTGCTACCATGCGTAAATCTTATATGCGCCTTCTTCTTAGTGTCATACTTTGTCTACTCAACAATGCCACGAATGAAAAAGTACGAACAATTTATTTCCCTAGATGTTCAGGATGTGGGAAATGGGAAACCCCATTTTTCTCAAGATGATCTTGAATGGACACCGATTGGGGAAGACAATGGTCACAGGGATCTTTACGTGGCAATACCTCTAGCACAAATCGATGCCTTTATTAAATGGGAAGGCCTTTTCGATAGCTCTAAGATGACATTCGTATGCAAGTAGAATAGGATTTTCCCTATTAAGGAGGAACACACACCACCACATGCTACCATTATGTATCGCATTTTTATTTACATTAACTTTACGTTTGGTCATCCTTAGGAATAGTGTTCACATATGTTAGTGCCATTTTTCAAATTCTGTACCTGATATCAGTATGTATTTCCTTTTGTTTTAGCTACCATTGTGCTTATGACCCTGATGACAATAGAAACAAACCACCTACTAGTGAAAGAATTAGGAGGTTTTAGAAAAACTTGGATGCCAATGCCATTTCAATGTGAGGGTTATGTTTGGTACACTAGACGTGGCACATATCATATACAATGATATGTATCATGTTGATAAGAATGGTGATTTTTACCATGGTGTAAAGGACACAAGCTTGGATCCACGAAGTGGTTTTTCTCCAATTTATCAATTGAATGTAAGAAATACATTGAATCTCTTTTTCTTGCTGGTATATCGGTTGAAACCATTATGGAAAGGAACTACATGGATCTAGAGTTGGCAAGGATTTTCAACAAAAGAGACGAGTGCTTAACTAGGAAAGACGTGTTGAATGCATGGAGGAGGGTGAAGAGCATTAGATCCCAAAAACATCAACATGAAAACACTCTTATCAATTTTTCGCATGTCGTAGAAAGGGACACATTTTTTTATTATCAGAGGCTAGTTGGGACTGATGTGCCTTTCATTATGGGCCTTCAAACAACGTGGATGCTTTAAATGATGGTTCGTAATCGACGGTTGTAATCACTTCCACACATCTACGACTCTAATGAATCATGCAAAAGCAAAATCTGTGTGGTCTCCCCTCATTCGCCGCTGCATAAAACTTTGAATTTCGTTCATGTTCCTTTCTCTACACTGAAATTTCGTCTGTCAGATTTCGACACATTCACAATGCCTAGTCACGACTGCGATTTTCTGGCTTTTGTCAGTAGCGGCCGACCTAGATCCAACTGGGCAACGCCTTTGGCATAATTATATTCACTTATATAAACCAACCCAATTAAAAGGCGTTGTGTGTACTTTAATGATATTTCACTAAACTTTGATATTATAGATTCATTTTTATTAAGAATTTTTTTACGTCCATTCCATTGCTTAGAGCATTTATTATTCATTCTACACATTCATTAAGTACCTTTTCAAGTTAGTCAATCAAAACATTGCAAGTATTCTATTTTTTATTATGTTATTTAGGACATTTTCTATAGTTGCAGAGTTAGAAATAGAAATCAATTGCAATAATATCTTTTTTGGATTTTTATTTGGTGTCATTCCCTTAACATTCTAGTTTTTTAATAATCGTTAAATTTGGAGGATTCTCATGTGTGTATTTTTATATCTGTTATTCTCGCTCTACATTATGATGAAGCAGTTAAAGAAGATGAGAGATGACCAAGTGTATGTGAATGTTCTCTTAAATTTTGTAAGGAAATTATTGAGATATGATCAAAGAAGCGGAGATGTAAAGCCCCGCATTTAAGATGAAGAACATACGAAAAAGCTAATGATATTGAGATCAATTGTCCATATCTTATACATTGCCATAATTTTTTCTCTAAATTTTATTTTGAAAATGATTTTTATGGTGTATGATTTATTGATGAATATTATTATAGATATATTAGCGAGTGACATAATCTTTTATGTTTTACTTTGTTTTTTTATGGATTTTATTTTTGTTATCTATTTTGTATGTGGATATGTTTATTATGATTTTGGGCACTACTTTTAGAACTTGTTTACTTGATTTTATTTCTTCAACTTAAATGAGTTGCAATTGAAATGTTGGTTTTTTTTAGCACACAAGTTTATTAGCTTTTTTAATTTTTTTATTGAAGTGGACGATATTTTCTATTGGAATGTGTGGACAAGATGTTTGAAATTGAAGAAAATAGTGAATTCTATAAATTTTCATATGATTGATTTAGCACTTATTTTTACATGTTTATTTAAATGTTCTTGAAGATTCAAAAATTATTTATGCTATAAATTAAATAAGCATGGTTGATGTTTAGTTATATTTATTTCATGTGATTTTTTGGTGAGATAGTCTTTTTTTCACGAAAGAAAAGATGAACGTGCCTATCCAATCATTGAGGCTTGCTTATTATAAGAAGGATAAATAGGATGTGGATTTTTCATATATCCATTCAACAATTTTTGTTTTTGTAGAAAAATGTGTTGCATGCAAAGACAAAATGTAAGAAATATAAGAGAACTAACATTTTGCACAATTACTTCATCCCTCACCTCTATGGTATACTAATAAAATAATATTTTGAAATGTATGGCTTTATTCCAAGTTAGATATACCTTTTAATGCATTTTGAAATTACTTGTATGATACCTAATTTTTTTATTAAAAGTAGAAAACTCAAAATATATTTGAGTACTAAATAAATATTAACATGCAAACTCTAGTGAAAGTTGTTATGAAAGTTATGTGTAATACATCAATTTTAGGTGCCCTTCAATACAAATTTGTCATTCCATGACCTTGTTCATATATAGCAATCCTAAATTTAAAGATACATATAAATACCAAAATTCAGGTAAAACTATAGATTCCATGTAGCTAACAATCCAAGGAAAGCCTCGTCACATGTTATCAACAAGATTGGTCCACGAACCACACAAACCCAAACAAATCTACTTAGTCGATGGTTGGAAAAGTCGCATGCTTTTTGAAGTCATAAATCCGATCTCCGTTACCCGATTGATGATGTGTGAACTCGATTCTGATTTCCATCTAACTTTTTCCATGACAACCTTTACTTTTCCAGCAACCTTTGCGGCTTTCCAAATGCGCTCTTCCTCCAAATTGCTCGCCCATTTCTTGGAATCCTCGGGATCACCTCTGCTGCCTTGCAATGACCCTATCACCTCCGCCAACATCCCCGCAGTCCATCCACTATTCCCTCCATGATGTCGTAATCATTCATTATTCCCTGGCATACCCCCGCACAAGTTGTACCCCGCCGCTACCTCTTCCCACGCTCTTGAATCGTATGCATTGGCTATTTCTTTGCCCTTTTCAAACAGATTTTCTACAGCTCCTCTAATTCCACCCTCCGCAGACTTGTCAAGAGAATTGCTTTGGGGTAGATGGAGATGGAGCCATTTGCGCTCTCTCTGCAACTTGTAAAATAGTTGATCAGCGGCTTTCATAAGCACCGCTGCTTCACTGTCAGAATGTTCGACGACATCCATCATATTCCATGCCTGCGAGCAAGCTTTCATAGCTTTATCTGCAACATTATTGGGCTCACCTTCATTATGGGTAAATGGAGAGAGCTCAAATATTAGAGTAAGTATTGAGACTGCTGTCATCTTGCAAGAGCGTTTCCACACATTTAATTCACTTTCCACCTCCAATCCGAGGGGCGATCGGCCTTCACACATCTTTCGCCGCCGAAACCTGCTGAAGATTTTTCAGCGAGCAATGCAATCAATTCAATATATCTCTTCCCCTCTTCCTCCCCTTTCCAAACCGCTTCTTTATTTCTTGAAAGGATTTTTATTGGCAATCCATAACCAAGCAGGATTTTCCCCTGCATGTTTACAAATACTTTTTTATACTTAACATAATCGATTCTCTTTCCGATTGAATCTGGATGCTTTGGAAGATTTCTCCTCACATAATCTTGAAAGTTCTTCAAATGATGATCCATACATGCTTAGCCAAAAATTGGTTGAGAACAATAGATGTGATAATATAGAGCATCCTTTGCTGAAGAAAACCAAACACATCTGCAACCAGAGAATCAGCGGAAGTAACTTGTGAAATCGCATGCTTCTCAGTAGCATTATGATTAATTTCTTGATATAACTTTCTCCAACTTCTCCACGCCCGTGCCTTTTGGAGCTCTTTATTAACTCAACGATGTGAATTGTCCAAAAATCTTCGATCCGGAAATATTCTCTGAAGCTCGGACAATTTCCATTCCACGCCTCTCTGGGGTAGTATCTGCTGCTGTGATACATCTGCAGTAAATGACTGCTGATCCTATTACGATGACCATATAATGAAGGATGGGGGAATCGATATGGGAGGTCGTATGCACCCTTCAATATAATCATCTATGGAGTAGAACAATGAAACTATTATAAGGGTCTTGGAATAAAAGGTATCTTGTTTTATATGAGCAAATGGCATGTTTCGGACACTAAAACTGCATTGCAAACTGTAACGACAAGTGCGACTGATGAGGGAATAATTGATCTCGCAATTATATATTGAGGATTGGAAGTGCGAACTACAATCCATGACTGAAATCTCATGTAAGGAATAGTGTGGAGGGCAACCAGTGCAAAGCTAATGAAGAGCGCAGCCATGTCAGTTCTCAAATTTGTGGAAAGAGGCATTGCTACTCCAGGCAACAAACATCCCATCAAAACGCAGGTGGAAACCCTCCCAGTGAGAATCAATAACGAGTTGCTGTAAAGGTCAGCCAAATACGTATAAACGTTCTGAAATGGGTTATCATGTACCTTGTCGGTGATGGAGTAGTCGAGGGAGGGCTTGTTGAGGAGCATGAGCAGCTGCAGAGAAAGGGCCCCAAGAACGAGAGAGTCGCTAGGAATCCAATGTTTCTTCTGTTTGAATGCCCTCCATACGTCAGCTCCCACAAATGCAATTGCAGCTGCGCATCCAAATGACAATCCCACAAAGGTTATTACTACCGCAAGAACGGCAAGACCGCCGCCAATCCCGGCATCGTAATCCTCGCCCGCCAAGTCTGCTATTATAGACATCTTCAACAATAGAGAAAAAAATACTAAATGTTCGATCTAAATTTGCAACGCAGGGCTTCGCAACGAAAATTTGTTATTTGAAGAGGGAGGGCGACCATCTCCGTGGAGGAAGCATCCTGCGTTGGAACCAGGCCTCGAATTTCAAATCATCTGTCAAAGCAAAATTTGTTGACGGTCTAACTTTTGGGTGACTCCAAAGGCTAGTTTTTATACTCAAAAAAATTATATGGTTTTATAATAAGATGATAGCTCCGATACCACTTTATAATAAGATGATAGCTCTAATATAACAAACTTACGAGACTTTTTACAAATATATTGAAACTTACAGACTTCAGACTGGAACTCTTAATCTTTAAGATACTCCACAAATGCTCCAATGATCTTCGGTGTATTGAATGAGTCTCGACATCCCATTTTATAGGAATATGAGAGGCTTTTCACCGGATCAATGGGCGAACACAGGCTGAAACCAGGTTACCTAGGTGACCAAAAGATTTCTACTTTAAGAAAATTAGGAAGACACGCATGGGCACACGCCACCCATGATAACGCCTTTAATAAGTGGGGAGGTCCACCATGCTTCGGATAAGATCAAGAGAGAATCTTATCTTACTTTATTAAAGACGACAGCTTCGAGCTGTCGTCATAGCCACTAAGGACTAAATTGTATACTTAGTCCGGTGTCATCATCGATGATGTAGATGTCTCCTCATTTCTTTACTGAAGTTGAAGATTCCTTGTATTGCGTTCATACCATTCTCACGGAAAGAGAAGCGGTTCCATCTTCATTTATGTTCAAATGATGCCTTGTTGGGAAGATGTATTGGTCTAGAATCCTTAGGAAATGGCACGGAGCGGGAGGATGTATATTCATTGTATGATGAAGAATGATCCTTCTCCATGCGACCATTTGGATTAGAGTGATGTCCACGAAAAACATTAGTCCTCAAATAATAATGAACTTTAACATACCAATTTATTTTGCAATTTATTAGTATGTTTCTAGTTGTGTCGTGAGAGACATTTAAAAGAGGATTATCGAGATTTTAGTAGGCAATACTTGAGAAAATACTTTGCCACTGGTGGTTAGCAATGTATTTCCTATCACCAGGAAGGCTTGTCGGTCCCAGATATCATTTTCTAATGGATGTCCTTCGGCGAGTCTGAGAACTCAAATCTCCACGATGTATTTGGTCGGAACCAACTGTCTTAGTCTTAGACCTTTAATAGGCCTATCATCATTTGCGGGGTTGACATATCGGAATGTCGCCATTGCTAATGCAAAGGCAGAAAACCATAAGATCTTGGGCCGAATGAAATTGAAGTAGGAATTCGGGATCCACAAATCGTAGGTGACTTCGTCATTTGATAGGGCGAGGCCGAGATGATAACTCAAATGTTGTGCTTCCCAGAGACATGGTATTGTCACACCTTTTCTTAGAATCAACATAATTCTAATATGTTTGAGTCTTCAGATACTCTGCACAACTCATGAAAAATCGAGTAACATTAATATTCTGGTTTGATTTAATTATCCTTTACAAAAATCTGTGAGAGAATTAGCTTTTCCTTTTATATGTTAAGCTTCAAAATTCGAAATCGTCGAACCATAAACCCCATCTCTCGCATTCATTGAATGCGAGTCTTATTTTTCGGATCACCATTGTTTAATCTTGTCTTGAAATCTTTAAGATCCGATCTTAAAATAAAATGTTCATTTTGAATGAAAAACAAAAAGCTTTAAAAGCCTTCTGTAGCGTGAAGAATTTCTTTATGAGTTGAATGATATTTCAACTCGGATCCTGAAAGAAACCAAAAGCATATTTGCATACCTTTTCCTTTCCATTATACATTTCTTTCTTTGATATGGTGCCCCCGAAAAATTCTCGCTAGCATCAGCCTCAATTATCTTTATTCCTTGTCTGCGAAGGTCATGGAAGAGCGAGTTCGAGACTTGTCTTTTAATTCTTTTGATGACTGTGTCATTTCTTCATTCAGTGGAGCATTCTTTTTGAGTCTCTTATTTAAGACAATTCTATCTGCAGCAATATTCTTGTAAAATCCTGCAACATAGTTGACACACCCAAGAAATCTCTATAACTGTTCTTTTTCTTTCATTTCATCTGGGAATTCTTGGATTTTAGATACTACATGCTTTTGCATTTCAATGGATCCATCTTTGATCTTGATGCCTAAAAAATCCATTTCATCTTTGAATATCTCCATTTTTGTAGGAGATAGGCATAGACCATTATTATAAACTGTATCATAGAATTTTTTTCTAGATGCTCAAGATGATCTTTTGGAGACTTTGAAAATATTAATATATCATCAATATATACTAATAGAAATTCTGAAAGATCTCGAAAAGATCATCTTGAGCATCTAGAAAATTCTATGATACAGATCTATAATAGTGGTCTATGCCTATCTCCCACAAAAATGGAGATATTCAAAGATGAAATGGTTTTTAGGCATTAAGATCAAAGATGGATCCATTGAAATGCAAAGCATATAGTATCCAAGATCCAAGATCTAAGAATTCCGATGAAATGAAAGAAAAGGAAGAGTTGTAGAGATTTTTGGGTGTGTCAACTATGTGGCATAATTTACAAGAATATTACAACAAATGAGAATTCTCTTAAATAAGAGACTCAAAAAGAATGCTCTAGCCTGGAATGAAGAAATGACACAGGATGTCAAAAGAATTAAAAGACAAGTCTGAACTCTGCCTTTCCATGACCTTGCCTAGACAAGGAACAAAGATAATTGAGATTGATGCCCGCAAGAATTTTTGGGGTGCCATCTTGAAAGAAAGAATAGATAATGGAAAGGAAAAAGGTATGCTTGAGATATGCTTCTAAGTTCTTTCGAAGATCGAGTTGAAATATCATTCAACTCATAAAGAAATTCTTGCTGCCAAGAAAGCTATTAAAGCTTTCTTGTTTTCATTCAAAATGAATATTTTATTTTAAGATCGGATTTAAAGATTTCAAGACAAGATTAAACAATGGTGATCCACAAGAACAAAGATTGCATTCAATGAATCGGAGATGAATTACTGTTCCGACAATTTTAGTTTTGAAGTCGAACATATAAAGGAAAAGATAATTCTCTCGCGATTTTTTAAGTAGAGAATTAAATCAAACCAGAATATTAATGTTACTCGATTTTCATGAGTTTACAGTCTTGTAGTATCTTGAAGACTTCAAATATGTCGAATTATGTTGATTCTAGAAAAGGTGTGTACCATGTCTTGGAAGCACAACATTTTCTTTACTTTTCAAGAGGTATCATCTTAGTCTCGCCTCTATCAAATGACAAGTCACCTAGGAATTAGCAGATTTGTGGATCCCGTTCCTACCATCGAATTTCATTGGTTCAAGATCCTATGGTTTTCTGCACTCTACATTGGCAATGGCGACATTCCAGCTATGTCGAGCACGCGTGAATGATGATAGGCCAATAATTTCTAAGACTAAGATAGTTGGTTCATGACCAAATATATTGTGGAGATTTGAGTTCTCTAACTCTTAGGCGGAAGGACATCCATTAGAAAATGATATCCTGAACCGGCCAAGCCTTCCTCGTGATAAGCGATACATTGCTAACCACTTTCAAGTATTTTCTCTTGAAGTATTTGCCTACTAAAATCTCCGATAGTCCTCTTTAAATGTCTCTGGCTCAATTACAACGGAAAACATACTAACAAATCAATTGCAAAATAAATTGGTATGTTAAAGTTCATTACTATTTGAGGACTAATGTTTTTTGATGGACATCACTCTAATCCAAATGGTCGGCTTATGGAGAAGGATCATTCTTCATCATACAATGAATATACATCCTCTACTCCGAGCCATTTCCTAAGGATTCCATCGAATACATCTTCTTCGACAAGGCATCGCCTTTGAATAGAAATGAAGATGGAGCCGCTTCTCTTTCGTGAGAATATATGAACGCAATACAAGGAATCTTCAACTTCCAAAAGAAATGAGGAGACATCTACATCATCGAGATGATGACACTAGACTAAGTATACGGTTTAGTCCTTGAGTGGCTATGACATTTAAATATCAGTTCTCATTGTCATCTTTAATAAAGTAAGATAAGATTCTCTCTTGATCTTATCAAAGCATGGTGGACCTCCCACTTATTAAAGTCGTTATCATGGTGGCATGTGCCCATGCGTGTCTTCCTACTTTTCTTAAATTAGGAATCTTTTGGTCACCTAGGTAACCGGTTTCGATTTCAGTGCTCCCATCGATCCTATGAAAAGCCTCTCATATTCCTATAAAATGGGATGTCGAGACTCATTGAATACATCGAAGATCATTGGAGCATTTGTGGAGTATCTTAAAGATTAAGAGTTCGATCTGAAAGCTCTGCAAGTTTCAATATATTTGTAAAGTCTCAAGTTTGTTATATCGAGCTATCATCTTATTATAAAGTGGTATCGAGCTATCATCTTATTATAAATTGATATCAGCGTGTTATCTGTTTGATAGATTTTAAAGGATCTCTTTTATTTTAATTAAAAATTACAAGTATTGTTTTGAGTCATATTTGGAAAGTATTATTGTGTATCTTTGATTACATACATGAAACAAGTTGATACACCGTAAGCCAGGCTAAGAGGCGAGGCTCCCACAAGTATGTCGCCGTGTTGAGTGCGGTTTAGGTTGATGCCCGATACCATAAGTCCTGCTGAAAGTTGCTTGCTAATGTGAGTCCAAAATGGCATCCCGAGAGTCATAATAATCTTTCATCATTGGACTTTGAGTAAGCTCTTGTAGGTCTTTCGAAGTTTTTCCTATAATCTCTGCTATATATCTACTGAAGAGTTTGATCCTTTACTCACTTGGAAGTTACCCAAAGATCCCGTATGATAAGGTCTATGCTAAAGTTTACTGCTTTCATCTTATAGCCTACTTTACACTTTCAAAACCCGTGAATGCAATCCAAGTATCTCAAACTTCCTCTTGTGAATACAATATTCCTCTGATTGATCCCAGGTGATATAAAATCCCTCAAAAAACAAAATACTTACAAGTTTGCACATATAGGTTGTGTTCGATAGGAATCACTCCTTTATTCCATCGTGGTCTAAATGCTTGATGCTCTGTCATCTTATGGATCTTCATTTTGACAATTTTAAAGATTCTTTGTTAGGCTGCAATACAAACCGCCTTCATAATGGTCCTATTTCTTTTGAGGTCTATCCCAACTACCCCGTTAGTTTAACCAAAGATGATCACGTTAAAAGAAGTCCTTAAACTTCATCAAGCAAAACCCATTGGCCTTAATATGAACCCGGTGCTGTCCATTAGCAATTCATTATAAGGGCAGCAGCGTGGTGAGTCATGTCAATGTAGAAAGCCAAAAGATAGAGCCAAAATTGATATACTCATGACCAGATCAAAGTACGAAAAAGAATGGACAACTGTCCAAAAAGTTTTGCTGACCCCAAATACCAAAGCTTGAAAATGCTACTGCTGTAAATGAGTCCAAGAATAATGTAACTTTGTCTTTTAGAAGTAAAAGTTCTTTGTCTAGTCTTCCTAGAAATAGTTCTGTAAGATCTGATAGTTCAGTTTTCTCTTGGTGAGTCATCATCCAATAAACCCTTGAAAAGAGCAAGTATTTTTGTGCAGTCACAATAGTCTTGTTCATGATCCAAACACTGATTACTTGTGGTGTAATGATTGTGAACAACTCATAAAACAAAAATATGTTCCATCTAATGGCCCAACCATTAGTATGGCATCAAAATCATCCCTCTAGTTCGTATTCTTTTCCTTCATTAGATACTTTTGAAATTTTGTCTCACACTTAGACCTTAAAGTTGTCTTTTGGTACTAGAGATCTGTAGATAGACAGGATAGATCCTCTAAGTCTTCAAAATGTTAAATTGGACAAATAAGGTCAAAAAATGTCCATGACAAATTGGAGTCACAAGAGTCTATATTAGCTGAAATGGAAAAGACATTAAAAGCCATTGAGCTAAACCAAAAAGGAGATGTATCAGGTGCTCTTAGATTATTAAATTCTAAAGTTGATGATGTAAGCCATTAAAAAAAAGAATAGAGAGTCATGTACAGAACATTTTGTTGTTGTATCTACATGTACATATATTCCTAAGATCAATCTTTGAGAATGTTGTAGATATTGTTCACCCCTAGTAGATCATTCTATAGGAATTAAAAGTGATGTGTACTCCAAATTGGAACCACTCACAAACTTGTATGCAGTCAGTCTCCTACAGGTTACATGTGTCCACTTGAACAAATAAGTCGAGAAATAGATGTTGTCCAAGACACAGTGTCAGTCCTTTGCAGTCATAATCCCTCAATTGAAGCGGATCTTGGATAATACCAAGAAATCTGAAGAAAAAGAAGGTGATTGGTCCAAAGCTATAACTTGGAAGCAAGTCTTTGAATTTAATTCTGGAACCTCTTCCCAAAGACATAAAGATATTCTATCCCAAGTCATGATCCATTGTTTTATACAAAATAGGATAAAAAGTCCATAGGTATGGTTAAAATTAAGCCAGAAGAAGCTGAAGGAATGATTTTAGGAGAAACTTCTAATCAAAGCTTTGAGCCGTTCTGAGGAATGGCTAGGGTACAGACACTTCAGCCTAATTGGTACAAAGTAGAATGCCGTACCACAGATGAAATAAAAGAAATGGTGCATGGAATGATAGGATGGGAAATTCTCAGTTAGAAATGTATAAGAAAGATCCCCATGCAATAGCATCAGACAATTGCAAATGGATTTGTAGGAATAATAAAAGAATGGTGGGATAATGTTCCTCATCGGTGAGATATTCTCTGAGAGTGGATTTATATGGCTTAACGCAGCCGCCATAATTAAAGAATTCATAGGAGATGTAAATAATAATAAGTTTTAGAATACTTCTTTATTTCTTAGAGCTAGACTATGTGATATGTCTAGAATAAAAGAATATCAATGTTATATGCAGAAATTGTATTATAACTCTGGCAATATAAATGATCTTACTATGAGGATAAGATATATAGAATATTTTCCTGCATATTTTGCTACAGAATATAAGAAAGCCATGCATGGGAAAAATCCTGATGAATTAAGTTTTGGTGCATAAATCAGATTATTGATGAAACTAATGCAAGGCTTTGCATGAGAAAAGTATGAAAGAAAGGAAGCTATCAAGGCCGAGAAGTCACTTGGCCATAAGTTTTGCAGGATGTTTGATGTTGACCCATTTGGTTGTGATACACATAGATCTAATGAAAGAAGGTTTGTAAAGGATGTTCTTCTTTTTCAAAGGGAAGGGTCGGAGGAGCCAAAAAGTTTATAAGAAGTATATGAAATTTAAAGGATCTGATAATTCACTTTTAAGAAGCTGATAGAAAGTTTGTTTTACGGAAAAGAAGTATGTAGGGAAAAGAAAGAAATTCTTTCCTACTTGTTATATCTCAGTAAGGAAAACATTATGCTACTAATTGTCCTCGGAAGAACACAGAGAAAGGAAAAGCTAAAGTAAATACTCTTGCCTTGAAGGGTATCACGAGAAGAAGATTATTGCTTGATCGGTGATTACGATGGTTATTCCTCCTCATATATTTCTTATCAATCTCTTGATGAGGTTTTCCCAGTTAACATTATACAGCATAATGATTCGAGATAGTGATAGCACTAATTCTGGATATGATTCTTTACCATCATTTGTAAATATGGTGGTTTCTGTAAATATGAATGCTAATTTTCCACATCCATTGATGCCTTTATCTTTTGATCTTCTTCTCAAGCAGACTCACTCAGGACAAAGTGAGTTTGAAGATTGTCCCCCATGGGACACTGAAGAAAGATCTTCCTTCGAACAAGGTTAGAGAATTGGAAAATAAATATTTCCAACAATCAAGGTTAGAGCATGATAGAAAGATCCGAAACGAAGAAGAAGAAGAAGAATTAGCTTGCCATGAGGAGCCATATTCTCTGTCCCTATAAGGCCTCCATTCCGTGGAAGGATACGGCCAAATACAAACTCCCTATAGAGGAAGAGGATGAGGAGATATTAGAAGAGGTGGGAGAGGAACTCTTCCACAAAGAAGCTCCATTCCTTTTCCTGAAGAAAAGGAATCATAAGAATATCGAGGAACTGTACAGAAATTCACTCTGAGGATATAATGATTCCACGATCCACGAAACTGCGAAGACCTAGAGAAGAAATGCAATGAGTTTCTTGAGAAAGTTATAGCAAAATCCTGCAGTGAGTACAAAAGACTCATTGAAGAAGAAAGAGACAAGAAAAGAGCTGAAGATCTGATGAAGATCTAGAAAAGCTCATGAACTAACCCTATAGAGGTATGCGCCATTCTTCTACAAGAAGCACCCTATTCCAGAAGAAGCTTCGGTTGATTTACTGAGAAATCCATACCTCCAATTGTTGACCTTCCCTAAAAATTAACTTTGAGAAGTATGCATACGTTTACATTAGGATATTGATGACATTTATCTCTAAGATCAAGAAGGATCTTTAGTTAAGATAATCCGCATGCTTTTATTTCGAGAAGAAAATCATGACGATTGATTCTCTTGAAAATTTGATGACATTATAAAAGATAAGGGGAATCGACCACGATTGAAAGTCTATCGCGCCAATATTGATGATTATCTCTAAGAAATCTTTGTTACGATATCCATGTGATTCGCAGATTGGCTTACCCATAGAGGCATGATTCCTTACGAGAGAAAGGGAATGTCATGATGAGATCAAGAAACTGATGCAGGAGGTTTTATTCAAGATTCAAGTTCTCCATGGGCATGTACGGCCTACTACATGTGAATAAGAGGAGTGAGCGGTGAGAGACGGAAGAAAAGGCTAGTTATCGACTACAAGACCTTTAAACAAGTTTGTTTATGCGGTCTGACATCTATTCATGTAAAGGATGATCTAGTATCTAGAATCAAGCGATCTAAGGTCTACGACAAGTTTGATCTAAAGAGTGGATTCTGCATTTTCCTTAAACACGAAGATACATTCAAAAGCTGCTTTTGTTGTACCAGGAGGTCAATATGAATGGAAAGTACTTCCATTTGGTTTAAAAACTGCTCCTTCAATTTTCCAAAAGAAAATGGATTCTATTTTTGTGATCTTTCATAATTTCTATTAGTATATATTGATGATATACTAATATTTTCAAAATCTCAAAAGATCATCTTGAGCATCTAGAAAAATTCTATGATACAGTCTATAAAAATGGTTTATGCTTATCTCCAACAAAAATGGAGATTTTCAAAGATGAAATGGATTTTAGGCATTAAGATCAAAGATGGATCCATTGAAATGCAAAAAGCATGTGGTATCAAAGATCCAAGAATTCCCAGATGAAATCAAAGAAAAGGATTCACGATTACGAGATTTCTTCGGTGTATCTGACTATGTGGCGAGGCTTTTACGAGAATATTGCAAGCAAAGCAAATTGTCTTAAATAAGAGATTAAAGAAAAATGCTCCAGCATGGAATGAAGAAATGATACAGGTACATCAATGAATAAAAAGACAAGTCCTGAACACACCTTCCCATGACCTTGCAGGACAAGGAACAAAGATAATTGAGGGCTGATGCTAGCGAGAATTTTTGGGCGCCATCACGAAAGAAAGAACAGATAATGGAAATGAAAAGGTATGCGAGATATGCTTGGTTCTTTCGAGGATCCGAGTTGAAATATCATTCAACTCATAAAGAAATTCTTGCTACCAAGAAGGCTATTAAAGCTTTCTTGTTTTTCATTCAAAATGAACATTTTATTTTAAGATTGGATCTTAAAGATTTCAGAGACAAGATTAAACAATGGTGATCCGGAAAACAAGGCTGCATTCAACGAGAATGCGAGAGATAGGGTTTATGGTTCGACAATTTTAACTTTTGAAGTTGAACATATAAAAGGAAAGATAATTCTCTCGTAGATTTTGCAAAGCGAGAGAATTAAATCAAACCAGGGGAATATTAATGTTTTTCAGTTTTCATGAGTTTGCAAGTGCGAGTATCTGGAAAGCCCAAACATGTTAGAATTATGTTTGTTTCTAAGAAAAGGTGTGATGATACTTCATGTCTTGGGAAGCACAACATTTGCTTAACTTTTCAAGAGGTATCATCTCGGTCTCGCCTATTCTATCAAATGGCGAAGTCTCCTGTGACTTTGTGGATCCAGAAGTTCCTACTTGAGATTTCATTCATTTGAGATCCCACATGGTTTTACGTACTTGCATTGGCAATGGTGACATTCCAGATATATGTCGACTACCTAATGATGATAGGCCTATAGAAGATCTAAGACTAAGGCAGGTTGGTTCCTAGACCAAATACATTGTGGAGATTTGAGTTCTCTAGACTGCGCCGAAGGACATCCATTAGAAAATGATATCTAGAACAGGCCAAGCCTTCTAGTGATAGGAAATACATTGCTAACCACTTCAAGTATTTTCTCTTGAAGTATTTGCTCACTAAAATCTTTGATAGTCCTCTTTTAAATGTCTCTGCTATGACAAGCTAGAAACATACTAATAAATTGCAAAATAAATTGGTATGTTAAAGTTCATTACTATTTGAGGACTAATGTTTTTTATGGACATCACTCTAATCCAAATGGTCAGTTATGGAGAAAGGATCATTCTTCGTCATCTGATGAATATACATCCTCTCCTGCTCCGAGGCCATTTCTAAGGATTCTAGCCAACTGTACATTTTCCCAACAAGGCGTCATTTGTGAACGGAAATGAAGATGGGCCTTGTCTTTCAGGAGAATGGTATGAGCATGTAATACAAGGAATCTTGACTTCTAGAAAGAAATGAGGAGACATCTACATCATCGGATGATGACATTGGGACTTAGTGTATACAGTTTAGTCCTTGAAGTAGCTTATGGCGGCGAGGCAGTATGTTATCGTCTTTAATAAAAAAGTAAGATAATATTCTCTCTTGATGTTATCCATGCGACATAGTGGACCTCCCCACTTATTAAAGGTGTTATCATGGGTGGTGTGTGCCCATGCGTGTCTTCCTACTTTTCTTAAAGTAGGAATATTTTGGTCACCTAGGTAACTTGGGTTTCCGATTTCAGGTCTTCCCATTGATCCGGTGAAAAAGCCTCTCATATTCTATAAAATGGGATGTCTAGACTCATTCGATATAGAAGATCATTGGAGCATTTGTGGAGTATCTTTAAAGATTAAGAGTTCCAGGTTTGAAGTACGTATGGAGTTTCTGTAATATATTTGTAAAACTGTAAGTTTCAATATATTTGTAAAAGTGCAGCAAGTTTGTTATATCGAGCTATCATCTTATTAATAAGTGGTATTAGAGCTATCTAAAGTCTCAGTCTGTATGTTTGTTATATCGAGCTATCATCTTATTATAAAGTGGTATAAGAGCTATTTATGAAGAAGCCACAAGATCATGTCGATTTTCAAACACAAGTTTGGAATACTATTGGGCGAGGGGCGAGTTTGGGGAGGTCGTTGGTTCGATTCTCTTTGTGTACCATTTTTCAATTCTCTTTATACCATTTTTATATTTATTCATTGTATAAGTCTATTATCTTAAATTAACGAATAAAGGTTTAAAACTCAGATAGATAAATGGCGATATAAGTAGCTCTCCAAATCTCAATTGAGAACACATTATTGAAGTCATTTCAAATATTATTAGTTTTATCATGGAGCCTACTAGTAAAGTAATTGTATTGTAATTAAGTTTCATTCACATTTTTGATTTCCTTCACATGTTTGAGGTACAAATTTAATGGGCTTCATAACGAAGGCATGTGTATGTATAATATATTAGAGATAACATCTTAAAATCTAAGAAAAGTAGAATCATACAAATGAATAAAAAAGCACTCCTCTTGTAATCTTCTATGAGGAGGTTTCTCATTCTGAACACATAATTTTGGTATGAGGTTAGCTAATAGTTATGGTGTTAATGTAGTTGGATATTTATTGATTATTAGTTTGAATAAGACTTTTTGTTGATGTGGGTTTTTATGTTAACTTTTTACATGTTTATATAATGGTGTACTCAATATAATATCTCTATATTTTAAAAGCGAGACCATTAGGATTTAGCAATACAACT